>JAGDQO010000538.1:1200000-1730000 GCA_018342035.1 Solanum appendiculatum
TTTTACATATGTAACAACTGTTGGGTGGCTAAAATCGCTCTCTTCTAGTACACTCTCATCAAAAAAGTCACTACAATTTATCTTTTTTCAATTTTCAAATGTATTTGAAGCATTGCATCCAAAATATTGTAATGGAATCAATGATGACTCATTCATACTGGACATCAGTTCCAAAAACGAAGTTGCATGCCATTAGGTATGATCCAAAGCCCTAACAACATCAAGATCTGACCCAAACAAGGCAGTAAGTTGGTTCGTTCAGACGGTGACTTTACCTTTGGTCAAGTTTGACTAGAGAACAAAAACAGTTAGCTTTGGTGAAGAACTGAGGCAATAAAATGGCATCACAAGGAAATGAGAGTTCGGCGAGTAACAATCAACCAATTGGTGATGACCCAACGGGGGGAGAGGGGAAGAAGCTGGGAAAGATGGTTTGCCTTCTTTCTTTCTTTGACTTTTCCTCATCATTTCTATTTTGTTCTGATTTTCATGTTATTTTTATGAAGTAAGATGGTTTCATTAAAAAGGCATGAAGAAGATGCAATAAGTACAAAAGATCTGTAGTAGTTAGCTTCGCTACGTAAGTGAACTATATTAAGACCAAAGAGCTAATGAAGTTCAAAAAGATTACCAGTACAATTTACAAGGGTTATGATGTTCCAACAAGAGATGCTAACCAAACATCTAGCTTTCAAGGAGTATGTAGGAGTTGAGATTCAATTAAAACATCTGCGATTCCTTCAGTCCAAAAACACCAAAAAAAAGTTGATGAGATCATTTTCCAGATCCTTTTGATGGCCTTATCAACTCTCCAAAAACACTAGCACTCTGAAGCTTCTTCGATAATTTTGGCATAATCCAACTCAGTCCAAAAACTGAATGGAAAAAGCTCCAAAGGTTTGTTGCAACTGTGCAGTGAAGGAAAAGGTGACTAATACTTCTCGGAGCTTTACAGGCACATGTAACATCTGTTTACAGGCTGAAAGTTTCAACAACCAAGGTTATCTTGTGTCAAACATGCACAATCTCGTGCTATCCAGGTAAACTAAATTATCTTGATAGGTAATCTAGTCCCCGCATATATGCTTCCGAGGCCATCTTCTATCCATTCTATGCACAAATGTGGTTTTAGGCTACTCTGATTGTGATCTTGCCCTATCTAGATATAGTTCTTCTAGGTTGCAACCTTCAAGAGAAGCAAGGAGGGTTGCAAACTAAATCACTGATTTCTCAATCTTGCAAATTCCCCCACTGAAGGGAGATTTTCCAAGTGATTCAGCCTTCCCAGTTTTGAGCAATAGTGAAGTCTAGATTGCAGGAAATTTGAGATAGACCAGGAAATGTATCCATCCGTAAGGAGTTCCCAAGCCATCAATCTCCCAGAATTTAATATGGGAGCCATTCCAAACTTTATAAGTATTTCTGAAAAGATTCACTTCCAATGCTTGCTTATAATTTTCCAAAGACGAACAACATGACGGGTTGTGATTATTTTTAAACACCAGTGATTGTGAACTCCATATTTAGCATTGATGACTTCCTTGCAAAAGCCAGGCTTCTCCCGCCCATATCTCCATAACCATTTTATAAGCATGCTATTACTGTGGGACTTCAAATCACTAATGCCCAATCCACCTTGAGAATTTAGTCAAGTGACTTTGGACCAATTTACCAGGTGAAATTTGTACCATCAGACCATTTTTCCAAGTGAAATTTCTGACTTATGTTTCCTCCCCAATAAACTGTTTTCCTATATCTGTCCAGCTACTTAAGAACTGAATTTGGAATGGTAAATAGTGACATGTTATAGGTTGATATGATGTCTAGCACGCTATTAAAAGATTCTGATTTTAATATTTTTTTAGTTGCAATAATCATAGCCAGCACTTCATAAGAGTGATTAACACTAACTTTGGCCACATCAAAATCATCGCCGCCACATAAGCATGGCTAAGCATCAGAGAGATTTATTAAGTCATTCCTTCAGGTAAAGGTACTTAAATAGGAAAACCAGGAACTTAAGGGCTTGGTTTTAAAATCAGGACAATTCCAGATGTTAATTTAAGCATTAAGTCAAGAATTAATTTATGGGTATGGTCCCGCAAGAATTTGATATTGAAACAGTGAATGTTGACGGTCAGGTGCCTCTCAATTTACTATTAAACTGAACTAGCATGGATAAAACTATTCATGTTGTGTTACATTCCAGAGAAAATACTATAGGCGACAAGCAGCGAGAACAGTTGACAGTGGAGATGGACAAAGCAACAAGGTTCAGAACCATCTTTGATGGACTCATCCGAGTGATTATGAGAATTCTGCAAGTTGTTAGCTCGAAGTTAGACGAGGTGCGTAAAAGCTGGCCCGGACACCACGGTCATCCAAAAAAAAAAAAAAAGTTGACGAGATGGATACAGTTTCTCTCTACGCAGAGACCAAGACAACAATGAACATAAAAACATAGACTAGCCAGAAAATTGCCATTCCTCCTGAAGCCAATGTTATACATATTTGAATTGATCATAAAAGAGTCATTGGAGATGAATTACATGTTAATACAATTGCTGCGGACAAGGAGATAGCACATGCATTTGGTAAGTTCCTAAAATTCAAATACAGTCATTTAAGTGACAAGTATATACATGGAAGAAGACAAGAAAATGTCAAGGACTCAGCAAAGGCATTGAGTACACAGGGACATGGTCCACAAGAATAATAGGCCTAAGGCAACCACACATGAAGGCTGGTCTAAGAAAGTGACTAAATATAAAGTGAAGTTAGAGAATTTCATTTATAGGACCTTATATAAATGAACCTCAACTCACCAAATACAAACTTATTCAGTTTTGTAGCAATTGAAGTTCTGGTCATCTCTTACAAAGAGGCTAAAATCTCAAATTGACCTAGTTAAAGGAGAGGAGAGCCAAATAGCGAAATTGCTGAGGTACCACGGGCAAAACAAATTCAAGGGACCACTGCTCTTTAAATGGGGAGCTACACCTAAGAAAGGAAGAATTGCTTAGAGGAAGTTCTCATTGAGATATGCAAAAGATCCATTACCAGCATGGTCAGAGGACAAGGTCAACCACGTGTTTCAGACACGCCTAATGGAGATGGAGACATCATGTTGGGTTTGAAAATCATATATTAAGCCAGCATCTGGATGCTAACTTTGAAGGCTTTTGAGGATGGTATTGGTTAGTGTCGCACATTTTGGTAATGGTCAGTGTCCCATGTTGATTGAAGTAATTGATTGTTGTTTCCTTTTATGGTATTGGGTGACAATCCACAGGAATCAATAGAAAAGGCAAATCCCCGCCTAATCAGTGGAACATTGTTCACCGGGATAGAAGGCCGGTCCCAACCCGTCTACAAAATGGGGCTAGTGTTCAGTCTTTGTGCCCTCACCTCACGAGCTATACTTTTGAGGTTGAGTTATGCCCAAGATCCTTCTTCCAATTAGAGGACAAAGCACAAAATTCTTTATTATAAGATTAATAAGTGTCACCAAGAGGCCAGCGACATCCAGGTTATGGTGGGATATCTTTAGATGGTTTTGACGTTTCTTGGATAACAATGCCAAGATCTGTGAAGGAGGTGATGTTCTGTTGGAAGAATGGCACTGGGAAAAGAAGGCATAAAGCTATTTAACTATCTTAACTAGTTCCACGTGTTCCTTTGAAGCTTCAACAAAATACTGAAACCAACCACTTAAGGACTTTTAAGGCTAATCTTAACTCTCCTCATTAAATTCCGACCGCGCTCAACCCAATCATACCAAGTTTCTGCACCATAATTAACCTAGTAATATCGTAAGACTTGATCCAGTATTAAAGGACTGATACTCTAGTTTGGAACTTCTTCTGAAAGGGTAATGAAGACTAGAAGAAGATTCATCTAGTCAAGTGGGAGGAGCTGACAATGAGCAAGAAAGAAGGAGGTGTGAGCATTAGAGACATGAAGATGAAGAACAAAAGTTTGATGATGAAATGGTTATGGAAACTGGCAACAACCGAGATTTGCTATGGAAGGAGGTCATCATTACCGAGTATAGAATGGAGAATAAATGGACAACAAATGTTGTGAACACATGAGAAGGTTGTAGTGTTTGGAGATCCATCAGGAACCTTTAGCCACTAGTTTTAACCCAATATAGTTTCAAAGTTGGAAATGGCCTGAAGGTTTCATTTTGGAATGATAAATGGATTGGACATGAACCCTTGAAACAACTCTACCTAGATCTTTAAACCTTATGCCAACAAAAACAAGATATTGTGGTTGACATGTGAACAAGACAAGGATGGAACCTACACCTTAGAGGACATTTGAATTGGGAAATGGAAAAAATAGTAGCCTTCTATACCACAGTGGCACAATTCAACAACTTATCAGCAAAGGGGCATTCAGTGTCAATTATGCATATAAGGATCTAAACTTCTCAAACAATCAGGAGGAAGGGTGGCCATGGAAGATGATATGAAGAGTGAAAGTGCCTCACAAGGTGAACTACTTTTCTTTACTTCTGGCTAAGAAAATAGTATTGACACGTGAAAAAAAAAAGAGCTTCCAACTATGCTCTAGATGCTACTTATATGGGGAACAAGCACAGACATTCATTCATCTTTTTTTTTACATTACAAATGGACAAATCAGCTTTGGAAGATTTTCAACAATCTAAGGAAAATCACGTGGGTAAAGCCAAGGAGTAATTGTTGGAATAGAGATGGTAATGCAACAAAAAAGGAGGAAAGATGGAAGATTGTTCCAGCATGTATCTAGTGGTCAATATGGAGGGAAAGAAATGAGAAATGATTTGAGGATAAGCAGAGCAAAATTCAGAAATTTAAGATGAACTGCTTAGCTCTTTGCTATTTTTGAATTATACAGGACTTGATAGGTTAAGATATTTTTGATGTTTAGACTATTTGTAAGCAAAGTAACAAATAGGAGATCTAGATGTAAGTTGTAATACTTTTGAAGGGGGACTACATTCTTTGATGCAGCATACCTGTGGCTATATAGTTTAGCTGTTACCATTCTCAAAAAAAAGTGTCTTATGGTGGAAGAAGAGCTTAAAGCCCAACTATATGGTGACCATAATTGAAAACCAAAAGGATGTAAAATAGGGCCCACCAAATCTGCCCCTCCCCCTGAAAATTCCACCTTATTTACTTTAGTTTGATCACTTTAAAGCTTATTGAACAAAGTGATGACAGTCTTATAGCCTGTTTGGATTAGCTTTTGGCTTAAAAGCAAAAGTGATAAGTTAGAAATCCTTACTTACGGCTTTTGCCTTATTTTTATCATTTTATCAAGTGGTTTTAAGCACTTCTTAATTTACCCAAACACTAAAAAGTGCTTAAAAGCTATTTTGGCTTAAAAGCACTTCAAATAGGTCAATCAAAATAGGCTCTTACATGCACCTAGTGATTTACTAGCATATTAGATTTAGTATGACTATACCCATTAAACTGGTAAGATTGTATTCTTCAGCATTAAGGGCATGCTGGTCACCACCAAAAAGTGTCAGTTACAAGCTTCCTATCAAATCTGCAATCTGGTCTGTATCTACTATACACAACTATTTACACCAAAAAAGTAAGGATACTATACAATTCTATTTGACCTTGTGAATGGAATTGGATCTATTTTCAAAACATCTACCATTCCTTTCCTTCCAAACTGACCACCATATACATGATGGTATTAACCTCCACCATCTCCTCTGACTCTTGCTGCCTCCTCTCCTTACCCAGCTCTTTAACAACTCTGATGTATGGTCTGGCATTGTCCAATTCAGATTTGAAAAGTTAAGGAATAAATTCCAGATTTGCTTGGTAAAGTTACAATGCAAGAAAAGGTGGTTGTTTGTTTCTCCTGTCAAATTGCACAAAAAGCATCTGGGAACCAGTTGTCTACCCTACTTCTGTAATACTTCCTGTGTTAAACAAGCCCTCTTTATCACTAGCCAAGTGAAACATTTCACTTTTGTAGGAATGTCCCCCTTCCAGAAATAGTTCCATTGATGCTTTGGATCTCCAGCCATCAGTTGGAGACCTCTTCTGTAGGCACTGCTATCTGAGTAAAGACCATTTTTGTGCTTCCATAGCATCCTGTCTGTGGCATTTGTGTCTATACTCATTCCACCTAACTTCCCTAGTAACTCTGCAACCCTTTCCACCTCCTAATCATTGAGAAATCTTCTGAAAACTAAATTCCATCCCTGTTCTGTCCAACAATCACTTACATTAGCATCATTTGAAAGAGATCCCTAAGAGAGGATTGTTCTATCCAGATATCCTTCCAAAATCTAGTTTTACTGCCATTTCCCACCTTGATAAACAAATCTGCCTCCATTTGGGGCCACAAGCTTCTGATTGTTCTCCATAGCTTGCCTTTCTTCAATGGTAAGATTCCTTGTTTGTGCTCTTTCCCTCCTATTCTTCATCTTCTTAACTGAATCACTGCTGCTTTTAATATTTAACAAGGTTTAAAATATCAAATACTTGAGCTCGTGTTTTTCTTATTCAAGAATCAATTCTTCTCTTTCTAACTTCTAAGTTAAAGTCTATCGCTAACAGTGTAATTATTAAGTGGTATCAGAGCTTTGAATGGTTTGGTATTCTTATACTTGCCCGATCTATTGATTTGAACCATAAAAAAGACTAAAAAAATTGCTATAATAACTAGGTATTGTAGCAATCTGCAAATCTTAGTGTTTAGGGGCTTTTCAAGTTAGGCTTTTCAAACTCAAACACGAAGTATCCATTTCCCATCTCATGTTCAACCCATGTGCTTGCTTCCTCAATCTATAAGCCCATCTTCTGATTTCTGATAGAGTTGGTGTCTCACCAATTCTAGCCTCAAAGATACACACCAAGCTCCTCTTTAACACTTCGCTACACTCCTTGGGCTGTAATTAACGCATATTCTAACGCCCTTCTTTATTACCCTCTCTGCCACTGATTCTTTACACTCTTTATGAGCCCATTTATTGCTTTCAAGTATCTCAGCACAAGGAATGTTTCTGTCCACCAACCTATGTTCCCCAAAGTTAACGACATTCCTGTGGGGCACTATTGATGAATCTCCCCACCTTTTCCCCAATATTCATCCATCCTGAGTTAAACGAAACTCGGGAATAATAATAACTGCCCTCCTTCTGCCTCTCACATTTATCAGACTAATGTGACCACCATATTAATTATAGTTCCTAGAGCAGAACACTTCTAAGAAAACATCTTTTCTTCTTCCACCGCTTAACATCTTTCTTCTTCCACCGCTTCACTATATTCCCCTTTGTCTGGGATGCTTCACACAAGACCTGAGCAATCCATTCTAGAGTTTTCGCATTAAACGTTGTTCTCGTAATGGAATTTCTGTTTCTTTCTATCCAGTCGTATCATGCCCCCACCTTTCCAGATGTTTTCTTGATGTTATAGGCACCTACAGCAAAATAAATGCTATCTTCCAATTTTTGCTCTCTGGTGTAGAATGGAGTATGTAAACTCTATTAGACTTTGTTAGTTCCTTAGAGAAATATTGCCAGGCTTTTATTAAAATAAATTTACATTGGTTATTACAAAAAATAAAAATACCATCCATCCTGCTTGGATCTACTATTGCCCTGTGTTGACAATGTTCAAAGTTGGCATGGTCAAATTGCAAAAATAAAAGAAGTCTAGATACCATTCAACAAGGTATGTAGTTGAACCTCCAAATCCTTAAAGAAAAAAAATGGTCTAGATGCCATTCAGCCAGGTATGTAGTTCAACCTCCAAATCTTTCTTCTTCTTTTTGTGGAAATTTAGAACCATAAAACCAAGGAGGTTTAATAAGTACAAATAAGCAAACTTGCCCTTCTCCAGATAATCAGTTCCACCTAGTCACTTTTCTCATTGGTATGCAACCCTACGTTTTTCTCACGAAGGTCAAACATGATAATATATCCACAAGGAATGGCCACAAAAATCCAAGAAAAGAGACAATGCAAGACTTACTTATCAGGGAAAAAAAGCATTTATTTTGTGAAACATCTCTTGTATATAATAATAAAACTTAAACAAGCCCGCAGTTAACAACATCCAACAGGAAGCATATGCACCTCTTGTTGAGCAGGTACAAGTGGACCTTTTAGAGCTTTTGCAATCAAATCTCTGACTGCCGCTCCTCTGCTAGTATCGGCACACATCCCATGATCCCATAGAAGCTCATAATTGTAATCGGAGTTTAGCCACACTAGCTGCACCAAATATGAGGGTATATCTAACAGAACTCCAGAAATTGATCAACTTATTCCCTGGACATAAGCGCATGTAGTCCTTACCTCTCCATCCAATACAGGAAGCCTGGGAGGATGAGGCCTTATCCATTGAGGTCCTAATCCTTCCAATGACAAATTTGATAACAATCCAGTTATCGTCTCATCAACATCCCCAGATCCAATTTTAGGTTTAGATCCAGGGAGAAGATCAAACCTGAAATTTCCCAACGCTAAATATTACACAATGTCCAAGAACAAGAAAGCAATGACTGATACCAAGATATAAAAGTGAGGAACTATACTCTAATGAATTGCTGTCACAGCCACGAGGTACATCAGGGTCTGGAATGCTATTTTTCACAGAATTGTTCCCAATCAAGCATTGAAACTGTTCTGGTAGAGCTTTACTGCCATACTGCTGTTGCAACTGCTCTCGCTGTGGAAAAGACTGCTAAGTTGAAAATTGAGACCAAAGAGGGTAAGTTATATGCATATGTAACCACCAGTAATAAAAAAGAAGATACGAGGATATCAAGGCAATTTGCTGTTGACAGTTTTAAATTAATTGCACTACATATACCCATATTGTGGAGTCAAATTTCTTATAAGCACATGAATATTTTAGACAATTGGTCACTTACAAGTTGTGAAGTATCGAACATTTTCATGTAATCTGTTGCCGATTGTTTAAGAACCTGCAATGAGTCATTAATTCTGAAACGGTTCTAATATTGAATAACCTCAAAATAATCACTCGTGGTACTCAAGTTAAACACCAAGATATGTTAAAACATACATTATAAACCAAATAACACTAACCAAACTTGTAATATTTTTTTCCCTTTCTTGGTGCTCGGGAGTGAGTGGGACGGGGCATAAATTAATTGCTGACTTCTGACAAGCTTAAAATACAAAAAGTATGAAGAAAGAAAATTTATATAGACATAGCATATCCTAAGTGTCTTTTGCATATTAGAATCCAACTTCACTTCAATACTACAGTACAGTAAGGTTTAGTTATTCTGTCCTTGTCCCCCTTTTCGATGATGAAACATTTCAAGACAAATGAAATATCTAGGTAGAACTTGCTCAGCAACAGAAAATTTCCTTCTGGAGATAAGAGCAGTGCAGCTGCTGCACTACATACAAGACCATGGCTCTATTTCCCTAACAAAATAAACGCTAATTAGCAATCTATCATACAGGCCAAAACCACCATACCCAGGAAGTCCTGTGGGTAGATGAACAGTTATTCTTTCAGCAGCAATGGTCCAATTCTTAAGAAAAGGTAAATGACCAAATCATAATAAATCGAAATAGTTATTATTATATTCTATTGTGAATGAGGAAATTCATCATACAGACAACTACAGCCCTTAGGTTAGAAATGATCTCACACAAAAATAACTCTGCTTTAAGCTTTAAACATCAGATATAGCAAATAATTAAAACCAGGGCTTTCTACCCTCTAAACAAGACCAATTGTACACACAACAGGGAACAATAAGTAAACCTCTCTGCTACTGGTTGAGCTGGCTGAGCCTAACAACTGAAGAATAAAAGCCCTTTCACGTTGTTCAGCTCCTTCATCACAGGCTGCCTGCAAATAAGCAAAACAAAGAACCACAGTAAAAAAATCAATGGTCACTTAATCACAACTATCAAGGAATTTAACCAAGAATGTATCATGCAAATCATATATAGAGCTTATCACTTACAGGTGAAGAAAGTGATTTACTAACTTCATAGCACTTGAAAGCTCATTAAAAATAAGTGTGGCTGGGGAGAGAGTAAATGAGATGGACAGTTCGTGAACACTTACAAACGATCAACTACCAAAAGCAGTACAATTCTGAATTCTCTCAGTATTCATCTACAGCTCATAGAAAAATAAATTGTGCAGCTTTCTTTTTTCTTTTTTTTCTTGAAGCCTTACAATTTTCAGTCTTAACATTTAAAATTTACCCCCAGATATAGCTAATACTACCCCTTCACTTGAAAATATTGACAAATTGCATGCACCTAAATATCCAAGTCATAATAAGAATTTTATAGAGTCCAAAGCTGGTAAGAAGGACAATCCGGAATCTGCTCAGCTTCATACCATAAACCTCTCCTTGTTACCATCTAATCAGCAACTAAGCTTGATTACCTCTAAGTTATAGATCCTGCTTTTTTTTTTCGAGACAGTCATGAACTGATCCTGCTTGTACTGTGATGGCTCCATAACTGTCTTAATCTGCCTCAGACTTTTAGAGTCTGCATTTATGTGTTAAAAGAACATTGAAAGCTTCCCCAGTGCACATCCGAACAGTCTACATATGGATTACACTAAAAAAATTCTTTTACTCCCTAAAATTTAATGAAACATTTTACCCATATACATAATATATGTTACATGTTTTACACTGCTGCAATGATTCTTGGGTTTCTTTTTTTCCTTTTCGGGAAATGTGGTGTTCGAGACAGCTTTCGCACACTGACTGACTAATTTCACTGCATACCTGCTAGTTGCTACCTCCCACCAGCAAAGGTACGTAACTATATATCCGCTAAGATTCAAACCTGGGACCTTATGGTTCTCAACCCACTTCATTCACAACTAGACCAACACCCTTGGGTTGCATATTCTTGGGTTTTATTTATATATAAAACGACATTACCTTCTCGAAATTGTTGGGTTTTCTCCCTCACCTTCTTGAGTAAAACCTTGAAACAGCAATTTAGCACATATTGCTGACTATCTTCTTTTGTTGGAAAATCATGCCATTGCTGACTTTCATAAGATTAAGACAGTTATAGGAGCCAAAAAACTAGAGGCAAAAGGAAGATTATTATATTTAGATCAAGATCAGGCAAACTAGAGTGCAGAGTTGCAACAGCTTTGCCTTCCAATCGCACTCTATTTGCATCCTCACCAAATCAATTGTTGCTCTTCATGTTGCTCGGACTCGGGTGCAGGTACCCGATACGAGTGCGGATCCATAGGTGGGGTTCTTTATCACATAAATTTTAGAATCCAGGGGTGTGAATCCAAGTGCGGTAGAATGCTAAGATGCAACCAATAAATGTATATTACGACATATATAAGTATATATTTCAATTAATTAAAGTTATCAAACTAAAGCCAATCAAATTTAATTCTTTATAAACACCTAATATTTATTCATAAGACTTCTTGTGTAATAGCAAAGCGCTCTCGTACTTTATATAACTCTCTTTCTCTTCACGGTCTATATGAGATAGAAACTCAAATATCAAACTAAATACCCAATGATCTATACTTCTTGGTTATAGTCTTATAGATGTTGTCAAAGCACCCAAGATAATTTGACCAAATCTGGTGTGGATCCAACACCCACACACAAATTCGACATGGGTGCAACAGGGATTTTTGAAAGGGTCCAAGCAACATAAGGCCTTCAATTCATTTTCTTCATGAATACCTTTCTGCCATCTCTTAGTCAGGTCTAACTTTGTAGCCCCATCACCTCCCTCAAGATATAACTAAGATTTAGGGAGACCTGCAATTACCCATTTTTTCAACTCAATACTTGTCGCAATTGTGTTGCACAAACCTCAGTTCATGGAAACTAAGGAAATTAGAAGAGAACAATTTCCAAAGAAGTATGCTTGATTTAAAAAAAAAAAAAAAAGGAACCACAAGCAGGAACCAAGGATGATGAAGGGTATTAGCATGAGACATTATATTGTTGGTAACATTGCAAAATCTAGCATGAGCACAAATCTAAATATTATAAGAATCCACAAAAAGGAGAAATTTCAGAAGAAATCTTTCAGAGAACATATGCAGCTAATATTGGAATAAATATATTTTGCATATTACAGGGCATCATCCCAATTTGCAGCACATAAAATGATAGCAAATGGAATCATAATGAACATTAAAAACAGCACTTACATTTACCAGCAACGAAATGAATGGATTTGAAGAAGGCTCTTGAGAGAAATAAACCTGCAGAAGAATTGCAAAAGCAACTAATCTCTGCGCTGGTTTAAGAAGTTTTTCCTGCAGAGAAGATGATATATATAGTTTAATAGCTGTAACTTGCAAAACTTTTCTTCTCTACAAGATACACCGTGAGAAAAGGTCACCTAATCATTCAACTAAACAAACATTTGGAAACCTTCTAATATTCTAAAATATATGAATCCATGAAGAACAGACACAACTTCTAGGTGTCATGAAAAAGAATACAGTACAAAGGAAATACATAGTTTCTCAAGAAACTTTTAAATACCACTTAAAGACAAAAAGATAAGAGCAAGTATGTAGTGACTTTTCCTGAATGTGGGAAACAAGGACCAGAGGAAATTCTATATCCCAGCCAAACCTCTGTGCTGGTTCCAAGTTCAAAAAAACAGAATACAGTTCCCTCCAAAATGCAAAACTCTGATTGCAATTTCTTTTTTTTTCCCTTTCTTGTGACAACACTAGTACACACTAGCTTGTGTGCACCTCAACTAATTCACTAGATACAGGTTACCTCTGAGCAGCACAAATACCAGCTAACTCTACCCACCAAGACTTAAGCTAACTCTACCCACCAACACTTAAACAGATGGGAGGAATTCATGTACTGTCGCTTCTGGTGTGACTAGAAGGTTGTGTTGTTATTTAACTCTCAACCACTAGGCCATACTTGAGTTCCCGATGGCAATTTCTTCAAACAGTTAAATATTAAGATTGCGTACACAGCACCCTTCTCAGATCCCACTTGTGGAATTTCACTGGGTATGATGTTGTTGTAGTAGTTAGATATTAAAATTCCTCAAATAAATCTAATAAAATTAGTTATTCTGATTTTCTTTTAGCAAATCTTGCAAGTCAAAACTTTCAAAATGCACTAGAACTAACTATACTAATATCTTTTGCTTGAAAACTCAGTTCCTGCAACAATAGCAGCTCTTTTTAAAGCATAAAAACATTTCTCCCTCCCATAGAATTTTTCTTTGTTTCTTTTATTCATATTCCTTTCTGTTTCCAGAAAAAAACAGCTGGATTCAACCAATTTAGAAGTTACAATTGATAGTTGGAAATCTGCATTTCTTTGAAGTTCAAAAATTGAATGCCTCCAAATTGAAACCCCATTCTTTGCTTAAATCACTAAAGCAGACTTCCAAATGAAGTTTACAAAAAGCAGGAAAATGTCAAAAAGTAGTCACCACATACACAACTTTTAAAAACCCTAAATGGACAGGAAAAATCCTTGTGTCACATCACACACCAATTGAAACCCTAAATCTATTTCAAAAGTACTGCTCTTCGAAAATGGAGAGAGAGAGAGAGATTTACGTCGAGTATTAAGGCGAGAGAGATGCAGGCATAAAATTGTCGATGAGGAGGGAAACTGGAAATGAAATCGGCGACGATCTCATCGAACGGACGATGATCTCCGGCTTTGAGCAACGTCAACAGCATGTTGGATTCTTCTTTTCCTAACATCTTCTTCTTCTTCTCTCACTCAACTCCGCACTTTCTTCAATCTTTCGAAAACTCACTTTTCCCGTCTGTGTTGTGTGCACCGTGAAAATAAACATTTCATTACAATGAAGATAACTCGAGAAAAATTAAAATAAAATTACTTGCGCATCTTTTCTTCTTTTTTTTTTTATCTAATTGATTTTTTAGTCAAAAATGTCTTTAGTTAATAGTTTAATTAAAAAAATTCACATTATTAATGACTTGGCTCAAAATATCTCTATTGTTTTGTTATTTAATTAGGTCAAAAATATATTTTTTTGACAACATATTATTATTTTTCTTTTTAAAAATAAGCATAATTAATATTTAAAATATATACTTGTGTAACAATATGAGAATTTAGAAAAAATATTATTAAATTCCAAATTGATAAATGATCATATTTAAGAGTATGATCAAATCTTGTAGTTCTTCCTTTCGTTTGTTCTAGTACTTGCTTCACAAAACAAATACATTTTCATTTTACACTTTATAAGATGATTTCAACTCAATTTTTTTCCTCTTAAGTTATGTTTCTAGTGTAGATTTAACTAAAGAGAGTGAATTACAATAATACTCAACTAGCTGAAAGAATTAAATAAAGAAATATTAAGAAGCAAAATTTAGTCAATATCGCTATTCACACACCCCTAGTCTTTTCCAACTTGTTTAGATCTCATTTGTGTTAACTCTTTATTTTGTTACTTAATCTTGTCAAAATCTTAGTTGTTAGATAAAACCTTCATTTTCATATATATGTTTGTTGAGAATTCAATTTGCTATCATGTTTGAGTGGTGAAATCAATAGAAGAAGAGTGTCATATATCAATCTTTGTGGTTCGACCTCGACCTCATAAGTTGGGTATTTGTTTTGCATATGACCGTCTATGCCTTGAAATATGGGACAACGTTTATCAAAAATGGTGTCGTTGCCGGGGATAGGTTAGTGATTGTTTTTTGTTGATTTCTAAATTCAAATTTATGTGCATTTTATTTTCTTGTTTACTCATTTGTTTGTGTTTTTGTTGCCCAAAAACAGGGCAAGATGAATCAAGAAGCCGATGAAGAAAGTGTTGGTGATGCAGGGTTCACAAATGAATTCACCGTCGATGAAGCACCTATTGAGCTAGGTGTGGCTAGAGCAATTCACCTACCACATGAACTAGGAGATGTCACCTTCCAAGTGACAAGTCTGATGCTTCATTTGCTACAAATGAAGGGATTATTCAGTGGAAAAGTAGAGGATGTCAATCAACGTTTGCAGAACTTTGTGGAAGTGTATATCCTATTCAGAATGAGGAGCATGAGCCAAGAATCAGTGTGGATGCGATTGTTTTCCTTCTCATTAACTGGGGATGCAACTATATGACTCAGAGAACTACCGCAAGGATCAATCACCACATGGACAACATTGAAAAATGCTTTCCTTGAGAGATTATATCCACCTTCCGAAATGTTAAGGTTGAGGAATAAAATAAATAATTTTGAGCAATTGTCGAGAGAAGCTACGCATGAAGTATGACTAAGGTTCAAGAAAAAGGTGACAGAACACTCGGATCATGAATTATCCGAACAAGTTCTACTCCAATTTTTCTATCGGTCATTGGATGAGATCAACCAAGGAGTGGTGAACAACTTGGCAGGAGGATCTTTCATGAATTTGACTTATGCTCAAGCCACCATGTCTTTGAACCAAATGACAAAAACTAACATGGTATGGCATACACGTGGTCGAGTGAAAGGAGGTAGTGTTACTACCTCAACATTGACCAACGAAACTAGAAGGAAAGAAGAGGAAAGAGACGAATAGATGGCTAAGATGATAATGAGCATCGATCTCTTAGCAAAGCTTATTATGGGCGACGGAACCAAAAAGGTGAATGCAATTGGGCGCAAAGTGGAGTTTCGTTTGAAGAAGGGGTCGCTTCTGCCTCGTTTGATGAAGAAGTGAGATATATGGCTAACCAAGGGTTGGGTTCTCAACTGGAGTATCAAGGGACCAACCAAGGCCCTTGGTGACCTCGGGAGGAGAATCAAGGTTGGAGAGACCGGGATAGTCAATGGAGAGATAGGGAAAGGCACTGGCAGGAGTGAATCAGATGAGACCATAGGTACAATCATCAAAGTGCAAATCCATATGTACCTCCTCCAAAGGCCTATGCTCCTCAAACTCAACCTAGTGTCAGTGACCCTGCTAGTTCCAAAATTGAGGAGATGCTGAACAGAGTCTTAAAACAAGTGGAGTCCACGGACAATGGAGTCAAAGAACTAAAAAGTGATGTATGAAGTTTGACTCAGACCATAAGTTCTCACTCCGCTTTGATCAAGCATTTAGAGACTAAAATGAATCACCTTTCAGCACAAATAAACCCCAGAGCCAAGGGCACACTCCCTAGTAATAATTTCCCAAATCCAAAGAATGATGGCCATTGCATGACAATTATCACAAGGAGCGGGAAGGTACTTGAAGGACCTAAGGTGGTGTCAAAGAAAGATGTGAGCGAGGAAGTTTAAGAAGAGTCACCGGTTGATGAACCAATCGATGAGATGGTTGAGGAAGAGTTGTCCATGAGGGACAAAACCAATGTTGGTGAGAACAGGGAGGCGAACCCTTAGAAAGTGATTATGAATGTCGAGGACAAAACAGGGGAGAAAACCACTAAGGGCGATAAGCCTAAGTTTCCCCCTCCTTATCCTCAAAGAACAATCAAGAAAAATGAAGATGAGACTTCCAAAATTTTGGAACCAACTCAGCAAGTTGTTTGTGAATATTCCATTGATTGATACATTATTGCAAATGCCGGGATATTCAAAGTTCATGAAAGAGTTGTTGCAAAATAAAAGAGTGGTTGGTGTGAATGCAATTGAAATGTATAATCATTGCAATGTTGTGATGCAAACTCATTTGCCACAAAGAAAGAAAATCTCAGAGCATTTACTATTCCGTGCACCATCGGGGTGCACAAATTTGACAAAGCTCTATGTGACTTGGGGGCTAGCATAAATTTGATGTCGATCCTAAGTTTCAACAAATTAGGCCTTGGGAACTACACCCATGAGGCTGTTAATGGATGATCACTCTATCAAAAGACCAGTTGGTATACTATTGACGTGCTAGTCAACGCAGACAAGTTTATTTTGCTAATAGATTATAGTATTGGATTGAGAGGTAGATTTAGAGGTACCTATCATTCTAAGCAAATCCTTTCTTTCTATGGGAAGAGCCATTGTTGATTTGGAGCTTGGTGAGCTCCAATTTAGAATTGGTGAGGAGGCAGTAAAGTTCAAGGTGGACATGCCTATAAAACTAACCGATGAATGCAAGGTAATATTGTGGATGAGCAGGTAGAAGATCCACACGAAAGGGAATTTCCACCCAACATTGCGTGATTGTGAAGTGTGTGCATCGTGCCACGACGTTAAATTGAGCGCTTCTTGGTAGGCAACCCAAGTGTTTTTTTATCTTCCTTTTTACTTCAGTTTTTATTGTTTTTGGTGTGTTTTTAGGGGTAAGAAAAGAATGCTTTGTCAAGAGTATGAAAAATCAAGCATGGATGATATTGGCGTTAGACAAGCGAAATGTCGATTGTGTGATGTACATCGCCAGTTAAGTGCAAAAGCCCACTAGATACTTGAACAAAATATCCAGGAATCTGCGTTTAGCCAGCGAACTGCTAGTTAATTATTGTACAATGCCAGTCAAAACATCGATCAAATCCAGTACCCTGGCACTATTTCGCAAGATGTGCACTCAAGCGGCAAAACACCAATTCTAAAAGGTGAACCGTCTATCACGCGCAAGTTAGGTAACGAAAGGTTTTTAATTTTGACTTTTGGACATGAACTTCAAAAGACTTGATTTGATCGACTTTTTCAAAACCCCAAAACCCTTTACCTTATTCTTCATTCATTATCATTAAACTTTCAGACCATATTCATTCCCTCTCCTAAAATCCTTCACCTCCTCAACTTTTCAACCACCCATCCACTTTCTCCAACTTCTACACTTATATAAACCCTTTTCCTTCACATCCAAATCACACAATATCCAGAAGTCCAAAAATTTGAAGTTGCTAAAGTTCTTGAGTCAAAAGTTCAAGAAATTTTCCATTGAAGCTTTAGCTTTCCTTCCCTTTTTCTTCAAATCTGATATGTTGCTCAACCCATTGATTTTAAGTTCAATATGGTGATTGTAGTATGAATTTCATGCTTTAGTTGAAATTGCTTCAAAACCCACTTTATAAACTTGAAGATCTGTATTTGAAATAGGGTTTTAGTTCTTAAAATTGTTAGATCGGAAGCAAATCACTTTGTATGAGAAATCTAGCATGTGAAATTTGTCCTATTTTGCTTAAAATATGAGTTTTTGGGTGAAATCTGAGTAACCCATTGCTTTTACATAGTGCATTAAAATGTTCTATAATGGAATGGGTGACGTCATTCCTAAGAGCAAAATTGCCATTATGTGAATCTTGAACTTTTGTGCTGAAAGTTATATATGAGTAGCATTGTTCTAAATTTGAGACATGATTTATATGATTTTTATGCTTGTGGTGAGGTTGGAATTGCGAATGAGAGATTATTATTGTTTAGATTGCCTGATTTTGTGTTGTAAACTCTTGATGATGGACAGATTAGCTTCCCTCTTGAAAGAAAATTGACCAAATTGGTAGTTGTTTGCCTTGTGAATCTTTGGGGGAAGTCAAACTACCCATTGGACCTGAATTGCGAATTATTATGTTGAAATTGGGCCAATTTTGGTCGAAGCAGGCACCTGTGAAGCATATGCACTTCACAATGGTTTCCCTGCATTCACAAATGCAACGCCGGTCGGGTGTGGAACTTCCTATTCCTTTAGCCTAGAAGTGGCACTCCACATGTGAAACACAGGTCTCCATTGATAAAACGTCGGTGTAACACCGGCTAGCCTAATTTGTTACCAGTTCTCTGACTTCAGGCAACACTTGCATTGGCAGCTCACAATCACACTTCTTTGACCACTAACCAAATGCCGACCTCTCTTGAGTTTAAATTGTTTAAGTTCTTTTTCCACCCATGTTCTTGTTTTTACTTCATATATTTGTGTGTTTTTTTTATTTTCTTTTCTTATATAAAAGGAAAATAGACCTAAAAAGAATACTAGTCTGGATGTGACTCATAATTAAGTTGCAGCATAATGACTTCATCGAGTCGAAGACCTACCCTCCAAGTCGATCAACACACTCATCCACTGCGGTTCGGTCTACCAGGAATGGAAAATCACTACCATAGATTCAAGGAAATGCATAGGATTGGAAAGGAAGTGGTTCTAGAAGTAGAATCATTCAAAGAAGATTCCCCCAATATCTTAATCTAATGTGAGATTCGAAGCTGGAGCAATGTCACCAACCCTTTGAATCCATACCTCCCTGAGATTATATGGAAATTTTGTGCTTCATACCGCTTAAGGTTAGATCACCAAGCACGACAAGTCACATTCCTGCTAGCATCACATCTGTGTTAGTAAAGGGGAAAGAGGTTGATGTTACCCCTAAAGCATTTTTCCATTGTTGGTGGCCGAGTGTCCACATCCCAAAAGAGTGTCTTGCCACTT
Organism: Solanum appendiculatum; assembly: GCA_018342035.1. Taxonomy (NCBI): domain Eukaryota; kingdom Viridiplantae; phylum Streptophyta; class Magnoliopsida; order Solanales; family Solanaceae; genus Solanum; species Solanum appendiculatum. The sequence continues at coordinate 1,219,342 of JAGDQO010000538.1, forward strand.
ACACCATGTCAAAGGGGGATCAACATGATTGGGTGGCGGAAATTATTGTAGTAGGCTCAACAATATGGATACATACTAAAGTCTAGATTCACCATCAGAATTTACTCCCTGAAGCACAAGTGTGGTTTGACTCGTGCGAAAGAACGGATAGCTTCGAGAGACGATCTTCATGTGTCTATGGAGACAACAATTGTGGTGGCACAGAGTATGACAAGGCTAGAAATTGGTGAACACTAAATCATGGCCGACTAAGCTAGACAAGCTTCCCTTAATAACGAAGGTCTTTTACCCTTCTCAGCAATCATCACATTCCTTTGTTGGGAGGCAGATTGCATATACATCCGAGGAATAGACTAATGCATTCTCTCTAAGCCCATAATCACCATGGAAGACAACGGAGACCAATATGTCCAAAGAGATGAGACGTTTGCATACTCTTCCTCAGGTGACTCCTAATGTGAGGCCAAATATATATATATATATATATATATATATATTTAATCACTATTTGCCTCATATTTAATCTTTTCATTATCGTTTTTGAGTATAAATTTTATGGATTATTCTTATGTTTTGTATTTTATTTGCAGGATTAAAGTGGTGTGAAGATGAAGAAATTTGAAGCACAAGTGAATTAAAATCAAGAAATTATATAAGAAAATCAAGTAGACAGCTTAATGGAAGGATTGTAATATAATATTAATATTTATACATATTAGCATATGGACTGAAATTGAAAGGAGAACAGAGAATTACAAATGCCATGTGTCATATTTTTTATGCATACAGTGCGGATCCAATTCTATTGGGTTTGGGTTTCTCAATTTGTGTTGAACTCAATTATATTATTTAGGGGTCATTTTGTACAAACATTGACAACGCAGGGATTAGTAATGCATTAATTAATAATGCAAGGATTAGCAATGCAGAGATTAGTAATGCAGCTATTATTTTTATCAAATGTTTGGCTTATTGCTTCCCACTTAATCTTGTGTTTGATTTAAAACTCTACAAAAAAAAATTCTTTCCTATTATACCCTTGTCTTATTATGAGATTATTTATTTCATGTAATTGGGTCAAGGTAGATAACCGCTGGACAATATTATTATTTTTTGTAGGATTTTCTATTTCATTTAACTAGTTAAGTTAAATACATCTATATAAAAAATATTGTTATTAATTTTGAGGTATGATGTACCACTACGGGGATCCTTGATGGCACAATGTATTTCTAATTTTTTATTGGTCAAATATATCTTAAACTTAACATAGATTTAAGGCTACTTAAATTGTTCAATACCTAAAGCTTAATAAAAAAACAAATAGTTCAAGTGGTTAATCGATGAACTACATTGAATAAAAAATATTTAAAAAAATGGAGAATTTTTTTTTTAGTGAAATCATCAAATTACACTAAAGGATTTGGAGAATTAAAAAGAACATTTACAACCATTCCAATATAAATAAAAGGGAAATCAAATTACAAAAGAAATCTAGGAAAAGGAATAGGGGGATAGTTTAGTCATTTAAGGGTCTTATCCAAGGATTGTTAAACCTTGGATTAGTTATCCCTCCATTTCCTAGGGATAAAATAAGACCATTTATGGCGTGTAACTAATCCATGGATTAAGTTAAATAAAGTAACCAAACAATGTATTAGATGAACTAAATTTTAATTCATGGACTATTCTAATTAATACCGCCTACCAAACGGGTCCTTAGGGTTTGCAATATTTATAAATAGTCCATAAAAATAATTCTTTCAAAACCAAAAAACAATACATAAGATATAACATACAACTTAGAGCTTATAGCTAGAGATCTTCGGAGGAGCCGCCGTGGAGGCCGGAGAACTTTGGTTTATTCTTTCTTCTCCTATATTATTTATTTGTATTCGTGATTATTGAAAGATATTTTAGCTATTGTTCTAATTAACTTTTCATGATTAACACAAACACATTTAATTTAATAAATTTTGATTGTGTTTTTGAGATGGTGTGTAGATAAATTTCATAACTAGGGTTGTGGGAACCATGATGAATTATTAAAGTAAGTTAATGTAAAAAGTGATCCTGGAATGATTTTTATGCATGTATTGTTAATCTCTTCGCTATAATTGCTTTTTAACAGAGGCCTACGTTAGAACCCACCTTATTCCTACTTGCCCGACCAAGGAAGTAACGAATGAGAAAAGAGATTTAATAACAGAGATTTGGCATGATAATCTTCCATCTAATAGCTTGAACCATCTCTATGACAGCTAATCTAAAGTCAAGGGTAAGGGTTAGTAAATCACACATCCATAGACCGACCAAGTTGCGCGGTGAAATTTCTTATTTGGACGACCAATCACTTAGGAGATACCTAACTTACCGATCTTGCTTGCTAAAAATTGAAATAGATAACTAGTACAATATTTTTGCTATGTTATGAAATCATGGTGAATACATTCCTAATTACTTCTAACAGTCTAAATACAAATAAATATTTAGTTCCAAGCTATTGTTATTCTTTTTATTTTTTTGTCTCAATTCAAATCCCCCCTTTTAAATAACGACTATCAAGTTAAATTTTGCTATTGACAATATTCTTTCATATTCTCTGTGGGATCGATCCTGACTCATAGTTGGATAAATATATTGCAAACGACCATTTATATTTCTTTCCAAGAAGTATATTTGGACATTATCAACTCCATAAGGAAATTAATTGCTAACATAGATATAATGGAAGCAAGAGTCAGAGTCCTCGAGGAAAGAATCACAACCATGGAAGTTACAGCTGAAATAGAAAAAGAGACAAGTGAAAGGCGAGGTGAACCACATGCCAGAAGAAGGTTACAACATCACAATTGACCCACTCCATGCCAGAATGCAACGTCATGTCAGGAGGGTATGAACAATTTATCCTTCCCTTTTCCTTCTTGAACCAGCAGAGCATTATGGACAATGCCCTCTCTTCTGTCTGGGGCTAGTTTGATTTGAAGTTAATTGTGTTGTTTGAATATTATTAATTTTTATTTTGCATTTTTATTCATGTGATCTGACTATGTGACAATGATTTCATCCTTTTTGTTTGTATGAATGTTGAACTATGCCTTTCTAGGCATACTTTTGTGGATGATCACTTGTCTTAACCGGGTTGGTACTACATTTTCCTAATGGTTTAATACCCATGTTTGCTTGCTTGGGATTCACACTTAGTGCCTTTTATTAAAGCCTTGTTCTCTCAATGAATTTATAGCGCATGAATCAAAATTTGCCTTTATGAATAGTATTAGTTTAATAAACTCTCAGGATTTTCTTTATACAACAGTTCTTTCCCAAGGAGCAAAATGTCTTTCTTTATTTTATTTTATTTTGCTCTTGAGTCTTTTTGTGTTGAACCGAGTTGGAGTTCCCTAAGATAGATTGTGGGGGACATACTTGTGGGAAATTGCCAAGTATTAGTTTAAATTGAGTCTTGTGTCGTACCTCTTACAAGAGGAACTACCAAATATTTTGTGGCAAAGGAAACTTGTTTTCAAAATGATTCCGGACGGGAAAAAGTGAATTGAAAAGAATTCTCTTGTCATGGTTCGTACATTCTTAATTTGGCTTTATGATTGACAAGCATGATTTTCCCATTGTGATTGTCAAAAGTCATTTGATTTTATTGAGTTTGAGATTAGCTTGAGAATTTGTTAGATTGTAATGCCTTGTGCGGAAAGAATTAACTCATTCCTGTATGTACATGTTTTCAAGAACTTGTCCCAAAATGTGTTTCAAGGCAAATTTCTAGATTTGATTTGACTTGAAAGATGAACTTAGGCCCTTTTTGACTAAATCACTACATCCCAAATTTTTCCTCCAAATAACATGATCCTATTCAGCCCCATTGAGCCTTAACCATATTTTTTTGTCACCATGTTGCGTACCTTGAACATTCTATCCCTTTATCTTAACACCCTCATGTCTCTCTAGTTACCAAATGCAGTGTGCCATATGCTAAAAGCCTAAGTTTGGAAAATAAAAAAGAGAAAAAAGAAAATAAGATTGAAATGTAGGCAAAAGCCTAAGTTTGGGAATTCATGCAAAAAGGAAGCAATGAGGTTTGAGCTAAAATTATAAAAGCACCATGAGCTTAAAATTGAAAAGTGTTGAAAAGGCCGTGAATGAAGAAAAAAAAAATTTGGGTGCTAGCTCATCGTATGTACATACCTCAAGGTGAAAAGAAAAAAAGAGGCTGAAACTAGTGAATGTGAAACAAGGGAGAAATAAGGTGGAAAGCAAAGCAAAAATGTGAGTGGAAAGCTAAATCGAAACGAAAGCATTAACCAAATAATGTCCTACCTTTTGCCTAAACCTAAGCCAAACCCGTAAGTCCTTGGGTATTTGAGCCTTGTCAATCTATATTAGTGGCAATCCACATACAGGGCAAGCTTACGGATCAATGTGTATATGCTTGAATTCATTTGTGAGAGTGAGTGTTTTTGCATGATCTATAATCCCTAAAAATTGATTTTCTTCAATGTGCGTGGGATTCTATCTTATGTGAGTAGCATTGCATCTTTCATATGAATTGTGATGTCTTGATTTCAATTGAATTGCATGAATGTGTCATATTCGTGTGAAACTTTAGGCAAAGCAAGAAGGTTGATCCCATTGGCTTGAGATGCTTTAAAATTGTGCTTGAAGAATGATTGTCCCAGAATTGTGTAAAAAATGTTTTGTTATAATCTTTGCCAAGTGATTGATGGTGGAACTAATAATGAGTGGTGCTTGTTTTGAGTTTTTTTTTTCTCTTTTGTGTTCTTATTGGTTAGAAGTTATGAACGTGATAATGTAAATCCTATCTTGGGGTGTAGTTGAGCTTTGATCCTATGCTTAGTGAATGTTTTGCTTGAGGACAAGCAATAGTTCAAATTTGGGGGTTTGATAAGTATTTCACCGACTCTTGGACTTAAATCAATGAATTATTGTGATGTTTTAATGCTAATTGAAGGAGTTTTAGGCCCTACTTCTCTTGTATGCAGGCATTCCTTAGAAAAAGCAAAGTTGATGGATTTGAAGCCAAAAAGCACTGAAGCACATCGACGATGGAACTGGCATCCCACAGTTGCCAACAGGCGTCTTGCCAGCTAAACACCGACTTGAATAGAGCTTTGTTTCTTTAGTACCATTGTGAAGTTGGAGTGGTACAATGACTGATCGGTGTTCATCGATCCCAACACAGATGCTCCTAATGAAAATTGAAGGTTGATGTGAGGAGGTGATTGGCGCTTCACTTTCTCCAATTGATGTCTTGTCGATCCAACGCAAGTTTGAAGGACGGAAGCAAAAGGGCAAAAAAGTAATTTTAGAAAAAGAGTGCTTCCTTTGGAATGTTCTAATAATAAAATAGGGATTTGTGCAATTATGTACCTATATCTTCTTCCCAATTAGGGCAATAGACATATATAAAATATGATATAAAATATTGTGCAAGGTAGAGAATAGAGAACAGTAGTAAGAACTTCTTAGCTTGTAGAGAAAGAAAACTCAGATTTGGGTCAATCCAAGTTTGGAACTCAAGTTTTGTTTATCAATCTAGCTTGGAATAATGATTTCGTTTATGGGTATTGTTTCTATTTCATCTTTTATGAGTAGCTAGACCCTTGTGTAGGGGTGTGTGTGCTAGATGAGGGTGCAAAACCCTGAATGGGTATTGATTAATCAGCTTTAATATTGATTTTGCATGAATCTATTGTTGTCTTGAAGTTTTAACCTAAAATCAATGGTTGTAAACATTGATTGAGCTCTATAACAACATTTTGACTTGGGAAATCTTAATGGAGTTGGGTAAGACTCAATAGTGAGGACTTGATGAAATTTACTCTATGTGCTTGAGCAAGGGATGAAGTAATCCAAGTAGTTTCACATCTAATGATATTAAGCTAGGAATAGTATATCTACTCAAGTTTTGTTTGGTACTTTATTGGAAAGGTTCTTGGAGTTCGGGAAAATCCAAGAGATATACACTTGATAATTTGGGAGAATATCGAGTGTAGCTTAGACCAAATGCTATCCATGTATTAATCAATGTTGTTCGGTTAATTTTTACCTATTCGAGTTGAAACCCCTATCTCTATGCACACACCCCTAGTCTTTTCCAACTTATTTATATCTCATTTGTGTTAACTCTCTCTTTTGTTACTTAATCTTGTCGAAATCTTAGTTGTTAGATAAAACCCCCCATTTTCATATATATGTTTGTTCAGAATTCAATTTGCTATCATGTTTGAGTGGTAAAATCAATAGAAGAAGAGTCTCATATACCAATTCTTGTGGTTCGACCCTGACCTCATAAGTTGGGTATTTGTTTTACATACAACCACCTATGCCCTGAAAATGGGACATAGTTGAGCGTTTATCAAAGCACAAAGGATAGGACAAGGTAAAAGCATGAATGTTGAAACCAAGGCTATTCTTAGAGCACTACAGTATTGTAAAAACAATAATATCACATATGTCATTGTGAAAACAGATTCACTAAGCATAACAAAGATGTTGAGAAGGGAATGGAAAGTACCATGCCATCACATAGAAGATATAGAGGAAATATAGGAACTATGGAGGATAATGCAATCATACATCAAACATGTTTTCAGAGAGGCAAATCAATTAGCAGACTTGATGGCTAACGAAGCATACAATCATCAAGTCATTAGACAATGTTATAATTAGATACATATAATCTTAACTCAATAATGTTTCAGATACATCAAGAATGTATCAGATACATCAATAGTGTGCAAGATACATGCATAAATCTCTAACGGCCACATAGTTTGATAATTGTATACTTTGTAAGTTGTAACAATAAGAGCATTTATAGGCCACATGTTAACTACCACAGTATTTTTAGACAACTATTAACAACATGTACATTTTTGGATCAAATTATTAATGAATTACATTTTTTTCAATTTTACCTAGTTTAAGTACATTTTAATCCTTTTCCATTTTGTTTATATATATTGGACCAATATATGATGACGCACCACATCATTGTGTAATCTAGGTGTCACTTGACATACATTTTTTCCACGTAGAAAGCTTATTTGTGCAAAAGAGGACAACTTTTTTTTAAATTTTCCATCCAGTGTTCTGTACCTACATTGGAGCCCAACTAATACGGATTTACACCGCGTATGGTCCCATTCAGGGAAAGTGCTCCATACCAAGAATTTTCATACACAAGGCTCAAACTCAAAACTTTTGGTAAAGAAAGGAGCAGCTACATCTACTGCATCTCATCTTTTGGTAGTGAGAGAAACTTATGTAAGAAGGTTCTACCGAAATGAGAGTATTTCTTTTGAAAGACCTTCTATGTAGGTGTTTGGTTATAGGATTTCGGACCCCAATTTCAAGTTTTGATTTGAAATCAACTTTTGTTTATAAATTTTACACAAAATTTTAACTTCAAATCATAATTTCAAATCCAAAATTCTTTAAAAGTTAGGATTTCAAATTCCAATTTGTAATTTCTATTTTTTTTATGAAATGTAAAACATGACCCATAAGTTTACCTCCACTGGAATACACAACTGAAAAAAGAAATAGCCAGTGAGAGTAAGATAACAGGCACTTCAAAAATAAATAGAAGGAATTACTCATTTCTCTGAGTTGAGGATGAATCACAGTAGCCATGGATAAAGAATATTAATCACCTAGAGGGGAAGCAAGACTAAGCCTGAGCTAAAGGGGAGGATGTGCATAGCGGTGGAAGGAAAAGAAGAGACAAAGAGAAGATGGAAAGTAAAAACAGAAAATCCTATACTCTGCATATTTTATTTTATGGACTTAGTCACTTTTGGACCGAGTCTTTTGTCAATATATTTCCTTTTTTTGATTTTATGTTTGCTAGGACTTGGGCTAATAGCTATATGGGCTATTAGCCTTTTGTTGATTTTTATTCATAAGATGGATCGTGGGTCCATAAATTCACTATAAAAAGTTTATATTTTGCAAAAAAGAAAAACTTGTTGTAATATGGATGTCCATAAATATATTTTATGGTAAGATATATATACACACATTATACAAAGTGTTGTAAACTAGGCATCCATATAATATACTTGGTGCTTAAGTATATACATGACAAATATATATCCATGTAATATTCTTGATGCCCAAGTATATATATGTATATATACACCCCTCTCTTTTTTGTAACAAAGTAAGAAAGATAAGGCAAGAGTAAGTGAAGAAAAACATTCAATAATAGAGAAAAGCTACTACTATTATTTTGTGTCTCTCTTTCTCTCTTTTTCTTCTTGTCATTTTATGTTACTACATATGCTTCATTTTATAACACGTTATCAACACGAGTCTCTTCATCCACGAGCATCTCCGATGGTGTATTAGCTCAAACATAAATAGTATAGAATATATTCTATTTTGCTATATAAGTCTTCTTATACTTGATAGTCTAAATTTGATGTGTCTAATGTAATTATCATTAATTTTATCATGAATTTTGAGCGAAATATTGGAAGGATAATTAGTACATACTTAATTGATAATCTTGTTAGAAGAATTGAACTCACCGAAATCGTTAGAAGACTAAAAGTGCATAACATGAATATTTGATGTGGTTGAAACTTTGTTGTGGTTATCACCTAGTAATACATGATTGCTTTTAAATCAGATATCGTCAATTTAAGGAATGCATATCAAAATAAAAAGGAAAAGGTATTAAAATTTCTTATGTTGACCTACATCATTGATTATTTTTACACTTCGTTTATCTTTTACTATCTAATCATTTTACTTTTTTGAATTATTATATTATGTTAAATGGACTAATATAACTTGTTTTATAGTTGCTTTAAAAAGGTAAGCAAACTTTGAGAAGTATCCTATTTTCTTTTGGAATCATCAAAAAGATTTTCTTGTCATGAAGGATTCTTTGAAGAGGCAATGGTACAAAATTGTCAATGGTAAGCTAATGATATATTTTTGCTTTATGGTAAGCTTCCTTCATAATAATAATTACAATATTTCTTATTTGTATGTATCTACAAAAAGGTATGCTAATTTCTGAAATTCATAAAATATATGCTAACATATAACCTACATGTCATTGAGAATTTTTGGATTCTAAGGTATCATTTTATTTATTGTGATTATTAGTGTTTACCTCTAGTTGCTTTATCTATGAATTACAATTGTGAAGAAAGAAATTTTCATAACTAGCAACAAATGAAGTTAATGTTGAGAATTAATTTGTTGGTCTTTCAATAAGTGAATTATTCATAAAACTTGTAAGTTGAAAAATAGTATTCAGAGCCTCCTACGAGGACCAACTTTGCTTCGTTTAGCAAAGGTAATAATTTGTATATGATCTTTGAAGTGTTATTATAACTAAATTTATTTGTGCTATTAATAACAAAGTGACAATATTTTAAAGGTTCAAGAGTAAATGTTATTTTATTTTGGACTATATATAATGTCATTGATTGAGGTTAAAACGGTGGATTCAAGTTTCATCGCACCAAAAGGGCAACAGGTAAATTAAAGTCTCGATGCAACATGATGATAAGATTTTGGGTTCAAGTCCCACTAAATATGGCCAACAAGCCTTCTTATAAGAAAAAAGCATTCGGTTCAAATTCCAATGCAATATATTGATGAATGAGCAAACTAATGAGCTCTTGATGAAAAATTATGAAACACATAATTTTGCTCCATTCTCTAAAATAAATGTGGTAGCAGTACATGATTAGTCCGAAAGATGACAAAATCACTATTGTGATTGTATAAATGAATATGAATGTGTCAAAGGACAAAACATCATCATTGTGATAATAATAAAAGAAAGAACATTATGAGTTCTCAAAATGGTCCTTCAAAGAGTGAAGGTAATTTTTGTCATCAAATTTGATATGAAAAGTATTGGGCATGCGATTACTGTGCAAACTAATTTGATTTTATAAATCCTCCATCAAAATAAAGAAATATAAAGTGAAGGTGCACTTGACCTTTCAAAGGTGATGTTGAGGTATGTCATATGAATATGATAAATTTCAAAGCATGACAATGAACTTCTAATGAAATTTTTTTTAATTATGAAGCATGTATATATGATTATAGTCAATTCCTTGAAGAGAATGTGACTTGTGATAAGTATCATGAAAAGTAGACCATTCTTAAAAGTGAATGTGTCAAGAGATGATGAAAATTATAAATAAAGACATACTCATATATGACTTAATAAATACCACAACTCACCCCTATGGAAGGTTAGAGAGAAATAAAGAAATTTTATTTTGGTATAAATGGTCATTGGTCAAGTACTTTTAGTATATCATAAATATTATGGTATATTTTGTTATGAACTACCGAAAGGGCAAAAGAAGGAAATAGTTTTTGGCCATAAAAATTTGTCATTGGTTGTATCTCTGTACGTCAAAAATATTTTGTCAAATATTAAATAAAAAGGGCGAAGATACTAATGACAAAAGTAAATCAAGAAACAAGTTTTGCTTGTAATGATTTTGACCATGACAATAATGATATAAATTTCTCCTTGAAAGAGATGTTTACCACACAAACAATGTTACGAAATATGTGGTATATCCAACATTAATTGTGAGCTTTGGTGAGCTAATATGCTACTACCCAAAGAAATAAAATTGCTCATTATATTGGAATTGTAGTAAGTCTCGAAAGAAACTTTTTAAGTTTCAAAGAAATTGTCAAAGAAAAAAAAATTATATTGAGACTATAAAATATGAAAAGATTTAAGATCTTCATATTACTACAATCAAAGTGGATTATAAATATTTATGTGAAAGATTACCCAATTTTCATATTGTTTGTGGTACATAAATATGAGCATGATGATGGAATCATACGCAAAAATAAACTAGAAGTTTATTGAAATAAATATCAGTTGGCATGGCCGGTTAACCATCCCGGTTCAAATATGATACAATAATAACTGAGAATTCATGTGGTATTTGTATTGAAGAAATAATAAATTCTTCAAGAATTATCTTGTGTTATTTGTTTTCATGATAAAATTATCCAGCTAAGGTGGAGATTATATCTCCTAAAATTTTAAAATATATAAAAAGGTGAATATGGGCCCGTTCACCCGCCATGTGGACCATTTACTATTATATGATTTTGATAGATGCATCTATGATATGGTCACATGTGCTTTATTATCAACTTGCAATTTTATTTTTGCAAAAGGTTTTTGCTCGAATTGTTAAATCAAGAGCACATTTCAAATTATAAAATTATATTGATGATGTTGATTTATACCCAAGTGGTTTAAGCAGAAATCATATGCCTCCAATTATAGCTAAACCATTTGTTATGAGAACAAAATTCCCAAAAGAAATTTGGTATGAGATATGTTATTTAAAGTGTAGCAACACTTGTACGTATCAAGCCAATAAGGTTCTCCTATCACAATTGGTTCAGGGTCAGGAACCAAATAATTCTCATCTAGAAATTTAAATGTGCAGTATATTATTTAATTGCTCCACCATTATGCAATGCACAAAGATGAGTCCCCAAATAAGGTTGGGTGGAGTGTTAGATTCTTTAACATTAGGGGGAGAGTTGATAAGCAACTGGAAAATAAGTTATACAAAATGAATTATCATTGGTATGATCCTCGTTGAAAAGATAATTTAAGTTGGCAGACACATTTGCTGACCCTATGTTATCCAGTTATAAATGCTCTAATGAAAGGTCCTTGAAGGACATAATTTTTGGCATGCCTGAAGTATGATAAATTAATCGGTTTGAAAGATAGAACTTCTTGAAAAAGAAGAAGAGCAAATGATAATGATGGTTATAATAATGAGGCAAGTGCTTTAAACATAGCACCAAGACATAACGCTTCATAAAACCTTGATAAAGGTTTAGGTACCAGAAAATGAAAAATGAAGAAATCTTAATAAGTTATGTTACATTGGAACCGATATCAAACGACTGTCGACGATATCTTTGATATAATATAGCGCTCAAAATTATAAGTGGTGACGAGGATCTTGATATTAAATCTGTCAAAGAGAGTTGACAGATAAATGATTGGCCAAAGAAAATACAATTCAAGTATATTTTATTTCACTTGAAAAAGTGATGTTCTGGACTTATTTTGTCCATATACTAAGATATAATGTCTGTGGGTACAAATGAATTATTGTGCAATAAAAAAAACCGTAAAATATAAAGTTGTAACGATCTTGAAGGTCATTATGATAATTTTTGTTAAATGATAGTTTTACCCCTCCCGAGAGTTGTCCCGGGTGATGTTTGACTGATATATGAAGTTAATTTTGTGAAGTTCTTGTTAATTTTTGGTTTTTTGGAAAGTTTTGAATTCTAAAAGCTTAAGTGGTAAAAATGTAGTTTTTGGGGTCATTCGGAGTTTCAGGTCTCGGATGGGGATTCTGTCGATTTCATCAGCTCTGGAATGTGAAATTTGGTCTAGGAGATTTAACGGAATCAAATTTGGGGCTGTATTGTGGATTTGAGGCCTTGAGTTGGAAAAATTGTGAAATTTTGATCATAGAGTTGACTTTGGTTAACATTCGGAGATGGATGCTCGGAATTTGATTCCGACGATTCCGTTGGATTCGGGGGTGATTTTAGGCATAGGGGTGGCCTTGGTTGAATTTTTAGAGGTCCCGAGCTTGATTTGAGTTTTTGGGGCTTAAATTAGTTTTGTTGTGTTTATCAGGTTCTGGGTCAAGGAGACCTCGAATTTGGATTCCGACTGTTCCATTAAGTCCGGAACGTCGAATTTAGTAGGGTGATATATCTGGTTTGTGTGCACGGAGTTCCGAATAAATCCCGAGGGTCCATTCGAAGACTTGTTTGCATTGTGTGTTTTGCTGATGTCTGAGTTCTGGTGCCTGGTATTTTGGCCTCCGCGTTCGCGGAGGAGAAGTGCCCGCGTTCGCGGAGGGCACCCATGTTAGCCTCCACGTTCGTGGAGTAGGACCCGTGTTCGCTGAGGATGAGGCTGTTGACCTCTGCGTTCGCGGAGGGTCCCTATGTTGTTCTTCGCGTTCGCGGAGTTCATTTTATGCCTGAAACAGTGTAAATTCAAGAAATGTCCCATTTTCAACTTTTTGAAACTTTGGGAGGCGATTTGAAAGAGGGGTTTTCGTGAAAACCTTATGGGTAACTAATTTTAACTCTAAACCTTGATTACCCATTGATTCTTTCATGAATCAATTTGAAAATTGGGATTTTGATGTTGGATTTTGGGGGTTTTGCATGAACTTCAAAATTTTGATCAAATGGTGAATGTGGACTGGTTTGATTTCCGTTTTCAAAATGGTTTTCACTAATAATTTCCTAAGGCTTTGAAGAGCATTTCCATGTGAGAAATTCCAGATTCAAACCTTGTTTTCGAAATCAGATTTTTGAGCCATTTGGACCCCTTTGCCCGATTTTGGTGTTCTTAGTGTTGTTGGGTCCGAAATTTGATTGTGATTCCTAATTTGATTAGATTGTGTTGCTTTGGATTGCTCTCGAAAGGGAAAAGTTCGGGTTGTGGATTGATTGCAATTTTGGTTAAGGCAAGTGGACTTCTAAAAGCTTGCGAATCTTGTAATATTCCGGATTTCTCCTACTTGATTGTGTTGGGGAGTAATGGAATTGAGGTATGAGTTGAGTTCTTGTATGAATCAATCTAATCTAATCGGCGGGTTCAATAAAAATGGCTAATGTGTACTAAAGTGTTAGGCCAAAGTGTGTTGGGCCGTGATCTTGATATTGATGTGTAATTGATGAAATGCTATAATAGCCTCGATGTGATTGTGAAATTGATGATTATGTCTTTTGCTCATTGTGGATTATGGGACTAGACTTGAAATTCTTGCTTAGCGATTGATCCTACTTGTGATGAAAGGAGTAGTGAATTGGAGACTAGGCAAATGATCTTGTTGTAAATGATGTAATTGTTGATGTTAATATATTGTTGATAGTGCGACGTGATTGGCATTGATATGAATTGCGTTGTGATTGTGAACACTATCATTTTTCTCATTATTTGTGTGAAGGTGCTTATGTGCATTGGTTCTGAAACACTATAATGAGACACTTTGATGATTATGCCGATGGGAAATGGTTCCAAGGTGTGATGATTATGCCGATGAGAAATGGTTCCAGCGAGTGATGATTATGCCGATGGGAAATGGTTCCGGCGATTGATGATTATGTCAATGGGAAATGGTTCTGGTGGATACATGGTCCATGTGTGGCCCCATGGGTTCCAGTCTAAGATTCAGCGGATGTGTATCGTAGGACATACATGCATCATTTTACTTGGCATTGCATTGTATTATTTTCATTCTTGTCATTATGGAGTTGTGTTTATGCCTTGAGACTTTGATAATTGTATACTTGATGCTGATGTGAGTTATTTCGGTGATGTTGTTGAGCGGTTGTTGATATTATGTGCTATATGAACTGTGAATTGGAATATGTTAGGTTGGGCTGATTCTTTATGCAGGTTGTAGTTATTGGAGGTTCGGTTGGAAGTCAGGGATTCGTGATATTTATTAGATTTGCCTTGTTTTATTAGTCAATTTGCTGGGTACCGTGTTGTTTGATACTCACCCTTGCTCTACACTTGTGTAGGTTCCAAGCCTGGACCGTGATCTAGTTCTCTCTTCTTCTTCTTACTCCGAGGCTTTTGAGGAGACTTGAGAGGTAGTTGTTCGATGTTGGCGATCTCTCTCGACCTTTTTACTTTATGTCTTGTTCTGTTTGAGATACAAAGACATTGAGACTTGTAATTTCATTTCAATTCGGTATTAGTGGCTTGTACATGTGACAACCAGTCTTGGGAAGGATTGTTTAGTTTTGAAGTCTTCCGCTTATTGTTATTCTCCTTGTTTTGCTTATTTTCCACTTTTGTTTTGGTTTTGTTGGGTTTAGACTGACTTGTCCTGGTGGGATAGGAAAAGTGCCATCACACTCGGTTTTGGGTTCTGATAGAAGTACAGCTTGTGCATTAGAAAATAGAGATTTTTCACAGAAATCCTAACATTATTTTATGGAGATGTATTCTCCTAAGATGGATGCAATGAAGTTTCTTTCAATCTGACAATATATGAAAAATTTGAATACGCATGATGAGTGATTATTATGTCTAGCTAGACAGTAAATACTATATGAAAATGCAAGAAGAATTTAAAAGGTTATAAGGCAATTCCATTGAATAGTACCCCAATGGTTGTGAGATCGCATAACATAAAGATCAATTTTGATCTCATTAAAATGATTACAAAATACCATGTCATAGTGCGATTGGTGCACTTATGTATCCTGCAATTATTATTCACGGTATAGTAAATTTATTAATGTGCATGCAAAATATAACATCACTCTTATCAGTGAAAATATTAGAGTGAATCAAATATCGATATAAATTATTTATTCTGATCAATTGTGTCAAGGTTTATTGACCATGAAATTGCAGGTAATTATGAAGTTTGATCTCAAGAAAGTTATCTATTTTCATTTGGAAATACTGCCATATCAAATCATTCTACAAGACATTCAATTTTATTGAAAGTGTCCGCCAGTGCTCAGTTGTTGTTGCTAACAAATAAAATGAGCAATTTGTCTACACCGACAAGATCATGAATTGAGTGACTGTCAAAAATATATTTGGTTGAGATCAATGAACATATCTAGGAAATATGTGACCTTTCTTTGAAAAGAGATATTTCAACAACATTATATGAAGACAATGATGCATGTGCTCAACTAAGAGGAGGACACATCAAAGAAGACTGAACAAAACATATTCATCAAAGTTCTTCTAACAATTCATGATCTTCAAAAGAAGGATGTAGCAGATGTTCAAAACTTCATATTCACCAAGGCATTATCAACTTCAACCTTTGAGAAGTCGAGATATAAGATTGGAATGTGTCATCTTTGGGTTATTAAGTGATGTCTTAATCAGGGAGAGTATAATACGCGCTCCACTCTTTTTTCCTTAACCAAGATTTTCTCCCTCTGGGTTTTCCTGGTAAGGTTTTTAATGAGGCGGCTCTTAATGTGTATTATAAGATATGTGTACTCTTTTTCCTTCACTAAGATTTTCCCCATTGGGTTTTTCTTAGTAAGGTTTTAACGAGGTACATTATCTATTAAGATGTGGACATCCAAGGAGAGTGTTGTAATATGGATGTCCATAAATATATTTTATGGTAAGATATATATACACACATTATACAAAGTGTTGTAAACTAGGCATCCATATAATATACTTGGTGCTTAAGTATATACATGGCAAATATATATCCATGTAATATTCTTGATGCCCAAGTATATATATGTATATATACACCCCTCTCTTTTTGTAACAAAGTAAGAAAGATAAGGCAGTAGTAAGTGAAAAAAAACATTCAATAATAGAGAAAAACTACTACTACTATTTTGTGTCTCTCTCTTTCTCTCTTTTTCTTCTTGTCATTTTATGTTACTACACATACTTCATTTTATAACAAGACTCATTATATTACATTTTGTAAGAAAAAAGACTAATGATCGATGTGAAAGGATTATATTAATGAATAACTAGTTGTAAAATTATATGTATTTTAAAAGTTTGTAATACCTTATAATCATAAATATTTTTCAGTAAAAAGAACATGGAGATATGTGATTTATTAATGCAATAAATTAGGATATATCGATACCTTATTTATGGATTATGATTTTGCTCATTTGGTTAAGGAAAGAGAGAAGTACATGTCTTTTTCTATTCTAAGGAAAGGGAGAAGTATATGTCTTTCTCTATTCTAAGTACAGGGGGAAGTACATGCCTTTTTCTTCTCCTCCTTGGACTAGGAAGAAATCTTTATAAATAGGGATTCTTCTAACCCTTGAACTGATATAAGTTTTCTATACAATACTTGCCCACCCAAGTATTGAGAGAGTTTGGTAGTGAACTTGGAATCACTGTAGAAAATCGCAGAACTATCATCCAGTTTGTGGACTAGCTTGTGGATTGGCTTGAAGGTTCTAGCTCGTGGACTAGCTTGTGGATTCGCTTGAAGGTATCTGCTCACGCTTCAAGAGGTAATTCTTGAATTAAATTTCAGAAAGTTTATGTGCTCTAGCATGATTTTATGAGTTATATCATAAACTATGGGTTATCTATTATTCATGTAAGTTGTATGATTCTGGTATGCTTCCGTTGTGCATAGAATTTTCCAACAATATTCTTCCATATTCTCAGTGGGATCGACCCCGACTCATAGTTGGGTAAATATATTGCATACGACCGTTTATATTTCTTTTCAAGAAGTATTTGGACGTTATCAAAAATAGCGCTTCTGCCGGGGAATGTGGCTCAGAAATTTTCTTTAGTATTTATTTTGACTTGTAGTCCTTCTTTTTTTTAGGATTATTTTTTATTTACTTTTATTTATTATTATTATTATTATTATTTTACTCTTCTTGAGATGATATATGAAAAAGTATGTAGTGATATTATGGATTCTTACGGGATAATTTTTTTTCATCAAGATAAGTTGTATTGGGACATGAAAGATTTGATGATACTCTCCAATAAATCAATAATTAAGCGCATGCATGAGATTGCTATGTTTGACTTGGATATTTACAAATTAAACATTGAGTTGAATGCAAAGATTGATGCGTATAACACCCAACCATTTAGTAATAACATGTGTGAGGAAGAAAAAATGCTGATAAGCCAACTTGAGGAGCTAAAATTGGAGGGCAAATTACTTGATCATACTTTTATTGATGTTGTTACTGTTAAGAAGAGTACATTAGATTTATGTAATGAAGTAGATAATATTATTTTAAGAACTCTAGTGTGTGTAAATATGAGGTTGTAAATAATAGTAGAATTCATGAGTTAGTCCATTGGACTTCATTACAATCATTTTTCCACATTATCTTTAGATGATAAGATATTAATCGAGCCATCTGAGCTTATAGAATAGTGTATGGAGGAGAAACAATGTGTCTATATTCTTGAATTTATTGTTTCAAAATCAGAGAATTACATTCCTCACGTAGGATCCAAAAAGTGCGTAATGCGATATCTATTGTTTGGGACCTTTATTTTTGTACCACCACCTCTTGAGGGGAATAGAAAAATTGATGCAAAATTGGGGGTGCAATTCATATCCTCAAAGTGGAAGGAAAAATAGTAAAATTAATGGTGTCGTGTCGCGACGTTAAATCAAGTGCTTTTTGGGAGGCAACACAATTTGTAGTGTAGCTTCTTATTATTTTTTTTTAGTGTCACTTTTTTTTGTTGTTTTTGTTTTTGCAGATTTAGGGGAAGTCTCAGTACCCAAATGTGAAGCCAAGGAACACATTTTGAGCTTATGTGTGGGGTGCGCGTGACCCTTGATGAATGGAAAGAAAACATGTTGTTAGCTAGGCCATAGAGGGTCCGAGAAAGTATTTCTCACCCTTCTTCTTCTCTTTTCTATAAATTTCTTTGGGAACAAAGCATGATTTTAGGTGCGGGGTGAAAATTCTTCCGATAGTTGTGTGCTTAAGGGTGAATATGCCATAGGATTTTATTTTATTTGAAAAAAATACAAAATTTTTTTTCTTTATTATTCTTTTTATTGTTTTTTTTAGTGGCATATCACATCCACCCCTTAGTTGTTCTTATGTCCTCGATTCTTTTCCAAGGATGCGCCCTTTGAACCGGGTAATTTTTCTTAGAGTAATTTAAAAAAAAATTATTTTTGCAGAGAAAAGAAAAAAAACCTTTTTGACTTGTTTTATACTAGCAATTTAGGCCCGAGTTGAGTAGTACTTTTCTTTGAGTTCTTGAGAATAAAATTTAAAACATATTTTTGACACCTAGGCTCATGGTTGTGACTCTGTATATAACTTATTCTTATTTATTGGTTGTAATGACCCTGTCCATCTTAGAAGTAGAATTGATCCATCTTTATTGTGACTTGTGCCATGTGTGGTGAGGTTGTTTGCATATATTCCATGTTCTGAATCTTAGTCTAGAACTTGCCCTGCATGTTATTGAAGCGAAATAAATAGTATTACTTTTTTTAGAAGATGATAATAGGCTTTCTTTGATTTGTCTTGTAAATTTTGGCCTTTTTCAGATATTATATCTCTAGTTACCCCTTTGAGCTTGTAGCCTTTCGTTTGGTATCCTTATATTTATCTTGGTCCATTTTTTTTGAATCCCTAAGCTTCCTTGAGAACTATAGCATAAATTGTGATACAATTAGTAAATTTGAAGAAAAGGGATGGTTGAGTAAAAAAAAGGGTGACCAATGTTAGTTACTTGTGATGAGAATGCCCTTTTAGAAAGAGTGTGACAAGAAAAAAAATTGCTTGAAAAAGAAAAAAATTGTTGAAGCATTCTTGTTATGATGGGAATTACTTGTGAAAATAATTGAAGAGAGGGCTGAAAATAAATTAATGAAAATAATGGGTGATGAGAAAAAATAAATGCAAAGTGCTTAGGGAAATTTTAAGTCCCTATTAATATAGTTTCCTACCTGTCTCCTAGCCAACATTACAACTCGTTAAAGCCCTATTTGATTCTATTTAAGCATGCTTAATTAGTGGAGATGTACATAATGGGAAGGCTTATGGTTCTTTATGCATACATGTGAATTCTTTGGTGAGTGAGAGAGTTGTTTTTAGATGCTTAGTCCTTAATTTATATTCGTTTTTTAAAATTGAGTGTGTGGACAATTTTTCTTGTGAGGGCACTTGTTTCATGATAGTTAGGTGATTTTATTAGCCTTCTTTGATGTAGTAGGAGAACAAACCTAATTTGATAAGTAGAGTCCTCTTTGAGGTTAGGAGGTTAGAAGTTTATTGTTTTATTCTATATCTTGCATAATGATTGGAAGAGTACCTGATATTATTATTTGTAACATGGCGTAATTGTTTGTATCAATCAAAGTGGTAGTATTCTAAGTTCGATTTATTTTAGATGAGTTTTAATGGTTGCTCGAGGACGAGCAAAAGTTTAAGCGTGGGGTGTTGACGTGATGCTAAAAATATACATATTTAATCATTATTCGCCTCATATTTAATCTTTTAATTATTCGTTTTGAGCATAAATTTTATGAATTATTCTTAAAGATTAAGAAATTTGGAGCAGAAATAAATTAAACACAAAATCATATAAGGAAATCAAGCCGATAGCTTAATGGATTGAAGTTAATATAATATTATTATTTATACATATGCACCTATGCGCAAGTTAATCAAAAAAGAAGAGGACTTACATGCTTCCACGTGGAGGCCATGAATAAGACCCCTCTAAAACATTGCCACGTGGCAGAAGACACATGCACAATGGTTGAGGCGGCAAACTTTTCTAGCGTTTACATGGAAACCCAATTCCTTCCGATTTTGGATTTCTTAATTTGTTTTGGACTCAATTATTTTATTTAGGAATTCTATATCTATAAATAGGGCATAAAAAAATTATTATTGGAGAAGCCAAGAATCCAAGAAACAATACACAACATACAATTTAGAACTTCATAGCTTAGTAACTTTGGAAGAGCCACCGTGGAGGCTGAATAATTTGGGTTTATTCTTTCTTCTCCTTTATTATTTATTTGTATTCGTGATTATTGAAAGCTATTTTAGCTATTGTTCTTAAATTTTTATGATTAACACAAGCATATTTATTTTAATAAATTTTGATTGTGTTTTTGAGATAATGAGTAGCTAAATTTCATAACTAGGGTTGTGGGAAACATGATGAGTTATTAAAGTAAGTTAATGTAAAAAAAGTGATTCTTGATTGATTTTTATGCATGTATTGTTAATCTCTTCGTTTTGATTGCTTTTTAATGGTGGCCAACGTTAGAACTCGCCTTATTTCTACTTGCCGAACCAAGAAAGTAACGAATGGGAAAAGAGATTAAACAACGGAGATTTAGCGAGACATTCCGATATCTAGTAATCTGAACCACATACGTAGTGGGCTAATCTGTGTCAAAGGTTAGGGTTAGTAAAACATACACCCGTAGACGAACCAAGTTGCGTGGTGAAATTCCCTATTTGGAGGACCAATCACTTAGGAGATACATAACTTACTGACTTTGCATGCTAAAAATTGAAATAGACCACTAGTACAATATTCTTGCTATGTTATGAAATCATGGGGAACACATTCCTAGTTATTTCTTATAATCTAAATACAAATAAATACTTAGTTCCAAGCTATTATTATTCATTTTTTAATTTTTTTTTCAATTTAAATCCCTCCTTTTTAAATAACAACTACTGAGTTAAATATTTGCTATTGACAATATTTTTCCATATTTTCTGTGGGATCTACCTCAACTCATAGTTGGGTAAATATATTTTATACGATCGTTTATATTTCTTTTCAAGAAGTATATTTGGACCTTATCACTAACTTATGCAGATCAATATATGACATAGACATACCAATAGACACATTCACATACACAGACACAATCACCAAGATACCGATTCTTCAATAATGCAGCTTGTTCCTTTACCACAAAGAAATCCCTTTTTCACACAGATTTTGAAATTTAGTTAGGGACTCAGCATTCTCTCACACTCTGAACAAATTCAATACAGTTTGTGCTCAATGCCATAGGCTTTCCCTTATGTTCAATGCTTTGGCTTTCAAAACTCTTCACTTAGGATCACTCTAGGACTTTCTTAGCTTGTAATGTAGGCTCGGCATCAGGTGTGGTGTATTTTTATATTGAGTGACTTTTCTGCCCTCCTTGACATTTCATTGGCTAGTTTTACCTCTTCTTACAACCAATTATTACATCATTCATGCTTTATTCCCTTCTCCGTATGATTCATTTACGCTTTAGTGTGACTTTTGACTTGATCATCTTGTTGGATTCATCTTTTTTTCATCTTTTTGTCTAAGCTTTTCAGTCTTTTTTGCTTCTTTTTGTTTAGTCACACCATTTTCATCATTTTTACTCAGTTTGCTTTCTTTTCTCTACACATGACTCTTTTCATACCCTTTCTTTCTTGCTTTCCTTCATAATAGCCACCCTCAACTTATATTTTTAGTATGAGTGAGGTGTACAATGTCCTAGGAAGGACCAGGGCAAGAATTAAGTTACAACTTTGTAATAGCCACCCTCAACTTAGGCTTTTTGGCCTAAGTCGAGGTGCACAATGTCCAAGGAAGGACCAGGACCAAAGTAGAGTTTCACAATATTATCAAGGAAGGTGAGTTGGACTTAGTATAAATAATGGCCTATGATCATCTCCCAGTTTCCAGTTTAAATCACCTTAGAAAGACCAACAGGGCTAGTTCTAGATTGGCACGTACCATATGAATATACAAACAACCTCACGCACACATGGAACCTAGTTGCACTTATTAAATCATCAATGAATCTTGTTAATGTTATAGCTTAAGTCATAGTGTCTTATCGATACCTATCATGTAATACAAAGATCCAACACATTCAACTTATTGAATTCACAGACACAACACAAATCAAAATTTTGATGGATATCAATTTTTACGCTCTATTTCCATCATGCTTTTATTTCAAGGTTACTTCTACACATTTACTATTCTAAACATGCCGGTTCAATAGAAATTAAAACAATTCCTTGGGGAAAAGAACGCAGGCATGAAAACCCCAAGGAAGGATTGTGAATTTTGATACTCATACTTCACCCATATAATTCAAAATCCATTCATCCCACCCCACACAAGAAGGTAGTGCGATGCCCGTAATGCACAAGAAAAAAATAAAAACATCGGGTGAGACAAACCTGTGGCGCATATGCACTGTCGACCAATCAAGAAAAGGGTGGGTCCAGCAGCCCAGACCACACTGGATCATCATGTGTGGTGCCCTCAGTAACACCCTCAGTAGTAGTCTGGGGTGCACCATCAGTAGTGTGCCTTAAGCCTGAAGTTCCCTTAGCCAACTCTTGCATCCGCTCCTGTCATAGCTGCTCCTCTCGAATGGACTGGCGCTGGGCAACTTCTTGCGCTCGTCTCTCTCTATTGTGGGCTCACCGTGATAACGCTCAACTACACCTCTTATAATTCAAAGTGTAGGCGGTCGCTTACAAGTATAAACCCAACGGTGAGTTGGGGTCGATCCCACAAGGAGTGGTATGGAAAAGAATTCTAATACGAAGTATGTAAGTGTTCTAATCTCTTGTAAAATGGAAATAAATAAAACGCAACATAATGTAAATCAATAAGCTTCAATTCTCAATATTAAGAGGTTTTAGTAAGCAATTGTTAATGAAGATGATTAACACGAGGTTTGAACAAATAGAGAGGGAACCTTAGGAGTGTGTGAGCAATCGAGCACTAATTTCACTTAATGGGTAATTAATAATTGCTTTAATACGTTGAATCTCAATGGGTAGGATGGATTGTAACGATAACAACCATTTTTCAATCAACTATCATGTTTCAAGCGAGTTCTTTCGAACCTCAACAAGCTTAACAATGCAAAGAAACCCAAATCCTTAATTTAACCAACTTTATCAAGATGGGTTGCAAAGGCAAAAGTTAATACAACTATCAATCATATATTCCACTCTAAGCATCTTTCACAAGCCAACAAAGATATCTAAAGCTAGAACTAAATTTGCAACTTCAATTCATAAATGAAAACATGAATAAATTACTGAACCCATTTCAAAATAACATTAAATCTAGCAATTAATAATACCCACAAGCTAACCTATGTATTCGATTGCATAGTCACACCCCTAAGGAAAGGGGTTTTAGCCAGACATAACAAAAAGCAAGAAATAGTTATCAAAAAAATTCTCCATCGGAATGTCAACAATTTCGATGCTCAATGCCAAAAATAAAGACTAAAACCTTAAAACACCAATATCTATGCTCAAAAACCTCTCTATGAATATTCAATATTGTCCAATGTCAAAAGTTTGTATGTCCAACTTAGTCTAATGCCCTTCTTTCTCTTCAAAAAATCAATTTATATGTTCCCAAAAACTTTCCAACATTTCAGTATGTGGGACCACTAGGCAAGATTATTTGGGATTGCCAAATGACTCGGCAATCTGCGATGTTCTCCTTCTCGCCATTTGGACTTGATTCCTGGCTTCAATTGTTCTGTTCATTTAAGCGAGCTGGATTGAGCTCGCCGTTCCGATCGGCATGTCACCGAATTTCCCTTTGGTTCGCGGAGTTGGCTTAGTTCATGAGCCAACTCGCTGGACCTTTGGCGAGCTAGAAGCTCACTCGGCGAGTCACCGAGCGGCTTTTGTGAGCTACAACCTCCCTTTTCTTCAGTTTTTCCAACTTTTTTGCTTCTGTTCACAATGTACTATCCTTGCCTTGTTCTTAAGCCTCCATGGCTGTACATTAACAAATTAACAGTAGTTATGACCAAAAAATAGGCATTGAGGACACTAATTAATTAAATAACAAGCCCTAAATGATTCAAAATTCCTGACTCATCAACACCCCCAACTTAAACTTTGGCTTGTCCTCAAGTAAAACATGAGATCAATCAAGTCAACAGGGATGTCGACAAGTAGTGCTTCTTGAGAATCAACATGAGAATGCACACAAGGTTCAATTTAAACATGCAATGTTCAAATGTGCACTCAAAGTTTCAAATTCTTACTAGCCATCATCAATTAGAGTTCATGCTCACAAATGCTCACTTCAAACGTAAATTCATGCCCAACAAAAGTATTCGAATGCCCTCACATCAAGAATGATTCCATGCTCTCACAAAGCTAATAAAAGAATATAATTAAGGAATTGAAATCAACACTCACACTCTCAAATGAGAAAAACATGCATGACATTACCCATATGCTTGCCCGTAATTTCCAACCAACACATCACTAGGCTTATGAAGGATCAAAAAGGTCTTTCAAGGCTTGTAATAGGGCTAAGGGTCAGGGTATGATCATTTTTGGGCTTAGTGACTGTACCTTCATTAAGCATGGCTCAAATTTCACTTCTTTTCCTTTTCTTTAATTCTTTTCATATTCACAACTCATCCTTGGCCTATTCTTAGCACACAAAATTTTTTATATACCCCTTTTTTATTTCCACAACAATGCACAATGGATACAATTTATTCATTTCTTTTTTTGTCTTCTCTTTTCTTCTTTTTTTATATGGAGGGGTTCCATCTTTTTCACAAGTTTCCATGGACAAAGTTCACGAACTTCTTGCTTGTTTTCTTTCTTCACTCTTACCACACCCCCCAACTTAGGCTCTTGGCTTAAGTTGACTATTCAAACAAACCAATGCTTCACAAAGATTATAGGTGGGAAAGACATGGAAACTTCAACACCCGGTCTAAACATTTGTGTTCGTGTTTCATCCAAAGAAAAGGGTAGGCTCAAATGGTGCAAAGCTAGGTTCACACACTCACAAGGTGGTCATACAAAGGTATAGTAATTAGGTTCACTCTAAAAAATTCATGCCTAAGATCATTTCCTTCATTCACCAATGCTAGTCAATTGGGCCAACGGGGCAAGTTCTAGGTATCATCATGCACACTTTTCAAGTAAACTTCACAACACATGGCATCAAATCACAATTGTGGATCACAACTCTACGAATTAAGCTTGCACGCAACGGTCATTGCAAGACTCACCTCGACATTCAACTACTCACAATGAGATTCTAAGAGTTCACACAACACTTATGAAACTCAAATTTCCTCGTTAGACTCACACAAAAATATCGTTCATCAAGAGCACTATTGAAGTCATCGATATTGATCACAACTAACACTCGAATGTACAAGAGAACAGTAACCAATCATTCACAAACCAACATTCACAATCTAGGGAGAAGTGAATGAATCAAAAACCAAAACATTCAATATTAAAGAAACATGAACTAACACAATATCCAAATGAAAACACACAATATCTCAAAAGCTAAATACAACCAAAAAGGTGGGTAGCTAGATACCTTCACCCCACCAAAAAGAGACAAGTAGTGTCCTCAATGCAAAGATAAAACTAAGAGTATCAACATGAAATAAAATGGAGGGAGAGTAAAGATCCCCCTGTCAGGCTAAGCCTGAGGTGAACTCTGGCTTGGTGGTGTGGCCTCAACTTGGGCATCAATGCCCTACTCTGCACAAACTCCAGAAGGCTGCGCAACGACCTCTACCTTGGGCTTAGACCCACTAGAACCAATCATGGACGTGTCGCATAGTGAAGCCTCTGTGGCCACCCGCACCAAATAACCCTCCAAATCCTCCAAATCATCGTACACATCTATCTCACAGCGACTAAGCCTTCTTCATTCGCCTCAAGAGTGTCTAAATCCCGCTCCTCATCAGCCACATCAGCATCTCTGGCTATAGTACCCGGAGGCAACTCAGAATTAGGCTCCTCGGGGACACCTACAATATCCCACAACATCGATATGTCGGTGGACTTCAATTCGTCCACATCCTAACGCAGACCAACAATATCAGCCTCCACGATTGTCAAATCAATGGGGTTGTGGTCTGTCGTCTCACACACGTCAACCCGAGCAGTGAGGGCATCCAATGCTAACCCATGGGCAGTGATAAACCTATGGTGTTCCATAAACTCTTCCCGAATGGGAGCCAGTGTAGTAGCAATGGCACAATTAATCATGGAAGGAACACCTGTCTCAAACCGAGAAGCCCTCAAATCATTCAAATGGGAAAGGTCACCCATTTTGTAAATCATAGCCTGAGTGAAAGGGGGACGGGAGGCAGGAGCAAGAGTAGGATCAGTAGAGGTCGAGGGGGTAGGTTACCTGAAGTCTCGACGATAGTAGCGGGAGGTGTAGGACCAACCTCCATAGTCTCCATGTCAACAATTGGAGATGTGTCAACCAGAGTTTTCTTCTTCCTCTTTGCTTCATCCTTCAAATATTCCACTTCGATCTGACGAATATCACAAGACGAGGAAGGAGTAACCTTGATATCCGTCTTTGCCTCAAAAGGCACACCGGCCTGGGGACACAGGGAACTTATCATTATCGGAAAGGGAAATGAGGTTTGATTTTGTTTGTCCCTCATAGCAATCTTCTAAGCAATAATAAACCCTAGATTAAGCCTCTCCAGGCTGATTATACATCCCAATATTGCAGCCTTTGGACGCCGGATAATGGATTCATTTTTGGGATGGCATCAATATGCTGCTGATGAACCCAAACCAGTACCGTGCGGTGATGTTCAGATTCGTCTTCTCAATTGTGACCCCCACCTCGATCCATGGGGGTGTCGCATCACTCAACAATGGGGCAAGCCACCTCTTCAAGACATCCAAAGTTTGAATCTTAATTTTGTCGGCCAAAGAATGTCGAGTCCGCACAGTGCAATCCAATTCATCATTGATGTCGGTATCACTGCACTTGACCTTTTGAGCCCGCACCTCTACAAACTCTATAGGTGCCATCAAACTAGCCTTCTTCTTCCCCTTTGGGATCAACTTAGCGTACCCTTCATAGAATTCTTGAAACCATGTAGAAACATATGGGCTCCGAGGTTTCATGAACTTCTATAATATATGGTACCGTAGTGTCTCCCAGACAGTAGGATATCTGTCCCCCACACCATATATGGACAACCTCTTCTCCTCTAGTATGGTCCTTAAGCCCTCGGCCTTTAATCGATTCATAGACCTCGGAGGATTTATTGGAACAGGAGGCACTTGTGGTGCCTGTGGTGCCAGTGGTACCTGTGGTACATGTAGTAGCAGGTCATGTGCTACGTTGGATCACAGCTCTGAACTCTTCCGCTTAATAAACTCAGTTATTGGAGCTCTGGACTCCACTGCCTCTTCATTCTCAAAGTTGGATGAGGTGAACTGGATTGAATCAACATCCACACTGCTTTTCGAGCTTGTACTTGCTACTACCTGCTTCTTACCCTTCCCTTTCACCCATGAAGATTGACGATGAGTGGGTTGGGGCTGCGCACTTTCCTCTACAATCACAACCCCTTTTGCTCTCTTTCGGGGTGGTGGACTTGGTGCTAGAACTTTGGGTCTAGCCATACCTGTAAAGCACACAAACAAGAATAAAATTTGATCGCAAAAGGGTTAGGGAAGAAGACTTCTCAAAAAAAAAATTGCAGAAAATCTCACCGAACAAGTCGCCGAGTCCATTCGGCGAGCAATAGAGGCATCGCCGAAAGTTTCAGAAAAATTTATTAAAACTTCAGGTCAAAATGGCCATCTCCAGACCATTCGGAGCATCGCTGAGGTCACCAGAACCTCGCCGAATGTTACAGAAAATTTCAGCATAAAAACAGGTCAAAAAGTCTATGAGGAGGACATTTGGTGACACACCGAACTCACTTGGCCAGCTCGACAAAGCTCGCCAAAATGGCCTAACGCATCACCTCCCCATTTATTTTTGATTCACAACTAACAACTTACGACACATCAATTCAAGCACAATTTTCAACAATTAGCAACTACCCACTAACAATTTACTATCCGAGGCACTCAAACTTCCCCCAATCGATTCAAATTCAACAAAATTGATATTTTTACCCTTAAGAATGCCGTCACCCAATCCATCATTGGGCAAATTCAAGTCATTCGATCGAATTCGAGCTACTCAAACTTCACCCGCACAATATCCAACATGGCACACCCACAATTGAATGATCTAACATGAGAAAGTGATACTAAATCCCCCAAACAATTTATTTAGTCCTGCTCAAATTCAATTTAAACTATATGAATCAATGGTCATACAATCAAGGCACAAAATTTAACTAATCATCGATAAACCCATTGCACTACAAATTACAATTTCAAATATGGCATGAAAACAAATGAAGTTCGAAAAAGAACCCTCTAGTTAGATTATGAGATAGACACAGCAAAGAGGGAGGGGAAGGAATCACAACGATGCTTCGGACGCAAATCACACGACACTAAATATGAAATTATAATCTAAAGTTTGAGGGAAGGAGTAGAGAAGTCAAAAATTTCAAATAAAAGAGAAGGTTTGAATTTAAAAACTCATAGACCCTTCTGTTCGTGCCCCAGTCGTAGAGCTGACTAGTGTCACCGATCCATTCGGTGATGCGTCGAATGGGCCACCGCTCACTAAACTTGAAAGAAATTCAGGCCTTCAGTAGGTGCAAAGGGCGAACTCGATCGGGTTCACTGATCAAACTCAACGACTTGCCAAATTGGCTATTAGCTCATCCAATCTTCCAGAACATTCCTCACTTTTGACCTTCAAGGGCGATGCATTCGGGAGATAATGGGGGAAATTCGGTGACTCGCCGAGTGGTCCAGCCCCTCTCCCATGTGCATTTCTTCAAAAATACAAACTCCAACCTACACATCCCACAAAAGTTATTCAAACAACAAAAAGTAATGCTTGGGTTGCCTCCCAAGAAGAACCTTAGTTAACGTCGTGGCACGACGTGGACATGCCTTCAAGCATCATCCAAACGCACCACATCAATCACAGTCACATTGGGGCACTCTCCAAAGTAAAGCTTCAGTATTTACCCATTCACCTTGAACATCGACCCATCCTCGTTTTCAACTTCGATTGCCCCATTAGTAAACACATGATTTAGTTTAAATGGACCCGTCCATTTTGACTTGAGTTTCCCCGGAAAGAATTTCAGACGAGATTTGTAGAGCAATAAAAGATCACCAACTTTAAATTCTCGATAAAGGATGTTGGCGTCATGCCACTTCTTCATTTTCTCCTTATAAAGGGCTGAACTATCATAGGCTTAAAGCCGAAAATCTTCCAAAGCATGGAGATGGTCAACTCAATCCTTCGATGCATCTTCTCAATTCAAGTTCATGGCCTTCAAGGCCCGCAACGCTTAATGCTAAAGTTTAATCGGTAGATAACAAGATTTATCAAACACCAATTGGTATGGTTACATACAAATCGGGGGCTTGAATGTAGTTCTATACGCCCAAAGAGCGTCATATAACTTCTGGGACCAATCGGTTCGATATGCATTAACGGTCTTGGCCAAAATCCCTTTAATTTCCCAGTTTGACACCATGACTTGCCCACGTGTTTGCGGATGATAAGGGGTGGCAACATTATGCTTTACTCCATACTTGCTCAATAACGATGCAAACATTCGGTTACAGAAGTGATAGCCCTATCAGTAATAATTGCACGTGGAGTTCCAAACCTTGTGAAAATGTACCGCTTGAGGAATTGAACCACCATTCTCTCTTCCTTATTAGGTAAGGCCATAGCCTCTACCTATTTAGAGACATAGTCAACCGCCACCAAGATGTATTTGTTCCAATAAGAACTCACAAAAGGCCCCATGAAATCGATTCCCCATACATCAAACAACTCAACCTCTAAAATAGGAGTGAGAGGTAATTCATGCTTTCGCTATACTCCTCCTTGCTTTTGATACTGCGCACACTTCTTGACAAGGGAGTTCACATCTTGATACAATATTGGCCAATAATGACCATTTTGTAGTACCTTTGCGGCTATACGCACTCCACTATAGTGCCCACCAACCGGTGACGCGTGGCAAGCGTTAAGAATAACATCTACCTCAACTTCCCGAACACATCTTCTAATCATATGATCCGCACACTCCCGGAGTAAGTAAGGTTCTTCCCGAAAATACTTCTTCACGTAAAAAACGAACCTCTTTTGTTGGTAAAAATTCAGCCCATCGGGAAGAATCCCACACACCACATAATTGGCAAAATCAGCATACCAAGGCGTTATACCATTCAACTCAACCATCATCGACTCATTAGCAAAGGCTTCCTCAATGTTTTTTTCAACGGAAACAACCACATTCGTTTCAAGCCTTGACAAGGAGTTTGCCACTTTGTTCTCACACCCTTTTCGATCTTTGACTTCAAAGTCAAACTCTTGCAACAGCAACACCCATCGGATCAACCTTTGATTTACATCCTTCTTAGCCATCAAGTAACGTATATTAGCATGGTCGGTATGTACCACCACCTTGGTCCCCAACAAAGAGGCTCTAAACTTTTAAAAAGCATACACCATGGTTAACAACTCTTTCTCAATGACGGTGTAGTTCTTTTGTGCTACATTCAAAGTCTTGCTTGCATAGTAGATAGGGTGAAACAAATTTCCCTTATGTTGGCCAAGTACAGCCCCCAAAGCCATACCTCTAACATCACACATTAGCTCAAATGGGATGCTCCAATCTGGAGCAACAATGATTAGAGCTGAAACTAGGTTTTCTTTTAGGCACAAAAATGCTTTGATGCAAGCTTTATCAAACTCGAAGACACTTTATTTTTCAAGTAGCTTGCAAAGAGGATAAGCTATCTTAGAGAAATCTTTTATGAACCTCCGATAGAAACCCACATAACCCAAGAAGCTTCTAACACCTTTAACCGAAATTGGAGGAGGTAACTTGGCAATAACTTCAACTTTAGCTTGAACAACTTGTATGCCTTCTCCCGAAATTTTGTGCCCCAACACAATACCTTCCTTGACCATGAAGTGATAGTTTTCCCAATTGAGCACAAGGTTCGTTTCAACACATCTTTGCAAGACTCTACCAAGGTTCGTTTCAACACATCTTTGCAAGACTCTACCAAGGTTCTCAAGGCACACTTCGAATGTATGCCCCATAACCGAAAAGTCATCCATGAAGACTTCCATCGAATCCTCTACCATATCGGTAAAAATAGAGAGCATACACCATTGAAATGTCGCCGGTGCATTACATAATCCGAAAGGCATTTTTTTGAAAGCAAACATCCTATAAGGACATGTGAAAGTTGTCTTTTCTTGATCCTTCGGTGCAATGGAGATTTGATTATAACCTGAGTAACCATCCAAGAAGCAATACCATCCCAGACCCGCTAGTTTATCAAACATCTGATCTATAAAGGGCATTGGAAAGTGATCCTTCACGGTCCATGCATTCAACTTCCTATAATCATACATACACGCCAACCGGTAACCGATCGCAATGGCACAAGCTCACCTTTTTCATTTGGGACCACGGTTATACCACCTTTTTTCAGAATACATTGAATGGGGCTCACCCACTTGCTATCCGCAATAGGGTAAACCACTCCCGCATCAAGCCACTTGATGATCTCCCTTTTAACAACTTCTTGCATTGGAGGATGCAACCTCCTTTGATGTTCAACACTTGGCTTATAATCATTATCCAATTTAATTTTATGGGTACAAATACCGAGAGGAATTCCCACGATGTCGGCAATCGTCCATCCAATAACCTTGATAAACTTTTTCAACACACTAACAAGCGCTTGTGTTTACCATTAAAGAAAATCCGTGGAAATAATCACTGGTAAAGTGTTATTAGCTCCAAAGAACACATAACGAAGGTGTGGTGGAAGTACCTTCAATTCAAGCTTTGGTGGTTCTTCAATGGATGGCTTTGTGGGAGGACTTTCCCTATTCTTCAAATTGATTTCAAGCTTCACGGGGTTCTTAGAATAAGACCCTAAATCCGATAGAGCAACAACAATCTCATCATAATCTTGAATTTCTTCTCCATCGTAGTTCAAGAGGAAGTCGGCCAAAGACTCACTAACACAAGAAATTTCACCCACATTAGCAATCACATAAATTACCATATTACATGGATGTCACTAGGTTGCTTCATAGACTTGCAAACATTGAAAGTAACTTCCTCATTATTTACCCGAAATTTTAAATCACCACTTTCCACATCAACAAGAGCTCTCTCGGTAGCCAAGAACGGTCTACCGAGAATAGTAGAAACCTCGGCATCAATCTCGCGATCGAGGATCACAAAATCTGTCAGAAATATAAACTTTTCTACCTTCTCCAAAATATTATAGAGGATGCCAATAGGACGTTTGATAGAATGGTCGGCCGTGAGAAGATGCATAGTTTTTTCCTTAGGCTCACCTAGCCCAAGTTGCTTAAAAATGGCATAGTGCATTAAATTTATACTTGCCCCCAAATCACACAATACTTTAGCAAATTGGAACATCCCTATAGTGCAAGGGATAGTAAATTCCCCTGGGTCATCTTTCTTGACAACCACGTTTGACATAATGGCACTACAACTATGGAATACTTAAACCATCTCAAAATCCATACTTCTCTTCTTCGTGACCAACTGTTTCATGAAATTTACATAACCTGGCATCTCTAACAATGCTTCCACTAACGGAAGATTAATAGAAAGTGTTTTGAAGATAGAAAGAAATTTTTGGAACTTTGTGTCTTCATCCCTCTTCTTTAATCTTTGGGGAAATGGTGAGGTAACTTTGGGCTACAACTTTGTATGTACCGAGGGAGGAACAACCCCCACCTTTGACTTCTTAGCCTCACCAGAAACAACATTTTTTGGTACATCATCAACCTCATTAGAAGTTTCATTATTCAATTCTTCAGCAAGTCTATCACCCTAAAAAACAACAGCCTTCCCTTTACTTAGACTTGCTTTATCATCATTTAGGACATCACTACCCACAACCTTACCACTCCGGGTCAAGATTTCCATGCATTGGTCATTGTCATTCTTTGGATTGGCCAAGGTGTCACTAGGAAGACCCCTTTTTTGTCTTGGATTTAATTGAGCTGAGATTTGACCCATTTGGGTCTCAAGTTGCTTTATAGAAACCGAATGAGAGGTCACTGTTTGATTCAAAGAGGAGAAGTCGGCTTTCATCTCCTTGAGCACTTTATCCGATCCTTCTACCTTGTTTGTAATGTAGGCAAGCATATTCTCGGTTCGAAATCTCTCGGGGTCATCATTTTGTTCTTTCAATTTTGGACGGTCATGGGGAGGCACATAATGATCTCTATCACCATCTCTATCTCTTCAATTTGCACACCTATCATGCCACTCTCAATCTCTATCTCTCCAACCTCTATCTCGATCTTTGTTCCAACCTTGATTCCCGCCCAACCTTTGATAGCTCGGACGAGAACCCTTCACTTGGTTTGACAAAAATTGTACCTCTTCATTGTTCATGGCTTCAAATTGTGCATCATCTGAGCTCATTCCACTACTAGCCCGAACCGCGTTCACAACTTTGTGACCACCTCCCATGACATATTTTGTCAACAAATCCATTTGGGTCATCATCTTAGCCATGTTTTAATCACGGTCTTGGTTCTTCTCCATTTGTTCTTTGGTCAACCCAACATTGAAAGGATAGACCTGATCCTTTCTTGTATGCTATGCTCGATTAATATTGGTCATTTCATCAAGCAAAGCCCGATGCTACAACAAATGGTTTTTTCATGATTTCACCCTTGATAAGTTG
This sequence comes from Solanum appendiculatum, assembly GCA_018342035.1. Taxonomy (NCBI): domain Eukaryota; kingdom Viridiplantae; phylum Streptophyta; class Magnoliopsida; order Solanales; family Solanaceae; genus Solanum; species Solanum appendiculatum. Next base: position 1,253,590 of record JAGDQO010000538.1, read on the forward strand.
ATCAAGGACACCCTTGTCGACGGAGTGAAGACTCCGATAGAAATATTGCAAGAGCACATTGTCCGGCAACCCATGATTAAGACATTGGAAGAGCAGCTTTTGAAACCTTAACCAAGTTTCATGAATGGGCTCACCTTCAATACACTAGAAATTTTGAATGATATCCCTTAACTTCAACATCCTCGAGGGAGGGAAAAACCTATCATAGAACGCCTCTGTGAGCTCCTCCCAAGAAGTAAGAGAGTTCTTTGGTAGTTCGGCCAACCACTTCGTTGCTTCCCCCACTAGAGAAAAGGGAAACAAACGAAGCCAGATTGACTCTTGAGAAATATTCCTGAAGGTGAATGGTCCGCACACATCCACGAAATTAGGAATGTGATCATGAGGGTTCTCATGAGCAAGTCCCCCAAAGAAACCTTCCATTTGCAGCAGCTGGAGCATAGTTCTGGTCACATGAAAAATAGCGTTACCCACAGTTGGGAGTAAACAAATAGCTCTGACACTTCCCATTTGATCCACATTGACATCGTTCAAGTTTTTGATGTCGTCATCGTGCCCAAGTTGACTAGCAGCATTACTTCCATTCACACTCATCTCATCACCTATAGAGAGGAAACAAAAAAAAATACTAATACAAAAGTTCTACTACCACCAAATTAGTTCACAAAAACACTTCAATAAAAGAATTCTAAACACCACTCCTCGGCAACGATGTCATTTTTGATAACGCTCAACTACACCACTTATAATTCAAAGTATAGGCAGTCACTAACAAGTATAAACACAATGGTGAGTTGGGGTCGAACCCACAAGGAGTGGTATGGAAAAGAATTCTAATACGAAGTATGTAAGTGTTCTAATCTCTTATAGAATGGAAATAAACAACACGCAACATAATGTAAATCAATAAGCTTCAATTATCAATATTAAGAGGTGTTAGTAAGCAATTGTTAATGAAGATGATTAACACGAGGTTTGAACAAATAGAGAGGGAACCTTAGGAGTGTGTGAGCAATCGAACACTAATTTCACTTAATGGGTAATTAATAATTGCTTTAAGTCGTTGAATCTCAATGGGTAGGATGGATTGTAACTATAACAACCATTTTTCAATCAACTATCATGTTTCAAGCGAGTTCTTTCGAACCTCAACAAGCTTAACAATGCAAAGAAACCCAAATCCTTAATTTAACCAACTTTATCAAGCTGGGTTGCAAAGGCAAAAGTTAATACAACTGTCAATCATATATTCCACTCTAAGCATCTTTCACATGCCAACAAAGATATCTAAAGCTAGAACTGAATTTGCAACTTCAATTCATAAATGAAAACATGAATAAATTACTGAACCCATTTCAAAATAACATTAAATCTAGCAATTAATAATACCCATAAGCTAACTTATGTATTCGATTGCATAGTCACACCTCTAAGGAAAGGGTGTTTTAGCCAAACATAACAAAAAGCAAGAAATAGTTATCAAAAAGATTCTTCATCGGAATGTCAACAATTTCGATGCTCAATGCAAAAAATAAAGATTAAAACCTTTAAACCCCAATATCTAAGCTCAAAAACATCTCTAAGAATATTCAATATTATCCAATGTCAAAAGTTTGTATGTCCAACTTAGTCTAATGCCCTTCTCTTTATTAAAAAAATCAATTTAGATGTTCCCAAAAACTTCCCAACATTTCAGTACGCAGGACCACTCGGCTAGATTAGTCGTCCTCGCCGAACGACTCGGCGATCCGCCGATGTACTCCTTCTCGCCATTTGGACTTGATTCCTGCCTTCAATTGTTCTGATCATTTAGGCGAGATGGATCGAGCTCGCTGTTCTGATCGGAGTGTCGCCGAATTTCCCTTTAGTTCGTCGAGTTGGCTTAGTTCATGAGCCAACTTGCTGGACCTTTTGGCAAGCTTGAACCTCACTCGGTGAGTCCCCGAGTGGCTTTTGCGAGCTACAACCTCCCTTTTCTTCACCTTTAACAACTCTTTTTCTTCTTTTCACAATGAGTTGTCCTTGCCTTGTTCTTAAGCCTTCTTGGCTGCAGATAAATAAATTAAAATTAGTTATGACTATAAAATAGGCATTGAGGACACTAATTCATTAAATAACAAGCCCTAAATAAGTCAAAATTCTCGACTCATCACATTGCGCCTCCTCAGGGTCTATAGAAGCATCCTCCTACATTCGGACTCGCTTCCCCGCTGAATGGGAGGAGGTAGTAGCCTGCTGCCCTCACCAAATAGTGCGTTAAGTACTACGTTATTAGCATCAACTTCCAGAACATGTTCCGGCGCAACACTATCCACAGCGGACAAGGCATCAATATCAACACGGAGTTGAGCCAATTCCGTTTGGACTGCAACAATATCAATAGTCGGCCCAGGCTGAGGCCTACCAATCATCCGATTCTCAAAAGCATCAATCTGCCTGTGCACAGCCTGTATCTTTATCTCCAAAACCCTCTCAGATTGTGCCACAGATTCCTCTACACCTTTATGCATCCAAGGTCTAATATGCTGCAAAAGGGTCTCCATTTGAGTCTCTAATTTGACGACTCGAGCTAGTGGCAGCATGGCAAACCCTGTGGGAGTGGGAGCACGAGGTGTGCTTGTAGCCGAACTTGAAATGAAGGGAGGAGGAATAGTGTCATGGGGGTTTGTAGTGGGAGAAGTAGTGCCCTCACCTGCTTGAACACCTTCATTGCTCTCGCCTAAAGGTGGTAAATCAACTGGGATACTCCTCCGTGGGGCCGCGGGGTTTGTATTATGTCGAATCAAGCCAACATTGACCGTCTTGGTCACCTCGATCAACCTGTCACAACCCTAGATAGGAACAATCACCTCTATGCATAGGCAAAAAATCAAACACGGGAATGGCAACGTGGTCTTCTCTCGGAAAGCCCTCTCATAAATCTCTTCAATAATATTCGAGAGAAGTCAATCTCATGCCCCGCCATCAATGAAGCAAGCATCACCGAGCGATCCCGGGTCACTATGTTATCAGCCATAGTGGGAGATAGTCTGGCTTGAATAATGGACACCCAAAACTTTGCTACAAAGCTCAGTGTTGCCTTTCTGATAGGCAACATCATATCCAGAGCCCATTCGGTGTTCTCTCGCTCATATGCAATGATATGCACAATCCAGCGTAATAAACTCTGTCGCTGCTTAGTATCACACATGGCAGCTTTATTCTGCACCACTCTTATGCTATAATCATATTCAGCACTATTAATGGTCTGAGCGTGGGAAGGGCCGTAAATAAAATGTTGGACTATGTCCTCTGATAAGTCAACGGGGATGCCCCGAACGAAAGTAGTCATGTGGGGAGGCTGAGTCAATGCCCTGGCCCATGTTGGTAAAGCATTCTTTATTTTCGTAGCGTAGGAAGCATAAAACTCCCTCACTATCTTCGGGCTGTGTCTCCCTGGGTTCTCCGCCATCCAATTGCATCGGTACTGTTTGAACAGCTCATGAACTACCAACAATATCTGTAGGCTACCAGTAAGTACCTGACGCTCCTTAGTAATGGTCCGGGCTGGCTTCTACTGGGCATTCATGTGTAAGACATCATAGAATATCTGGTACATCTCCCTAACACACCATCTGTTTGGATCCGTAGTGAAGGGTATTGGCTTAACCCAGCCATGAGGAGGATCATGGGCCAAACCAAAAGAAGAAGCATCAGATCCGGATGGGGAAACTAAGTCAAAGTCGGCAACAGACTCATACTTTGACGGTTGGGACCCCTCACTGTTAGTAGATGAACGCCGTGCTCGCTAGCTAGACTAGGAAGCATTATCTAGGTTGCCAGAGTGTGACTCCTCTGCTACCTCAGCAATAGCCAGCTGCCTAGCTTGCTGGCGAGTAGTGCGGGGTGACATAGGTGAGTCATCCCCCATTTGAGGGTCTTATTCAGGCCCACTACTCTCTTCGTCAGTAGTTTCTTCAACAAGTTACAGGCAAGCTTAAGGTGGTTATGGATTTGGACCTTTGCCCGTATTGTTAAGTAACGTTTGGCGGCATGGTACCTGCGGAGACCATATTAGTACCAAAATATTCAAAAGAAAAGAACAAAAAAGAAAAAAAATAAACCACGACACTAAAAAGAATTTAAAACCAAAACTATCTTTTTGTGACCAACGGTTGGTACTGACGGGCCGTAGATGCTTATATGGTTCGTAGGTCCCAATTGTAAGTTAGGAGGTTAAATTTTTTGTTTCAAAAGTTGGAATGACAGTTCGCCAAGAAGGTCCGTCGATGAAACGACGGACTGTAAGACAAACCGTTGTTCACAACTTAGGCTTGTGCAGTGCTCTTTAGACTGACGGATCCTGACCTATGGTCCGTAGGTTGACCTACGAGTTTCAGGTCGTGATCGTCGACCACACTGTGAGAGACCACATGTCAAATTTTTATCCAACAATTCAAACACATCATCTAAGGCACCTAAAGACTTCTAGAACATGCATTTCAACATGTAATCATGTTATTCTATTGTTCCTAGGTGGTTCCAATCAAGCAATTTAGACATATTAACAACAAAGAACTTGAAACCCTAAGTCTAGAACACAACTAGAAGGCATTCATCACAATTAATCATTAACACGCAACACATTCACTATACTATCGTCCCAAGGGTCCATTACAATTTTTATAATTACTATAAACAAACAATTATACTTGAGGTCAAGTAACAACTACCGATTTCAACTTCAATTTTAATATTTTATGTTCAAAATCAGTACCTTTTGATGAAGTATGAAGTTGTGTGAGTATGTTCTTGTTTCTTTCAGCCACCACTTTGCTTAGACTCCGGATCCGCGACTTGATATGTTAACGAAAAGAGAAATGATGTATTTGGGAGAAAATCAGAGGGAAGAAGAATGAAGAGGGAAATTAGGGAAGAAAAGGAATTTATAGGTGGTGGTGGGTGATTGAAAGGGTGCAAAGGGATGTGAAAGGGGATGAATTAACTGGATTTTGGATTAGGGGGATGTTTCTAACGATTGGGGAGAAGAGGGAAATGGGGAATGATTTAAAAGTGAAGGGTTATATTAGTTAATGTCACATGTTAGGTCGAATTTAATACACTGTGTGGACCTACGATTTCATGTCGATGGTCCGTAGGTGAAACCACGGTCCATTGATAAGTGTCGTTATTTGCTCCTATACTTAGTCAAATTCAGAACTCATACCTGGGATCTACGGAAGCCATTTACGATTAGTTGATGGAACGACGGGCCATCTATGGAAACTGTAGACCATCTGCTCTTGTATTTTTTTACGTAGTTTCTTGCTTCTCTACACACATAGCAAACATTAGGACTTCCTTTTTCCATTTTTATGGACTCTTTTTGGACTCAGACCCTATAATACTGTAATCTAGCCAATAAGAAGACTTAATAAAACATAAAACTCAAGAAAAGTCTAAAAATTCATAAAAATCATTCAAAAAATTTCTAAATTGGCTAGATTTTACATTAATGGGTTGCCTCTCAAGTAGCGCTTGATTTAACATTGTGGCACGATGCAGATATCTTGATTACTCAAACTTCATCAAGACTCCATTGTTCAATCAACTCGTTGACCTCTTCCGTTTGGCCCATATAAAGTTTGATCCTCTGGCGTTGACTTTGAATTTTGTTCCTTCCTTGTTCTCAAGTTCAACAGCTCCATGTGAAAATACTTGAGCAACTCTAAATGGTCCCGTCCACTTGGACTTGAGGTTTCCTGGAAACAATCACAGACTTTAGTTGAATAGAAGTACCATATTACCGGGAGCAAAATTCTGCTTTTCGATCTTTTGATCATGGTACTTCTTCATCTTCTCTTTATACTAGGCTGAACTTTCATATGCTTTTAAGCGGAACTCATCTAGCTCATTCAATTCATTCAACCATTGACTTGATGCAACATCCCAATCTAGATTCAATTTCTTGAGTGCCCACATCGCTTTGTGCTCTAGCTCTACAGGTAAGTGACATGACTTCCCAAAAACAAGTTGTTAAAGAGATATACCTATGGGAGTCTTGAATGCAGTGCGATTGGCCCATAGAGCATCATCAAGCTTTCTCGACCAATCAGTTATGTTCCCATTCACAGTCATTGCAAGGATTTGTTTGATTTCTCTATTGGACATTTCAACTTGCCCACTAGACTGTGGATGATAAGGGGTTGATACGCTGTGACGAACACCATAACTCTCAAGCAATGCCTTGAACAATTTGTTACAAAAATGGTAACCTCCATCGCTAATAATTGCCCTTGGAGTACCAAACCTGGAGAAGATATTCTTTTTCGGGAATGCGGTGAGACTTTTACCTTTCTTGTTTGAAAGCGCAACAACTTCCACTCATTTGGACACATAGTCAACCGCTACAAGTATGTACTTCATCCCATTTGAACTCACAAACAGGCCCACACATCCAAGAGTTCAATCACCACGATAGTGTTCATTGAGAGTTCTTGCTTTCTTGAAATACCTCCTTCTCTTTTGCATCTATCAAAGGACTTGGAGAAATCATGAGCATCTTGGTGAATGGTGGGCCAATAGTACCCACATTCAAGATTTTATGAGCAGTCTAGATACCACTATGATTACCTCCAACAGGAGATGAATAGCAAGCCTCTAATATACTCATCATCGCTACCATGGGCACACATCGACGAATAATCCCATCAGCACAGACACGAAACAAGTAGGGCTCTTTCCAGAAAAATTTCTTCACATAAGACAAGAATTTCCTTCTTTGATGGAACGATAAATCTGAAGGCACCACATCGCTTGCCAAGTAATTGGCGAAATCTGCAAACCAAGGGATAAGATCAAAAGAAGCAGCCAAAACCTGTTCGTCTGGGAATGTATCATCAATATAGCTTCCATCCTCTAGCTTCAACATAGCTTCTTCCTCTAATCTGGACAGGTGATCAGCCACTTGGTTTTCTGTCCCCTTTCTATGTCTCACCTCAAAGTCGAATTCTTGCAACAGTAGTACCCATCGAATCAGTCTCCGCTTTGCTTCCTTCTTTGCCATGAGGTACCTCAATGCAGAATGATCAGTGTGCACAATTACTTTAGTGCCCAGCAAATAAGATTAGAACTTCTTAAATGCAAAGACTACAACAAGAAATTCTTTTTCGGTGATTGTGTAGTTCATTTGAGCAACATTTAAAGCTTTACTCGCATAATATATAGGATGAAGAATCTTCTCTCGACTTTGCCCCTATATTGCGCTGAGTACCACCGCACTCGCATCATACATGACTTCGAACGGTTGTTCCCAATCCGGTGAAATAATGATAGGTGTAGAGATCAGCTTCTTTTTCAACTCTTCAAAAACTTTTAGACAAGCATCATCAATTACAAACTTCATCTCCTTTTTGAGCAGTTTGCATAAATGATGTACAATTTTCGAGAAATCTTTAATAAAACTCAAATAAAAACTTGCATGCCCTAGAAAACTTCTAACACCTTTTATGGAGATGGGTGGTCGTAACTTTTCAATCACCCCGACTTTTTCTCTATCAATCTCAATATATTTTTGAGAGATTCTATGGCCCAGAACCATACCTTCTTTCACCATGAAGTGACATTTCTCCCAGTTTAGTACAAGATTGCACTCTACATAGTGTTTTCGCATGTCACCTAAATGTACCAAGCAATCATCAAACGAGTCACCAACTACAAAAAAATCATCCATAAACACCTCGATAGTGTCTTCCACCATATCAGAAAAATATACACATCATGCAACGCTGAAAAGTCGTCGGTGCATTACACAAAACGAATGACATTCTTTTGAAAGAGAATGGCCCATAAGGACAAGGGAAAGTTGTCTTCTCTTGATCTTCTGGGGCTATAGAGATCTGGTTGTAGCCCGAATATCGATCTAGAAAGCAATACTATCCTTTTCAAGGAAGATGATCTAGCATTTGGTCCATGAATGACATTGGAAAGTGATCTTTCTCAGTTCATGCATTCAACTTGCGATAGTCCATACAGACCCTCTATCCCGTGAAAGGCCTCATTGGAACGAGCTCATTCTTCACATTTGGAACCACATTGATTCCTCCCTTCTTTGGTACACATTGAACTGGGCACACCTAGTTACTATCAGAAATCTGGTACATTACTCCAGAATCTAACCACTTGATGATTACTTTCTTCACAACCTCTGGCATTAGTTCATTCAATCTTCTCTGGTGTTCAATACTTAGTTAGCTGTTCGGCATGAGTTTGATTTTGTGCGAGCATATCCCCGGTGGAATACAATTAATTGCAGCAATCATCCATCCAATCGCCCTTTTATACCGCTTCAGCACCGATATTAAATCTTTTACTTGCCCTTCATTCAAATTAGCAGCAATAATGACAGGTAAAGTATTTTTTTGGCCCATGAACACATACCGCAAGTGAGATGGATGAGCTTTTAGCTCCAAGTTCGGAGGCTCATCAATAGATGGTTTTGCAGGCAGAGTGTCTCGATTCTTTAGATCCAAATTCAGCTTCTTTGGTTGGCGATGAGGAAAACCACCCTCATCAAGTGAAGAAACTAACTCGTCATATTCATCAATACCATCACCATCAAAGTTCATGATCACCGCAGCTAGTGCGTCAACACCTAGTCTATCTTCAGTGGGCACCTCTGGTTTCTCCTCATCGGTGTGGTTCACTACTAATACTGACTTAAGTTCACTTTGATGCTTTATTGATCTGCGATGTTAAATGTCACCTCTTCATTGTTCTAACGGAACTTCATCTACCCTTTTAAATGTCTCCCTAGTAATATAGGTACTTAAAAATCAGCCTTGCAGTCTAGTATCACAAAATCATCCAGAAAGATGAATGCCTCCACTTTGACCAAAACATCTTGGAGCGCCTTTATTGGTTTCTTCACAGTACGTTCAGCCATAAGTAGACACATCGCAGTCAGTTTGGGGGCTCCCAAGCCCAATTTCTTGAATACGGACAACGGCATCAAATTTATGCTAGCACCTAAGTCACATAATGCCTTCGCAAAGTGTATCATGCCAATTGTGCATGGAATAGTAAATGCTCAGGGATCGACCTTCTTTTGCAAGAATCACCGAGTAGAAATGGTGCTATAATGTTGCAGCTTATCATCGTCTTCAAAACTGAGAGCTCTCTTCTTGGTCACAAGATCCTTCATAAACTTTGAATAACCAGGCAACTGTTCTAATGCTTCAATCAAAGTAACAATTATAGACAACTGCTTTAACATAGAGATAAACTTCTGATACTTCCCTTCTTCCTTCTTCTTAACAACCCTTTGTGGGAAGGGAGGTGGAGGTCTGTGCATAGAGATTACCTTTTGCGTGATTTCAGCCTCCTTCTCGTTTTGATCTTTAGGCAGTTCTGCTACCTCAACTTCATCTTCATCTGGTTCTTTCGCACTTTCCACTCTAGTCAGCATAGGAGGGTTAATAGTCTACTTTTCACCCCTAGTAGTGACTGCCATGTGATGCCCATCATTCTTTGGATTTTTAATAGTATTGCTGGGAAGTGTTCCTTGTTGGCACGGATTTGCATTTGAAGATAGTTGGCTCAACTACTGCTCAATCTGTCTAATTGACACTGCATGTGACTCTACTTTTTGCCCAATGCCTGACAAGTTGTTACGCATCTCCTTCACATTTTTATCCATAGAGTCAAACCTTTTCATCATCTTGCTCATCATATCTTCAATGCGATTCAAACTCGATCCTCCTTCTCCGTTTCCAGGTGGGATGTACGGGCCACTTGTATCATTCCTATTTTATACCCATTTCTGTTATAGTTATTATCTCGGTTGTAATTCCCTTCACGATTATACGGTCCTTTCTGATTGTAGTTACTATAGTTCTGACCGTGATTCACTTGACCCTGGCGCCAATTATCATGATTGGATCCTAGGCGTTAGTCCCAAAACTCCTTGGTTGCTCATTCACAAGATTCATATCCTCTTCATATGCATACAAGTCAATTGGTGGAGCATTATGATGATATTGTACTGTATTAACTTTTTTCGCATTACCACTCACATGTTTGAGCACCAAGCCTACCTCTATCCTCAACTGCACCATTTCTTCACGAATATCATCATTGGACTGATTTGGTGTAGCTTGTATTGAGAAAGTGCTCTTTGCAGTAAATGATGTTCTAGTGCTCCATGCTTTATTATTCTTAGAGTTCTTTTCAAGTTTATCGGCAATCTCCTGGAATGTGTTTGCTCCATAAGATCCTCCCATCATAGTATCTAGCACAGCTTTGCCATTATTATCAGCCCTCTATAGAAATACTCCATGGGTGACTCATCATCAATGCGGTGGTTCGGTACACTCTTCATAAAACCTGTAAACCTGTCCCAAAAATTACTAACTGACTCCCATGTACAGCCAAAAAATTATTAAGTTTATTTTTGATTTTTAACTTCTTTGATAACGAAAAGTATTTTTCGAGGAACACTCAACACAGCTCATTCCAGGTTGTAATAGAGTTGTATGGGAGTTCGAACAACCATACAATGGCATCACCTGTCAAAGATAGTGGGAACACACGAAAATCGAAAGCATCTATATCTAAGTCCGATCTCCCCACATTGCTCTTACATATGCTAATCACTTTACTGAGATGAGCATATGGGTTCTCCGATGGTATCCCAGCAAACAGTTCTCGGGATTTCAGCATCTGCCTAAGACTGCAAGTAACCACAAACATGTGTCCAGCTGTTAATGGAGGAACGACTTTGCCTCCGGTAGATCCTACAACATTATAGTGAACCTCATAGTTGAGGCAGACATTGGGTGCAGGTTGGTTCTGTACTCTAACCGCATTCTCAACAAGAGGACTTTCCTATAGGTTTCCTGGCACATCCACCACTCTTGGAGGTTGGCCTCCAGGTTCTTCTTGACAAGCCTCTCCATGTGGATCATCTTCATGACTCACTTGTTGACATGAGTTAGGGGAACGCCTTGACTTAGTGTATTTGGCATACACTGGAACTAAGATTTGTAGCAAACAAATACAAAATGAAACGTAAATTGAGAAATAATTAACTAAAGTGCAATAACAAAATTAGTCTAATCTAAAAGTCCTATTCCCCACAATGGCAGCAAAATTTGATACGCCTAAATTACACCTCCCTTAAGAATTATAAGTGGTCGTTATCAAATAAAGAACCTAACAAAGGTTAGGGTCAATCCCATGAGGATTATGGTTCAGACTTAGTTCAATTTATTGTTATTTGTACATTTAGCTAAGTTATCTCTATAAAAAGGGGGGATTTTGAAAACTAAAATTATAATTTATTGATGTGTAGTAACAAGTAAATAAGTAATAGGATTCGCTGTTTGTACTATCAATATGAGAATGAAACTAGAGCACATATGTTCCCCTCAGGTTCTTAACAAAGTAATCCTCATAATAGTAACTTTTTTCTAGTGTTTAACATTAATAGTCGGTAAGTTAGGTATTGCCTAAGTGATTGGTCCTCTAAATAGGGAATTTCACAACACAACTTGGTCTGTCTACGGGTGTATGTTGTACTAACCCTTACCATTGACCCAGATTAGCCCTTATCGTACTTGATTCAGACTATTAGATAGCACATTATTACGTTAAATCTCTGTTGTTTAATATCTTTGTAATGACCCTTCAGGTCATTTTTCTGTTTGTGCCTCTATTATGCCATTTAGAGCGTTCCTGTAGCAACCCCAAGTTATTTCTGACTTGCTGGCACTGTAGGTTTGGTTGCCTGGTCGTTCGTTTGGGTGTTGTGCCTGTTTTCCTATTTTGGAGCTCTTGGACCTTAAAATGTTGATTTCGGTCATAGCCTCAGGTAAATGACCTCATAAGTGAATTATGACGGTTCCATCAGCTCTAGATCTGCCAAATTAGGCTAGAGGCATGAATGGCTCGAATCTCGGGGCTTACTGTGTGACTTTGGGGCCATTTGGCTCGTTAGCCCTTGAAATTTGGCATAAAGTTGACTTTGGTCAACATTCTTTGTAAACATACTCGGATTAGAATTTTGTCAGCGCGGTTAGTTCTGGAATGCCGAGTTTGGTCTAGAGTTACCCTTTGTGCGCTTCCTAAGGCTTTCGATCTAATTTTGAGGCCCTCGATAGAAGTTGGCTAAATTGGCTCTTTGGGTGTGGGACCCACTTTATGTTGAAATGACCTCGAATGGAAATTTCAACTGTGCCATTGAATCCAAAATGTCAAAATTGATGGGGTAACATATCTCGTTTGCGTGCATGGGGTTCCAAATGAATCCTGAGCACCCGGTCGAATTTTGGAATTGTCCAAAACTCAACTGGTACACAGTTGAAATCTGCTGACACATCTCTGCTCTGCGTTCGCAGGATAGGTTCCGCGTTCGCGGAGGTGTAAGTGTTTCTACTCCGCATTCGCGGGCCAGAGGCCCCGTTCGCGGAGGTTTGAGGCTTTGTTCTCCTCGTTCGCGTGAGTTACCAAAAGGCCGATCGCGCGCTCCAAATCACTCTACTAGAGCTTTTCCCTTCCGAATGGCCTTAGAACGCTACCTCCGGTGGGATTATATTGGTTGCGATCCTTTTGTATTCTTCCCCCTTTCTGTGGTGCCGTTGCGTTATCGGTGGCGTAGTACCTTCCTGGTTGGAGTGCTTCGAGGTTGGTTTCCATGCTTTGTGATTGGTAGTTGGTGTTGATCCATGATTTCTTAGAGTTGATGCGTTCGTTGTGCGTTGGTTAGTGGTAGACGTCGATCCACAATGGGTTGGAATTTAAGACCCTCTACGGAGTTGGTTTGCCTTATACGCTTCATCTGACTGGGACAGGGCCCCTGGGAGTGTTAGCAGACTCACTTGTCTAGCTTGGGACAGGGCCCCTGGAGTGTTAGTCAGCTAGGCAATTGGATATAAGTTGATTATGATTCTCTTCGGAGTTAGTATGCCCCGTGCACTTGTCTAGCTCTTGACAAGTCCCCCGGAGTGTTTGTAGGCTCACCCGTTTGGCTTGGGATAGGGTCCCTGGGGTGATAACCTATTGGGCAGTTTGATATTAGGTCAATTGGAGGGGTTGTCGTACCCCCCTGCAGCACTTGTCTGGCTTGGGAGAGGGCCCCCGGAGTGTTACCAGGCTAGGTGGGTTGTTCTGGAAAGTCAGACTTGTGGTTGGTCTGGAGTTGACTAGTTGGTTCGGTTTGAAGTTTGGTCTCCTTTGGTTCTGTATATCTAGCTTTTCGGTGTACCTGTCGGGCTTATGAGGGTCTGTTCGGGTTCTTGTTTGTCTGTGCTTGAGTGTACCTAGCGGGTCTTATGGGGGGCCCAACTGGGTTTAGTTCTGATATTCTTAGATTTACTTTCCACTTATTCTTTTCCTACTTTGTTGACCTTTGTTCGTGTTTGATTCTATCCTTTCTGTCTGGTTGTACCTTTCTTGCTCAGTCGGTCTGTGATGCCTATTGGGTACCTATTGTTTGGTACTCATGCTACACATTGCATCTGTTTTCGTGATGCAGGTCCGAGCACCAGTTATCAGCATTGATTTCGAGCCTGCAGCTATCTGTTCAGGAGACTAGGGTGAGCACATGTCATTTTGGGATTACCTGTCTCCTTCTGTATTTATATTTAGGCTTGTCTTTTTTTTTTGAGACAGTCTTGTTTTGGTGGTTCACTTTTAGGGCTTGTATTCGTTTAGTAGCTCTGTACTGGTGACTTTCAGGTTCTGGGAGGTATTGTTATTTTATATAGATGTTTCGTTTCTGCCATTTTCTTTATATGTGTTCCTTTATTTATGCTTCCACTTAGGTGAGGTTAGTTTCCACCCTCATTCCCGTTACTGTTAAGTTCCGGGATAGGGTCTTGGCTGGCCTACTGGTGGGTTGGTAGGAGCAATCATGACTCGAGAAATTGGGTCATGATAATCTTTCTCATTCATTACTTCCTTGGTCCGGCAAGTAGGAACGAGGCATGTTGCTAATGTTGTACACTGCTAAAAAGCATTTAAAACGAAGAGATTAACAAATGCATGCATAAACATTTTATGAAGAATTAATTCATTATTAGTTTCACGTTGCTAATTACTCATGGTTCCCCCAACCCTAGTTGTGGATTTAGCTATTTATGCTTGAGTATTCACAATTCATATTAGGGTTTGAATAATAAATCATGAACTTACAATGAGACTTAATGGAATCCAAAGTCTCAAATTGAAGAACAAAAGCCAATTGTATAAACCGAACTTCAAGAATTAAATACCAAAAGTGTTTTAATAATTAATTCCCAAAGCCAAAATAATTTATCACAAAACGTCTAACTCCAAAAACTTTCCAAAAACGAAAATTACAACTTATATTTATAGAAAACAAAACCTAAACTAAGTATAAGAAGGAAAACTAAGGAAATACGGTTCTGAGAAGTGTCAACTACGGCTGGCCACCTAAGGCTCGTCAGTGCAACGACGGCTCGTAGGTTCAGCCGTCATTCAACAGTTAGTCAATTTCTGGGAAAAGTCCACCTACAGGCATGACCTATGGCTCGTAGGTCTAAGCACGACCCGTCCTGTTCAACCATTGTTCAAGTACTGAAACTCATCCTCTCTGAAGTCCATCGACGATCCTTTATCTACGGTTTGTACCAGGACCTACAGTTTGTCATCCTCAACCGTCATTCCATACTTAGCTAAATTTTCAAGAACCTGAACCCACGACTCCAACCTGAAACGGTGATCTGCTGAAGTTGATTAGGTGAGCAATAAATTCCATTGCTGAAGGTGCCAGATCTCTGAGTTAAAATTAAGGTTCAATGGGCGGACAAGGTGGTAATTAGTGATCCACAAAATGTGAAAAGGCTGACTTGATCGAGTCCGCCAACTGAGGTTCAAACACCTAAAGCCTGAAGAAAAGGAAGGGCATGCTAAGGAGAAAACGACGATCCGACGAGTAAGTTAGGCAAGCCTGACTAATGTCACAGATATGGTCATGCATTGAATTTTAGACCAAATTTTGAGAACCTATAAATAGTTCAAAAGAGAGAGAAAATGAATGAGTTTTCAGTATCAGTTTAAGAATTAGCTTTCAGATTCAATTTTTAGAGATTTAGTCTTTTACCCTTTGAGAAATATTCTTAGTTTTTGGGGGTTTTGAACAACCTTGTAATTGACATCTAAGGGTTCAAATTAAAGTGGGTTTTGAAGATTATTAGTTAATTTTAACTCTCTAATGGCTGAAATCATAATGGGTATACTCTCTTTTCGTTTTATGATGCTTGGCTAAAACCCCAAGTCTAGGGGTGTGTTTATAGGGTTGGATGTTGATTTACTGTAGTGGATTTTGTGTCTTGCTCTATTTTATTGTTCTTGATTCATGGGTTTAAGCTAATTAGTGTGGGGTTAATTTATGTGTCAAGGTTGCAAACTTAATCCTAGCCTAGATCTTCGATTGAAGCTCTAAAGAGATCAATTGAAGTGGGTAATTAGTTTAATGCCTGCAATTTAATTTTGATTGTTGTAGTTTGCTCGAAAGAGAAATTGTGGTTCAATTCTTGTTGCCAAATCTTCTCGAAAGAGAGATTCTAGTAAGGTAGTTGGTTGATTTGTGATTGAAATAGATGAGACTGAAAGGAGTTTCTATGATTTTATGTTATGACATAGAAAGAACATTAGTGTCATTTAAGATAACCTAGCCTATCCATTATTGTTTAGCAATACTAAGCAAGCAAAAGTACCTCTACTTGACATCAATACCAATCCCCACACCCCTAGATCGTCTCTTACTTATTTGAATTCATGATTTTAGTTTAATTCCGTTAATTGATACAAAATATCTTTTAGTAAATTTGGTGGAATCATCCACTCATCTCTCTTAGTTACCACAATGAATAGGTTAACACTCTTAATTTCCTAATTGAATTGCTTTCATTATATCACTCTTTGTGGGATTCGACCCCGACTCATGTTAGGTATTTTTATTGCTAACGACCGCTTATTCTCTTACTTGTTTTGACGGTGACTAGAGCATTATCAAAATTGTAACTAGGAATCAGAACGAAGGAACAATAGCGATAAGCCTAACTACGAGCTTCAATAATCTAACATGAAGCAGAAAGATAAAGTAAAGCAACAATTAATAACCTAATTAGATCCCCATAATCCCAAAAGGTATGCTCGTGCGCAATTGAAATGAAAACAACCCAAATGGAACCCCAAAAGCCCAATGAGTACTCAAAAGAGAATGATATCCCTTGCTTAGACTAATTATAATCTAGAACTGAAACAACTGAAACAACTGAAACAACTGACTACGGACTTCACACCACACTGAAGGTACCCCTAAGAACTCAATAGAATCAAAACATCAAGACTTAAACCGAGCTAATATAAGTGTGCCTAGACTCAAATCGTGGCTAGTAGAAGTGCACCCAAACCTTCAACCATTGCTAGTACAAATGCACCCTGACCTCGAACAATGGCTTCTATAAATGTACTCGAACCTCGAACCTATGTGGCTAGTACAGTTGTCACAATCCAAAGTACACCCTAGACGTTACATGGTGATAGAATCCCAAGAGGTCCTAAACAAGCTACTTGACATGAGCATGATGTAATGAATATAAAATTTAAGAGATATAGACTTCTAAGTCTCAAATCATAAGATGACATAAACGATACCAACAAAGTACATAAGAAATACGCGGAATACTACTAAGTATGACACAAGCCTTTCTAACATCATAAGAGTTGTTGGAACGTAACCCATACACCACGTACAAGTCTGAAACAAATGGCATAATTGAAAGAACTAAAACATCAATGGTCTTTTCCTCGAAGCATGAGGACTCACCAAATCCAAAAGTCTATAGGGAAATCCAAGCTAGCCACGAGAAGAAGGAGAAACATCAGACCCTATATTATAAAACAATATAGGCACAAATATGCATTAGTACATTGAATGTAGTAAGTATGGGGAAATATGCATAAACGTAGATATGATATCATAGTAGGCTTAATGCATGACCAAGTAGAACATTAAAAAGATTAGGAAAGTAAAATCATAAGAAAAAATGATACAAGTCCAATGCATTAATACAAGGAAATAGCATAAAACTTTAAGGAAAAATCATAGTTCTTTTGTAAGATATTAGCTTTAACTGGCAATAGACCATGTGAGCTATAACATGGATCCGATATACTCCCACACCGAGAATGGAGAGTCTATTTGCCAAGGTAGAACTCTGTATCATATCATAAAGGCTATATGGATCCACTAGAAAAGTCACTTAAGACAATCCTACGGGGGCAGGTAGTTTTGAACTAGAGGTTGTTCTAGAGATTGCCCTATTTGAAACTCCACCTCAAAGTTCTCTCGGTGCTAAAATAAATCATAACGGAATAGATAAAATCAATTATCAAATCTTAACATTAGAATTGTTAATATCCATAAGTCCAATAAAAATCATAAAATCTTATAAGGGTAGCTTCTTTCAAAACCAGGATTTCATAAACTTGTTCATATTAGACACTTACCTTTCTAAGCATCTAAAATTATGATCCCTTTCAAATTGAGAAAAAACCTTTCACAAATGATTTATACTTAACTTAAAAGCATTCATAAATCATAACTTCATCCTTTCATAAAACATGCATAGAATCCCTTACCAGTTCATGATCATAGTTCATAGTTCAAAGTTAAAAACCAAAGCATGAATCATGGGTTCATATGAAATCAATTGTAAATCACGTAATTAGGTTAAATCATGCATACAAAGATAGAATATAATCAATTGAATCATAATAAAAAAGGAACCCATGGAGATTGACATAAACCCTAATTGATTAGGGTGAAATTTAATTGGAGAATTGAGTTTATTTGGGACCCCATGGATGAAAGGAATCCATTGGTGAACTCCCATATAACTTGATAATAGAAGACCAAAAGCAATGGAGATTGAGGCCTTGAATCCTTTTAAACCCTAGTTCACTACCTTGAAGCTTTACAGAGAATTGGGCAAAGGACTTCAGAGACTTTGGGAAATTGTGAGTGAATAGAAGAAATTAGGCATAGTTTGTAGGAGTAAAAATGGTTATAGGGTAGTTATAGGTCCAAAATTATGTAGTTTAGGGCTTATGTGGGTAGGAAGTTACCAAAACTCCCCTAATTAGAAACTACCAAAAGTACATATGGTCCATAGACCTTTCTACGACCCGTACTGGTCAACCATAGAATCATTTACTGGGGCCTAAAATCATGGGCAATTCCTTCGAGTCACTCCTATTATTTGTCATCTAGTCTACGGTCTGTAGACCTTAACTTTGAGTAAAAAATTTCACCAAGTTTTAATCAACTCTACGGGCACTTCCTATGGCCGGTAGTTCATCCTACGACCGGTAGTTCATCCTACGACCCATCCTATTCATCCGTAGGTCAACTTACTGGGATTTGAATTTCCCGAATTTCAACTCAGTTCCTACGAATGCAATTTATGACCCATAGATGTTTCTACGAACCTTAGATGGGTCTCGTAGGTTTGAAGAAGTAGTCAAAAATGAAACATTTCCTCTCCAATTTGACTTTCCAATATTCGAGTGTTACAATATCTCCCCCTTGGAAACATTCGCCCTTGAATGGGACTCAAGCTAGCATGAATGGAGTAGGAGAGAAACTAACAACCAAACATGAATGCAAGTCTCATCGAATGCACATAAACAAGGAGAAATCACTCCAAGCTAAGTCATAACATCAAAATCAAGTTTTTCATGAACATGCATGCATATGGCAACATGCAAATGACTTAACCGCATTAATCCGAAAGTATGAACCATGAGGAACTAACACCTCAAGCTAGAATAGGAGCAGAGGAAAAGAGATGAGGATACTTGGACATCATATCGGCTTCGGCTTCCTAAGTAGCACCCTCAACTAATTGATTCTGCCAAAGAACTTTCATGAAAGAAACATTGTTATTTCTCAATTTCTGAACTTGATAGTCCAAAATCTCAACAGAACCTCTTCATACGAAAGACTTTCCTTAACTCCCAAACATTCTAAAGGCACAATGGACGGCGGATTTCCAACACACTTTCTCAATAATAAGATATGGAATGCCGAATGTACCGATGCTAAATCATTAGGTTACTCTAAATCATAAGCAACTTTCCCAGTACGCCTTACCATTTGATATGGCCTACATATCGGGGACTAAGCATCACTTTTTTTCCAAATCTCATCACAGCTTTCATGGGTGAAATTTTCAAGTAAACCCAATAATGAGCATAGAATTAAAGCTCTCTTCTTCTCACATCGGCATAAGACTTTTGTCGACTTTGATCTGTTTTGAACCTTTCACGAATATGTCTAACCTTTTCCATAGCCTCACGCACCAACTTGGGCCCTATTAAAGTGACCTCAGCCTGAAACTTCAAAATAACCAATAGGAGACCTACGCCTCCTACGATAAAGAGCCTTAAACGGAGCTGTTTGGATAATTGATTAATAACTGTTATTATGAGCAAACTCAATCAAATGAAAATAATCGTCCCAATTATCCTTGAAGTCAATCACACAAGCTCTCAATATATCCTCTAAAGTCTCGATAGTATATTTGGCTTGTCCATCGGTCTGAGGATGAAAAGCCGTACTAAGCTTCACTTGGGTACCAAGGCCGTTCTAAAATGACGTCAAAAACTTAGATGTAAACTAAGTACCACAATCAGAGATAATGGATAAAGGCACTCCATGCATTCTCACCATCTCTCAAATATAAATCTTGGCGTACTCTTTAACTGAAAATAAAGTATTTATGGGAAGAAAGTTAGTTGATTTCGTCATCCGGTTCACTATAACTCAAATCGAATCAAACCGAGAACAAATATGAGGTAAACCCGTAATGAATTCCGTATTCAAATCTTCTCACTTTTAAGTAGAAATACAAATATCTTGAGCCAAACCACCGGGTTTCTGATTATCAACTTTCACTTAATGCTAATTAGGACACTTAGGCACAAATTTCGTAATATCGTTCTTCATCCCATTCCACCAACAGACTTCCCACAAATCATGGTACATCTTGTTGGCACCCGGGTGAATAGAGTACCAAGAACTGCAAGCTACTGTCAAAATTTGATTTCTCAACTCATTAATATTTGGAACACATATCTGAGCTTGGTATCGAAGGACACCATGTCCCCTTGGGAGAAATCCTCAATGCCTTTTTCGGGAACGTACTTTTTCAAATCTATAAAAATTGGATCATGATCTTACTTAGCCTTCACATCCGATACAAGAGACGATTCTGAACTATTCTAAACACTCACACCTCCTTCATTAGAATTAACCAAGCGAACATTTAATCGGGTCAACCTATGAGCATTATGAACTGGCTCTTTCTTACCATTCACAATATGAGCAACACCTCCCATTGATAGTCGACTAGGAGCATTACCCAGATGATAGAGGACACTCATATCATAATCTTTCAATAACTCAAGGCACCTTCTTTTGAGAAGATTCAAAACCTTTTAGGTGAACACATACTTCAAAATTTTGTGGTCGATAAACACCTCTACATGAACACCATATAGATAATGCCTCCAAATCTTAAGAGGAAACACTACCGCTGCTAACTCAAATTTATGAGTCTGATAATTCTTTTTATGCACCTTCAATTGCCTTAAGCATAAGCGATGACTTTCCTATGTTGCATTAGAACACAACCAAGACTAATCCATGAAGAATCACAGTAAACTACAAAACCATCCAATCCTTCCGGTAAAGTCAATATAGGAGCTGAAGTGAGTCTATCCTTTATCTTTTGGAAACTCTTCTCACAAGCTTCTGTCCATAGGAATTTCACCTTCTTTTGAGTCAATGTCCTGAATGGTGAAGAAATAGATTAAAATGCATCCACAAACCTTCAATAATAACCTGCCAAACCCAAGAAATTTCTAATATATGAAGCGGACAAAGGTCTAGGCAGATTCTTAACAACCTAAGCCTTCTTAGCATCAACTTGAATACCTTCACCAGAGATAATGTGACCAAAGAAGGCAACGGACCTCAACCAAAACTCACACTTGCTAAACCTAGCATACAATTCCCAATCCTTAAGAATTTGTAACACAATTCTCAAATGCTAAACATGTTCACCCTCACTCTCAGAATAAATCAAAATATCATCAATGAATTTAATTACGAACATGTTAAGATATTGCTTGAAGACCCTATTCATCAAGTCCATTAATGCTGTTGAGGCATTAATTAAACCAAAAGACATTATAAAAAAATCCTAATGACCATACCGAGTTCGGAAAGCTATCTTTGGAATGTCACCTTCCTTCCCCTTCTATTGGTGATAACCCGATAGAAGGACAATCTTAGAGAAGAAACCCCCCATTGGAGTTGATAAAACAAATAATCAATCCTTAGAATAGGATACTAATTTTATGTGACCTTGTTCAATTATTCATAGTCAATACACATTCAGAGGGAACCATCCTTCTTTTGAACAAACAACACCGGAGAACTCCATGGAGAAATACTTGGCCTAATAAAACCCTTACCCAACAATCCTTCAATTGGTGTTTTAATTCCTAAATTTTTGTCAGGGCCATGCGGTAAATAGGAATAGGGATAGGCTACGTATCTGGGAGAAGGTCAATATCGAAGTCTATTTCCCTTTCATAGAGGAATAACGGGAAGATCATCAGGAAATACTTTCAGAAACTCATTTACAATCAGAACTGACTCAAGGGTAGGGATTTCTGAATATGTATCCCTAACCTGAACAAGATGATATATGCAACCCTTGGAAATCATTTTCCTAGCCTTTAGGCAAGATATAAACTGACCCTTAAGTGCATAATTTCCCCCTTTCCATTTTATGATAGGTTCATTTGGAACCTGGAACGTGACAAATCGGGTCCTACAATCTACGAAAGAACAATTTGCATGAAGTCAATCCATCTCAAGAATAACATCAAAATCTATCATATCAAGCTCTACAAGATTAACATGATTGACTCTATGAAGAATAGAAACATGGCAATTTCTATAAACTCGTTTAGTAATGATAGAATCACTAACATGTGTAGATACATGAAGGGGATTATAAAGGATTTTAGGACAAACATCAGGAGTAACAAATGACAATGTATCACCCGGATCAAGAAAAGCATAAACATAACCAAGAAATACTTTCAAAATATAGGTCACAACATCCGGAGAACCCTCATGATCATGTCGAGTCTGAAGAGGACAAAACATGTTCTTATGAGGAGCACCCGAACTAGAATTACTAGGCTGAGCCTGCCTACAATATTTACCCTCGCTATCTTGCAACAGAAAATCCTTCACTTTGTGACCACTCTTTCCACAACCAAAGCAATTTTCCATACCGAATCAACACTTTCCCGAGTGACTCTTGCCACACCTTTGGGAAGCGGGAATAGAAGATCCATTTCTACTACTTCATTGAGGCTCAGGGTTAGACACCCTATCCTTGTTGAACTTTGGAGCCGGAACATTTGAAGAACCTTGACCGGAGATCTTTTGCCAGAATTAAGAACGAGCATGTCCACCGGACCTAGAATGAGAAAAGTCACAATCACGGTATATGTCCTCTTTGACTCCCTAGATTTCTCATTTAGATTTTTCTATTCAGTTTGTTGGGAAAGTGTCATCAAACAAGAGATATCCATCTTTTTTATCAACATGGCGGTACAACACTCCTTGAACACTATTTCAGACATACCCGACACAAAGTTACTTATCTTTGCCCTAGAGTCAGCAACCATACTCGGGGCATACTTAGCTAATTGAGTTAACTTCAAAGCATACTCCTTCAAACATATATTGCCTTGGTGGAGATTAATGAACTAAAGCACCTTCACTTCTCTCAGCTGAAGAGGAGCGAAAGGATCAAGGAAAGCCCCGTTAAATTTCTTCTAAGTAAGAGTACCCGCATCAATTCATCTGTCACGACTCTAAAGTATACCCTAGGCATGACATGACATAAAGGACCTCGAGAAACCCCACACAAGCCACTTAGCATACATCATGCAAGATAATATAATTTAAATAGTTCAAAAGAAAGCATTTCATACAAACGAGTTTGTCAAAAAGCAGAAGTCTAACATAAGTCTCAAAGCCATCTAATACATCATAAAAATAGTGATTTGAATGCAACCCATACATCACATACAAAGTTTGAAATGAAAAGACATAAAACTATAAAAGGTTTCGATCCTCATAACAATAGGACTCACCAATAGCTTGAATAACCCAATAGATGTCTAGCCACGTGTGTGCGATGTAGGAACATCAGATCCTACATTCATTAAATAATATAGGCACAGGTATGCATTAGTACATGGAATGTACTAAGTATGAGGCAATATGCATTAACATGAACATGATAATAAAAATTACTTAAATCGAATAGGCATGACCATAATGACACATTTAAAAGCTTAATAGAGAAGAAATGACATGAAGTTCATAGGACATAGTCAAATACATTAGTATAAAGTACATAAGATAATCTTTGAAGAAAACATAATCATTTTGTGGATATTACCTTTAACCGATAATAAGACCATGAGAGCTATATCATGGAATCCGATATATCTCTCATACTGAAAGAAGGGGAAACTACTTGCCAAGGTAAAATCTGTACATATCATTATTTGCTAAAGTGGATCCACTAGCAAGGTGATTTAAGACTATCCTACGGGGGTACGTAGTTTGGGACTAGAGGTTGGTACCAGAGACTACCCTATTTCATCCTTCACCTCAAAGCCCTCTCTGTACTAAGTCTAAATCTCAACAGAGTAGATAAAATGTCAAATAGGAATTTAACATAGGGAAAGGAAATGATCAATATCGTTCCATGCTTTTGAAATTAAAACATAGAATAGCTCCTTAAATATCATTCAACATGGATGAGAAAACCTTTCATCAATGTGAATTTATTTTAAGAAATACCTTTCACAATCATGATCATCATAGTAAGTGAGAAATTCTTTCACCATAGCATCTATACTTTTCTTTCAAAGCATCATTTAATCATTTACAATAGCCTCATCAAATCATGCATAGTTTCATACATTTATAATTCATGATTCATGGGTTCATCATAGGATCATAGTTGAAAATCATAATTTTGTTATGGGTCAATGCAATTTCAACTAAATATCATAGATTAACATCAATTCATGCATTAGAACACTTGATTAATCATAACCAATCGTAATTTGAAGAAACCCACTTTTGTTGAATTGAAACCCTAATTTGATCAATTGGAAATTGGGTTGGGAAATTGAAATATTTGGGGACCCCATGGAGGAAAGGACTCCATAGGTGAATACACACATACCTTAATCCTTTAAGCCCAAGAAAAAAGGAGAATTTGGAGACTTGAATAGAACCCTAGCTCTTCTTCTTCCTTAGACTTGAGAGAATTTGAGATGATGAATTTGGTCAAGTTTTTTGAAATTAGGAGAATGAGTTTTGAATGGGAAATTTGGGAGTGTAAAACCTTTATATAGGGATTAGGGTAGAGGTAAAATTACATAGTATTGGGCTAAAATAATCACGAAAAGATCCAAAAGCCCCTTAAAATTAACTGTTGAGCCCCTACTTACGGTGTTGACCTGTAATACGTAGGTCCTTCTAAGGACTGTCCTGGTCTATCATAGGTAGATTAAGAAACTTTTGATCTAGGCCAACCAATCAACGGGACCCATGTACGGTTGGTAGGTCAACCTACGGTCCATACATGGCCACCATATAACCCAACTCTAGGCCTTAAAATTTCACTAAGTCTGGGAGTGATCTACGAGACCTACCTATGACTCGTACATAGGGTGATGGGCCGTCCTGGTGAACCCTACAAAGGATCGTGGGACTTGTTTTGAAGAATTGGTTTTCCCCTTCCTACGGTTGCTATCTACGGCCCGTAGGAGCTTCTACCAACTGTAGGTACTGCCTGCAACCCAAAATTTTAGTTTCCTTCTTTTATAAGTTCGAGGTGTTACAATATCTCCCCTTTGGGGACATTCTTCCTCGAATGGGTCTCAAAGAAACATAAGGAGGGTAGGGGAGGAGATCTAATAGCCCAACAAGAGTACAACTTCATCAACAACACATAAACAAGGAGAAACATCAACTCCTAGCTTAAACATATTCAAAACATCATTTCATAAGGTATCCATGCATGTCATACTCAAATGCACAGAATCATGAAGAAATCAATCATAGCTAAATCAAAATCTCAAAAGCAAGTTTTCATGAGAATGCATGCATGAGGAAACATAAGAATGACTAAGACATGAGGATGAACCATGAGGAACTAAATACTTATAGCTAGAATAGGATCGGAGGGAAAGAGATGGGGGTAACGGGACATCATATCGGCCTCGGATTCCCAAGTAGCACCCTCAACTCTTTGATTCGTTAATAAGACCTTTACGGATGCAACTTCCAAAATCTGAACCGGAACTTCTTCATAAGAAAGACTCTATTTTATACAAAGACTCTCCACTGGTACAATAGATGTCGGATCACCAACATATTTCTTCAACAAGGAGACATGGAAAACTGGATGCACTGATGCTAAGTTATTAGGAAAATTCAGTTCATAAGCACCCTTACCAATTCGCCTCAAAATCTTATATGGGCCCACATAACGGGGACTAAGCTTCCCTTTTTTTCCAAACCTCTTTACACCCTTCATGGGTGAAATTCAAGTAAACCAAATCATTAACATCAAATTCTACATATCTTGTTCTAACATCGGCATAGGACTTTTGTTTTCTTTGAGTCGTTTTCAACTTTTCTCTAATAAGCAAAACTTTCTCCATAGCCTCATGTACCAACTCGGGACCTATAAAGTAACCACACCAACTTCAAATCAACCTAAAGGAGATCTACACCTCCTACCATAAAGAGCTTCAAATGGAGCCATACCAATACTTGAATGATAGCTATTATTATAAGCAAACTCAATCAAAGGCAAATGATCATTCCAATTACCGTTGAAGTCAATCACACAAGCTCTCAACATATCTTCCAAAACTTGGATAGTATGCTCCGCTTGCCCATCGGTTTGAGGATGAAAGGCCATACTAAGGATAACACAAGTACCAAGGCCCTTTTGGAAAGAATTCCAAAATTGAGAAGTGAATTGGGTACCACGATCGGAGATAATTGATAGGAGAACTCCATGCAACCTAACCATCTCCCTTAGGTACAACTTAGCATAGTCCTCCACCGAATAAGACACCTTGACGGGAATGAAATGAGCAGACTTTGTCATATAATCCACAATAACCCAAATTGAGTCATGTTGCCGCCAGGGGTGGGGTAAACCAAAAATAAAGTCCATATTCAAATCTTCCCACTTCCAAGTAGGGATGCTAATATCTTGGGACAAACCTCCCGGCTTTTGATACTCAAGTTTCACTTGTTGATTAGGACACTTAGCCAAAAATTCCGCAATATCCTTCTTCATCCCATTCCACCAATAGAGCTTCCGCATGTCATGGTACATCATGGTGGCTCCTAGGTGAATAAAATAAAGAAAACTATGGGCTTTTGATAAAATCTGCTCCCTCAAATTATCAACATTGGGAACACACAAACGACTTTGATATCGAAGCACACCAGCTCCCCCTTGGGAGAAAGCCTCAATGGACTTTTTAAGCACCGCTTCCTTCAATTTGACCAAGATTGGGTCAGGACCTTGCTTTACTTTCACATCTGACACAAAAGATGATTTTAAACCGTTCTGAACCATAACAACACCCTTATTAGAATCAACCAAACGAACACCCAATCAGGACAATCTATGAACATCTCGAACCAACTCCTTTTTATCATCCTCAACATGAGAAACACTATCCATGGATAGACAAATAATAGCATCCGCCACCATATTCACCTTATCGGGGGCGATAGAGGACACTCATGTCGTAATCCTTTAGCAACTCAAACCACCTCCTTCGGTGAAGATTTAGATCCTTTTGCTTGAACACATGTTGCAAACTTTTGTGGTCGGTAAACACATTCAGATGAACACTATATAAGTAATGCCTCTAAATCTTTAAAGCAAACACAACCGCCACTAGTTCCAAATCATGGGTAGGATAGTTCTTTTTATGGATTTTAAGTTTCCGTAAAGCATAAGCAATAACCTTCCTATTTTGCATAAGAACACACCCTAGTCCAACCCTTGAAGCATCACAATAAACCACAAACCCATCGAACCTTTTTGGTAAAGTCAATACCAGAGCGTAGGTAAGTCTATCTTTCGATTCTTGGAAACTCGTTTCACATGCTTTAGACCATACGAACGTAACTTTCTGTTAGGTGAAAGCCGTCAATAGAGAGGCAATCGAAGAAAACCCTTCCACAAACCTTCTATAATAATCAACCAAACCCAAAAAACTTTGAATATCCAAAGGGGATAGAGGTCTAGGACAATACTTAACTACATCCGTCTTCTTAGGATCTATCTCAATTCCTCTACCGAAAATAATGTGACCATGAAAAGCCACGGATCTCAACCAAAACTCGTATTTACTAAACTTTGCAAAGAGTTGTTGGTCCTTGTGGACTTGTGACATAGTCCTCAAATGATTGGTGTTCTCATCCTCACATCTTGAGTAAATCAAGATATCATCAATGAACACAATCACAAACATATCTAGGTATTGTCTAAACACCCTATTAATCAAATAAATAAATGCGGCCGAAGAATTAGTCAAGCCAAACGATATTACCAAGAACTCTTAGTCACTATGCCGAGTACGAAAAGTTGTCTTCAGAATGTCATCTTCCTTCACCCTCAGTTGGTGATAACCCGATCGGAGGTCAAACTTAGAGAAGTAACTCGCTCCTTGGAGTTGATCAAGCAAATCATCTATACTTAGAAGAGGATACTTTTTCTTAATGTTAACCTTGTTCAATTGACGGTAGTCAATACACATACAAAGTGAACCGTCTATCTTCTGAACAAACAAAATTGGAGCACCCCATGGAGAGATACTCAGTCGAATGAACACCTTATCCAACAAATCATTCAATTGCTCCTTTAATCCCTTAAGTTCTGCCGGAGCCATTCGGTAAGGAGGAATAGAGATAAGTTGCATATCTGGGAGAAAGTCAATACCAAAGTCTATTTCCCTTTCGAGAGGAACACCGTGTAGATCACCGAGAGACACTTATGGAAACTCATTAACAAAGAGGACCGACTCAAAGATAGGGGTTTTGGAATCCATATCCCTAACCCGAACAAAATGGTATATGCAACCTTTAGAATTCATCTTTCTAGCTTTAAGACAAGAAACAAATTGACCCTTAGGCATAGAATTTCCATCTTTCCACTCTAGGACGAGCTCATTTTGAAATTAAAATTTAACCACTCGGGTTCTACAATCAATAGAAGCGTAACAAGAATGGAGCCAATCCATACCAAGAATAACATTAACGTCTACCATATCAAGCTCTACAAGATCAACATGAGTGACTCTATGGGTTAAGGAGATGGGACAACTTCTATGGACTCTCTTAGCCACAATAAATTCACCAATAGGTGTAGAGACAGAAACAAGGTCTATCAACACATCCGAAAGAACATTAAAGCTCACAGCCACATATGGCATCACAAAAGACAAGGTTGTACCGAGATCATGCAAAGCATAAACATAGAGATGTAAAAATTTCAACATATCGGTAATAACATCGGGAGAACCCTCTTGATCATGTCGAGTTTGGAGTGCATAGAGCCGGTTTTGCATAGGAGCACTTGAACCCGAACCACTAGGTGGAGCTTGCCTACCATCTTTTCCCTTGTCAAGTCTAAGTGGACAATCCCTCAAGCGGTGACAACTCTTGCCACAACCGAAGCAATTATCCGTACCCATCAAGCATTTTCCCGAATGACTCTTGCCACACTTTTGGCATGTGGGAACCGAAGAGCCATTCCCACCACCATTTCTTCCTTGAGGCTTAGGGTTAGACACCTTTTCCTTATTGAACTTAGGATCCGGAGCATTGGAGGAACCTTGATCGGAGAACCTTTGTCAGAACATAGAACGACCATATCCATCGAACCTTGAGTGTGAAAAGTCACCTTCACCGGTCTTAGCCCTCTTTGCCTCCCTAGATTTCTCCTTAAGTTTCTCCTTTAAGATTTGTTAAGCATGTGTCATTAGGCGAGAAATATTCATTTCGTTAGTGAGCATGGTGGTACGACATACCTTAACCACCATTTCGGACACACCTGAAATGAACTTGCTCATCTTTGCCCTAAGTCGGCAACCATAATAGGAGCATATCTAGACAATTGTGTGAATTTCAAAGCATACTCCTTCACACTCATATTTCCTTGACTAAGGTTAATGAATTAAAGAACCTTTGCCTCTCTCATCTCAAGGGGAAAGAACCTATCAAAGAAAGCAACCTTAAAACTTTTCCCAATCAAGAGGACCCGTATCAACCGCCCTATCTTTCTTCCATTGGTTGAAAAAAACATGAGCAGCACCCTTAAGTTGATAAGTGGATAATTTTACCTTTTCCACTGACATCACACCCTTGATCATCAAAATCTTGTATACTTCATCGATGAACTCTTAAGTATCTTCCTCAACCTTCGAACCATAAAACTCCATATGATTCATCCTAGTGAAGTCCCTCACTCTAGTTGCCGCCGTACCCACATTTGGGTTCACAGGGACCACACCCTCCCAATTAGCTTGGGCCATTATGGCTTGAGCCAATACTTGAAAAGCAGCCCTAAACTCCGCGTTAGTTACTTTCTTGGCCAAAGGGTCGACCAAAACTCGAGGAGCTTCTCCACAAGCTTCTCGTTGCACATTCTCGCCCACATTCCTACTAACGTATGCTCTTTGAGGTGACATATCCTGAAAAGCATCGGATAAGGATAAGGAGAGAGACATATAGAGTTATACTCTATCGCATGACTTTAGAATGATGAAAGAAATGGAATTTTCTAAACATCTTATAGCCTCTCATTCATAAGTGTGGTGCGCTTCACACTCATGAACAAGACTCTACTCGACGTGGCTTATGAGATGTCCTAGGACCTTTCTAAGCCTTGAGCTCTAAATACCAAGTTTTTCACGACCCTAAAGTATACCATAGTCGTGACATGGCGTATAAGACCCCGAGAGGCCCCACACAATCCACATAGCATATATCATACGAGATAATAGAATTTAAAGAGTTAAAAAGAAAGCACTTCATAAAAACGAGTTTGACAAAAGCGGAAGTCTAACATAAGTCCCAAAGCCATCTAATAAATCATAAGAAAAGTTATTGGGACGTAACCCATACTTAACATAGAAAGTTTGAAATCAAATGGCAGAAAACTATAAAAGGCCTCGGTCCTCGGATCATGAGGGACCAATAGCTTGAAGAACCCAATAGATAGCCAGCCACGAGTGTGTGAGATAGGAACGTCGGACCCTATAGTCATTGAATAATGTAGGCACAAGTATGCATTAGTACATGGAATATACTAAGTATGAGGCAATATGCATAACCATGAACATGATAATAAAAATGACATAAATCGAATAGGCATGATCATAATGAGGCATTTAAAAGCTTTATAGAGAAGAAATGACATGAAGTTCATAGGACATAGACAAGTACATTAATTTAAAGGACATAAGAAAAGCTTTGAAGAAAACATAATCATTTTGTGGGATATTAGCTTTAACCGACAATAAGACCATGAGAGCTATATCATGGAATCTGGTACATCCCTCATACCCAAAAAAAGGGAAACTACTTGCCAAGGTAGAATCTGTACACATCATCATTTGCTAAAGTGGATCCACTAGCTAGATCATTTAAGACAACCCTATGGGGGCACGTAGTTTGGAACTAGAGGTTGCTACTAGAGACTATCTTATTTGAGCCTCCACCTCAGAGCCCTCTCGGTGCTAAGTCTAAATTCCAATGGAGTAGATAAAAAGTCAAATAGCAATTTAACATAGGGAAAGGTAATGATCAATACCAATCCATACTTTTGAAATGAAAACAATGAATAGCTCCTTAAACATCATTCAACATGGTTGAGAAAACCTTTCATCAATGTGAATTTATTGTGAGAAATTCCTTTCACAATCATGATCATCATAATAAGTGAGAAATATTTTATGCATGGCATCGATAATTTCCTTTCAAAGCATCATTTATTCATTTACAATAGCTTCATGAAATCATGCATAGTTTCATACATTTATAATTTATAATTCATGGGTTCATCTTAGGATCATAGTTGAAAATCATAATTTAGACATGGGTCAGTGTAATTTAAACTAAATATCATAGATTAACTTCAATTCATGCATTAGAATACTTAATTAATCATGATTGGAAGAAACCCACATTCATTGAATTGAAACACTAAATTGATCAATTGGAAATTGAGTTGGAAAATTGAAATATTTGGGGACCCCATGGAGGAAAGGACTCCATGGGTGAATACGCACATACCTGGATCCTTTAAGCCCAAGAAAAATTGAGAATTTGAATACTTGAATGGAACCCTAGATCTTCTTCTTCTTCCTTAGACATGAGAGAATTTGGGAGGATGAGTTTGGTCAAGTTTTGGAAAATTAGGAGAATGAGTTGTGAATGGGTAATTTGGGGGTTATAACCTTTATATAGGGCTTAGGATGGAAGGTAAAAGGACATTGTATTGGGTTACAACAATTAGAAAAAGACCCTAAAGCCCCTTAACATTAACTATTGATCCCCTACCTACGGTACGTAGGTCCTTCTACAGACAATCCTGGTCAATTGTAGGTAGATTCAGAAACCTTTGATCTTGGCCAACCAATCAACGGGAGACCCATGTACGGTTGGTAGGTTAACCTACGGTCTGTACTTGTCCACCGTATAACCCAAGTCTAGGCCTTAAAATTTCACTAAGTCTGGGAGTGATGTATGAGACCTACCTACAACTCGTACATAGGGTGAACGGCCGTCCTGGTGAACCGTACAAAGGATCTTGGGACTTCTTTTGAAGAATTTATTTTTCCCCTTCCAATTGTTGCCATCTATGGCCCGTAGGAGCTTCTACCAACCATAGGTACTGCATGCAACCCAAAATTTTAGTTTCATTCTTTTCTAAGTCTGAAGTGTTACATGATCTCTCTTCCTTCCATTATTTGAACCAAACTTGAGCAACACCCTTAAGTTTATAAGCGGCTAATTCTTCCTTTTCCACTGGTGACACTCCCATAATTTCCACTATCTCATAAACATCATTAATGAACTCTTGAGGATCCTCATCAACTTTCGACCCATGAAACTCTGGGGATTCATCATAAGTGAAGTCCCACCCTTATCACCTTCATACCCATATTTGGGTTCATGGAAGCCATGACATCTCTATTTGCTTGGGCCATCATAGCTTGGGCCAACCCTTGGAAAGTGCCTCGGAATTCGGCATGAGCCACTTGTTTGGCCAAAGGGTCGACTTGAGCTTAGGGAACCTTGGGCTCCACATTGTTGCCAGCATTCCTTCTCACCTACGTTCTTCGGGGAGCCACATCAAGAAAAACATCAGATAAGAGTTAGAAGAAATACCTTTTATAGAGATAAACTCTATATAATGACTTTAGAGTTGTGAAAGAAGTGAAGTTTTCTAAACTCCTTGTAGCCTCATATTCATAAATGTGACACTCTTCACACTTATGAACAAGACTCTACATGATGCGTCTTGTCAGACATCCAATAATCTTTCTTAAGCCTGATGCTCTGAATACCAAGTTTGTCACGACCAAATATACACCCTAGATGTGACATGGAGAATAGAACCCCAAAGGTCCTAAATAAGCCACTTGAATTGAGCATGATGTAATGAATATACAATTTAAGAGATACATCCATATAAGTCTCACATCATAAGACGACATCAACGGTATAACCGTAGTACATAAGAAATAAGTGAAATACTACTAAATATGACACAAGCCTTTCTAACATTATGGGAGTGGTTGGGATGTAACCCATACACCTCGTACAAGTCTGAAACAAAGGACATGAAATTAAAAGAGCTAAAACATCAATGTTCTTGGCCTCGGAGCATGAGGAATCACAAAATCCAAAAGTTGATAGGGCATTCCAAGCTAGCAACGAACAGAAGGAGAAACCTCGGACCCTATATTATAAAAACAAATATAGGCACAAGTATGCATTAGTACATCAAATATACTAAGTATTGGAAAATATGCATAAACACAAACATGATATCATAGTAGGCTTGAAACATGTAGTGCATGACCAAGTAGAACATTTAAAAGCTTAGCAAAAAAAAATCATAAGAGAATATGATACAAGTCAAATGCATTAGTACAAGGACATAACTTAGAACTTTTAAGGAAAAATCATAATTCTTTTTCGGGATATTAGCTTTAACCAACAATAGACCATGTGAGCTATAACATGGAATCTTATGTAAGTCACACACAAAGAAGGGAGAGTCTAATTTCCAAGGTAGAACTCCATATCATATCATAAAGGCTATGTGGATCCGCTAGCTAAGTCACTTAAGATAATCCTATGGGGGCACCTAGTTTGGAACTATAGGTTGTTACTAGAGACTACCCTATTTGAGCCTTCACCTCAAAGTTCTCTTAATGCTAAGTTAAATTCTAGCAGAATAGATAAAGTCAGTTATCAAAGCCTAACACTAGGAAAGGCAATAGTGATAATACCAATCCAAATCATATAGTCGTATCAGAGTAGCACCTTCCAAAACCATGATTTTCATTACCTTGTTCATATTAGACACTTATCTTTCTAAGTATCTAAAATCATGATTCCTTTCAAATTGTCAGAAAACCTTTCACAAATCATTGATACTTAACTTAAAATCTTCCAAAAATCATAACTTTATCCTTTCATAAAACATACATAGAATCCTTTATCTGTTCATGATCATAGTTCAAAGTTCATAGGTGAAAATCAAAGCATAAAGCATGGGTTCATATGAAATCAATTATAAATCATTTAATTAGGTTAAATCATTCATACTAATATAGAATATTATCAATTGAATCATAATCAAAAAGGAACCAATGGAGATTGACATAAACCCTAATTGATCTAGGTGAAATTGAATTGGAGACTTATTTCCTTTGGGACCCAATGGATAAAAGGAGTCTATTGGTGAATTTCCATATAACTTGATAATTAGAGCCCAATAGAAATGGAGATTGAGGCCTTGAATCCTTTGAAACCCTAGTTCTTCACCTTGATGTTTAAGAGAGAATTGGGGAAGAGGACTTGGAAGAATTTAGGTAATTTTGAGTGAATGGAAGAAATTAGGCTTAGGTTGTTAGAGTAAAAAACGTTATAGGTAGTTATAGGTCCAAAATGATGTAGTTTAGGGGTTAGGTGGTTAGGAAATGACAAAAACACCTTTAATTAAAAATTGTCGAAGCAACTTATAGGTCCAAAATGATGTAGTTTAGGGGTTAGGTGGTTAGGAAATGACAAAAACACCTTTAATTAAAAACAGCCGAAGCGACCTATGGTCTATAGACCTTTCTATGACCCGTACTGGTCAACCATAAAATTCCTTACCGGGGCCTAAAATCTTGGACAATTCCTATGAGTCAGTCCTACAACTCGTTATCTGGTCTATGGCCCATAGACCTTAACTTTGAGTCCAAAATTTCACCAAGTCTGAATCAACTCTATGGGCACTTCCTACGGGCTGTAGATCATCCTATGACCCAAATTTCAGCTCAGTTCCTACAAACGCCATTTACGACCCGTAGATTCTTCTACAAACCATAGATGGGTCTCGTAGGTCTGAAGCAGTAGTAAAAAATGAAACCTTTCCTCTCCAATTCGATTTTCCAATTTTTTGAGGTGTTACAACACTTCGGAGAACCTCTTAACAAAACATTCATCATCATAAGGGAAAATGCATGTATTGAAACTTACCCCCAGAGTCACAAATTACTTAATCAAGATCGAAGTCCAAACATAAAGAATCCAAGACGGCCCAAAGTCATCCCCGAATAACATTGGGGCCATAGCATAGGGTCATTATGAATGAAAATCTAATAAGGGCTAAGTTGTCATTGAGCTAAGGATTTAGACTATCATACCCGAGTCTGCTACATCACCCTACAAGGTTCTAGAACCATACCAATCGACGCCGTATGATTTTCTAAGGCAAATAGCTCAAAAATAGCAATGCTATGGAATACACAAGTCTAAGCTTAGAGAAAGGCCAAGAATAATTTTACAAACATTAATACAATAGGTATGAAGCTCAACAATGCATGATAGACCTTGCGGGCAAGGTAAAATATGCTTAATTCCCACTGAAAATTAAAGCTAAGTCAAGAATTCAATCAACTAAACATGAATCATGCTAATAACCCTTAAAATATTTGATAAACAGTAGGTAAATATCAACACAGACATAGTCTATAGTTGGTGAGTCATAACTTACCTTGTTGCCATTCGCATGCACTATAAGAGTCTACTAAAATGGAGATTTACCCTTCAGTCTCGCCTTTGATTACTACAATACAATCAGGTAAATAATAATTGCTCCGCTACGATTGACATAATATCCATATTGCACTCTAAAATCACAAACCCAAAATTGGGTCAAAATGGGTTAATGGGCCTGTGTGGAATTATGAAACTAATTCCATCAACAAGTACCAATTAGCACAAGGACCTTGTGCCAAATTATTGGGAATAATTCGAGACCAATTCAACGCCAAAAATAGTTCATGAATTTACAAGTTCAAGAAGCCACTACAAAAGGGAAATGAGAGGTTTTTCGAGAAGAGAATTTACCAAAATAATCTTTCCCCAATGATGATTCTAAGATTTTGACTTATTTGAGGCCTTTCAATTCAAAAAATAGCGTCTTGAATGCCTATGTATGCCCTTATTTGATGATATTTTGATGTTTCACAGCTATGAAGGCTAAAGGACAAGGCAAGGATGAATCTATCCAAAAAGAGGCCAAAACACTAAAAAGAGTGAAAACTCCCAGTGGAGGATCACCTAAGATAGTTGATGGATCACCCAACGTGTCTGGACCTCGCCTAAAGTGACAGTGTTCAATTCAGAAAATATTCAAGGCAGGTCGGTGAAGTGAAGTGAAAATGGTGATTCGCCAAAGTGGTTATGCAATGTAAAAGTCCCATCGCCTAAAGTTATAGAAGGCTGGACCAAACTGAAGACTAAAATAGGGCACAAAGGTGGTGATTGCTGATTCGCTGAACATGAAAGGCTAACTCAAGCGAGTTCGCCAACTAAGGTTCAAATACCTGAAGCATAAAGCTAGGAAAGGGAGAGCTAAAGAATAAGAGGGTGATCCGCTGATCAAGTAGGCGAGTCAGACAAATATCGCCGACCAGTTCGTGAAATGGATTTTCGATTAATTGTTTGGGAAATTATAAATAGCCCAAAGGAGAAAGAAAATAGACTTTGGAATATTTTATTCTCTAGAAAATGGATTTTTGAATATTGGAATTGAACTTTACCTTTTTCATATCATCTTAGTTTGGGGTTTTGAATAATTTTTATTTGACAGTTAAGATTTCAATTCAAAGTGGGTGTTAAGGATTATTATTGATTATCAACACTTCGATGGCTGAAAGCATAATTGGTATAATTTCTTTCACTTTTTTTATGCTTGGCTAAAACACCAATTCTAGGCATGCGATTATGGAGTTGGGTGTTAACTAATTTAGTGGGTGTAGTGTCTTACTCTATTTCTCTACTATTTATTAATAGATTTGAGTTATTTAGCATGGGTTCAATTTATGAGTTCAGGTAGCAAGCTTATTCTTAACTTAGATCATTGATTGATTTTAGCAAGATATTATTTGATTTGGGTAAATAGCTTAATACTTGCAAATTAGATTTGGTTGTTATAGTTTGCTTGGAAGAGAAATTGTAGTTCCGTTTCTAATTTCCAAATCATTTTGAAAGGGAGATTTTGTAAGGTATTGGGTTGATTTATATCTTCACATGGATGAGACTGAAAGAAGATTCCATGTTGTGACACCTTGAGATCGATAGAAGATTTGTGTCATTTATGATTACCCAGCTTATTCATGATTATCTAGCATTATTGAGCAAGCACTTGCACCCTCTATATGACGCTGATACTGACTCCCACACCCCTAGATCATCTTCTACTTGTTTAAACCATGTTTTATTTGAATTGCAATAATTGATTTCAAACTCTTATTTTCAATTTGGTGGAATCATCTGCCCATTTGTTTTAATTGCAATAGTGAATTAGTTTGCTTCTTAAATTTCCTTATTAAATTCTTTAATTTAGATCACTCCCTATGGGATTCCACCCCGAATCTATTGTTGGGTATTTATATTGCTAGCGATCGCTTATTCATTTAATTATTTTTGTAAGTAATTTGAGCATTACCAAAATTGGTATTGTTACCGAGGAGTGGTGGATAAGAATTCAGTTTGTGAAGTTAATTTGTGAACTTGTTTGGTTGTAGTAGAATACATTTACGTTTGTTGTTGTTGTTGTGCCCTATTTATAGGTGGAAATATAAGTGTTAATGGAAGTGAAGATGCTAGTCACTATGGGCAAAATGATAACATTGGAGATACGGACAACATGCATGCTAATGTCATCGAGAGCACATGTAACACCTCGAATTCGAGAGGAAGGAAATTTATGGTTTTTTAGGTCTAGTGCCAGTACCAACGAAAGCCCTTTACGGGCCGTAGGTCAACTTACAGGCTGTAGGTGGGAACCATAGGTGGCAAGATAAAAATCTTCAAAATGTCAAGTTTCAAGATCCCATTGACGGTTCACCAGGACGGCTCGTCACTACATAAACGAGTCGTAGGTAGGTCGCGTAGGTCCCTCCAGACTTGGTGAAATTTTAAGGGTCCAAGATTGGACTGACGGTTGGTATATACTGTCTGTCGAAGGAGCTACGGACCGTACATGGGGTCCCGTTGTTTGAAGGTCCAAGGAAATAGTTTCTGAAGGTTTCTATGGTTGACCAGGATGGTCTGTGGTTTGACCTACGGACCGTAGGTCGTGACCATAGGTTGAAGTCGGCAGTTAATTTTTAAGGGCTTTTTGGTCTTTTTCCTAAATTATCTATTCCTAATCTAGGTCGGTTAAAATCTATTCCTAAGCCCTATATAAGGCTTCTAAGCCTAATTCTCTCACTTTCTAATCATTCCCAAATTCCCTCCAAAGTCTTTCCCCAAATATATTTCTCTCTAGAAGATTGAAGAAGAAGAATATTCTAGGGTTTTCATTCAAGTCTCCTAAGTTCACCATTGATTTCAAGCTTCTGGCATCAAGGTTGATAGCTTTCACCTAAGGAGTCTTTTCCTCCATAGGGTTCCCAAATTCTCTAATTTGCAAAGTTAGAGTTCTTCAATTGAAATTAGGGTTTCTCTTCTATCTCATGGGTTTTTTCCAATTATGATTTAATTGGTTGAATTGAAGTTGTTTATGCATGAATTGAGTTAATTCAATGATTTTAAGATGAAATTATATGAGCCCATGCAAGATTTATAGTTTTCAAGCTATGATTCTATGATGAAGTTTATGAATGATCAAAAGATAAATTTTATGAAAATATGCATGTTCAATTATAAAATTATGATGATTTAAGACTAGCTTTGAGAGTGAAGCATAAATGTTGATTGTTATTGGGTTGTGAAAGGATTTCTAACATACTACTCAAAACATGTTTTGTGAAAGTACTGATCTCACATAAAGGATTCATAAGGGTTGAAAGGTTTTCTCATCTAAATTTTGAATCAAGATTAAGGAGCTATTCTAATGATAAGACAAGAGACGATTACCCATCTCTATTGAAGATAAGATGAGTTATAAATTATGACTATTCTATGGGAACTATGCTTAGCACCGAGTGGATATTGAGATTGAAGCTTTCCCGGTAATAGTGGTCGGGTTTCTAGTAGCAATCTCCTTATCCCATAACTATGTGCAACCATAGGTTTGTTTTAGATAGACATTAGCTAGTGGATCCACCTAAGCTAGAAACTATGGTTCTTACCTTGGCAAATCAGGACACCTCTTTTCGGTGTGGGGTAGACACCGGATTCCATGTTGTAGCTCACGTGGTCTATGTCGTTTACGGCTCACTTTGCACAGCAATGAACTAAGATTTCTTTCTAAAGGCTTTATAAGTATATGTTATTTAAGAAGAATTCCTTGCATTACCGTGGCTTTTACCTCATGTTTTCTATCATGTCATCATATGATTTAAATTGGTCATTTTATCTTATGTATAGCCCTTTTTAGCATGATTTTGTAACCTATATGCATAGTTATAATGCTTGGTACATTCTTGTACTAACGCATACTCTTGCCTACATTTTCTTATAAGTGTAGAATCCAGCTTATCTCCATCCACCTGTGGCTAGTCGTTGCATTCGAGAGATGAAGATTTGGTGAGTCCTCAGATGTTCGAGAACATAGCCAAATTTACCCTTTTGTGTCATTTCCTATTTAAGACTTGTATGGGCTACATCCCACTTCCCTTCTATTCATGTATTAGATGGCTTTGAGACTATGTTTAGACTTTTGCTACTTTTATATAACAATTGTCTTTTGAACTCTTATCTACTATTATCTTGTATGATGTATGCTAAGTGCCTTGTATAGGGCCTTCCGTGGTCTTGTATGTCATGTCACGTCTAGGGGGCACTTTAGGTCGTGACAACACAGGAGCTATCCGGTTACCACCTACTACTGGGAGAGCTATGTTTTATGTTTCTGGAATAATGTTGTCATTGCTCCAGATGAGAGGGATTTTTTAAGGTCTTGCTCATGAAGACCCCCACGAACATCTCCAAAACTTTATGGATATTTTTGAGCCTTTCAGTTTCAAGAATATTTCACAAGAGTCCATACGTTTGAGGTTGTTTCCTTTCTCCTTAACAAGAGAATCAACAAAGTGGTTGGCAGAATTAGCACAAGAGTTCATAACTTCGTGGGAGGAACTAAAAGAACTTTTCCTTGAAAGATTTTCCCTCCTTTGAAGATGGTGAAACTTAAAGATAGCATCAAAAACTACAAGAGAGTGGATGGTGAGCCTCTCCATGAAACTTGGTTATGATAAAAAAAGTTATTGTTGCAATGCCCGACACATATTGTCCCAGAAAACTTTTTGTTGCAGTATTTCTATGGTAGCCTTGATACAGTGAATAAAGGATTGGATGCCCAACTGATTCATGGACGATTAATGCGACAACCATTTGATGTGGCAGAAATATTACTCGATGACATGACCAAAATAAATCGAGCTTGGCACACTAGGGAGGACCAAGTGTCTTCTTTACCGTTGTGTATGACCAATGAACATATGCAAAAGAAATAAGAGCATGGCGAGAATATAGTAAAGATGATGACCTAACTTGATATGTTACCTAAACATGTCATGGGGGTAGATATAAATCGGTGAACACAGTTGGTGTAAGCAATGGGCAATGCCCGGATGATGCAACTTTTGAAGCATTATACAATGAATAAGCTCCATACATGGGAACCAAGTTGAGGATTCTCATCAAAACTATTAGAGAACATGTGGGAACCAAGGCTTTACTAAAGAGTGATAATGGTTGGAGAGATTAGCGAGACAAATGAGGAAATTAGAGAGATCGTGATGCTAACAAGGATAGGTACATACCACTTCATGATCATCCCAAACCCAAAGAGCAAGCTAAACCTAAAGGGAATCGATCTGATGAAATGATAACTAGGAACTTTACCAAGGTTGAAGGGTCTGACAAAGTGTTGAAAGACTTGAAAAATGATTCTCTACTTTGACTCAAATGGTAACTTCCCAATTTGTGTCAATTAAATAGCTCGAAACTCAGATGTATCAAATCTTCGCTCATTTACATCTAAGGAAAAAAGGAACTTTGCTTAAAGATACCAT
This sequence comes from Solanum appendiculatum, assembly GCA_018342035.1. NCBI lineage: Eukaryota > Viridiplantae > Streptophyta > Magnoliopsida > Solanales > Solanaceae > Solanum > Solanum appendiculatum. The sequence goes on from JAGDQO010000538.1 coordinate 1,294,558, forward strand.
CCTCAACCAAAAAATGATTTTTGATCAGCAAGGACTTATATCGTGCCACAACGTCAAATATGGCGCTTCGTGGGAGGCAACACAATTTTTCTTTTTTGTTTTCAATAAAGTGTGTTGTGAGTGCAGGTCAAAATGAAGTCAAAAATTGAAAAGGACAAAGTGGGCGGTGACAATACCTATTGGGTGATCAACCTAGTTGGCTTGGCGGGTATTTCCATCCTTACCTTCTTAGCCAAAAAAATTGAAAAATGATTCTATCAAAGTTTGTGTACAAGTACTTATTCGGTGATCCGTTTAGTGACATTTTCTGAGTAACATCGTGTCCACCGAGTGGAACTCCAAGTTTCGGTATTTGTACATGCATCATTATTGAGCTTAAGCTCCTTCAGTGAGTTCCAGAACTCATCCGGTGATGTTAGTCGCAGTCCGCTGTGTGCGCCAAATAGTGGAAGGCAAAAAGTATTTTCTCTTTTAAATGAACATCAATGAACATTTTGATCATTTTGACTTCCTACACTCTCTACTATTAGTCTAAATTTCATATTGTGTCCTTTTGTCTTAAATTTGCATTTGTAGAGTGTGTTATTGTGGATAATTATCGACCCAAAACCTTGTTCCCTGTTATTTGGTGAGTTCTTGAGTTCTAAGGTTGGTTTTCGGGTTATTATTCTTGCTTCTTCTTGCTTTATGTTCTTAATGACTCATTAGCTTTTGATTTTGTTAGTTTAATGTGTGATGCATATGGATACAAGTTATAATGATAGATTGATTGCTACACATGATTTGTACTTGTTGCTTTTGGTTCCCAAATTGCTAAAATTGATTGTGTGGGTTGATTAGTTGATAATTGCTTAAATATTTATTGCCGATCTTGTTTGAATTTCGTATGGGTGAATTCTGATTAACCCAGTATTGTCTAATAGGATTCAATATGCCCAATGATAGATAGGGTGACATTTTTCATAAGGGCAAATCGTAAATTTTACAATACTTTGATGAATGTGGGGGAAGTCTGAGTACCTGGGGGAAAAATTAAACTATGTGTAGCATGTAAATATATTTGGATGTTGGGTGTTGTTAAAATTTTGTTCATAATTTTGAAAATTGGGTGTCAGGCTGAAAATCATCTGTTCAGCGAGATTGTCTTAGCCTGCCAAAGGGGTTAGGCATATCGCCGAGTAAGTCCCTGATCGCCTTCACGTTGTGAATTTTTGTTTTGAGGCATTGTCACTTTTGGCGAACTTGTCATAGCTCATCGAACCATCTCAGTGAATCGCTGAGCTGGAGCTGACATCACCCATCATGCATGGGTTAAAACTTTTTGACACTATCATTTTCGGCGAGCTTGACTTAGCTCGCTAAATTATCTCGACGAATCGCAGAGTTGAAGATGACCTTGCCCTTTGTGCCTGAGTTGAAATTTTTTTACTAATGTCAACTTTGGTGAGCTCTTCTAAGCTCGCCTAACTTGTTCGGTGGTTCACCTACCCATTCAGCGAACCTTAAATGTGATTTTTTTTGTTATTTTCAGCTAACATTCACTCGATGCTTGCTTTACAATGTTGTGCCTTACATGAAATGGCTAGACCTAAAGTTCCTGTCACTTCGAGGGTCCCTCCTTCTCATTCTGAGTCTCCTCCACCACCTCCACTCCAAAGGAAAAAAGGGAGTGCATATCAATGAGCCCACAGGGCAACAAAGAGTCGCTCCATGCACTTCTAAGAGTGTGAGTGCAAACAAACAAAAGAAGGTTGTTATTGTTGAGATGGCAAAGAAGAGAGCACTAATTGATAAAAGCCCCTCTTCCTCTTCTAACTCCCCCACTTGATTATAGTTGGACTGGACATGTGGTTGATAAGGTAGCTTAGAGTACATCGCCTCATGTGGTTTAGAAGGTGGTACCAAGAATATAGGAGCACAATATGCTCCAAAATGATACAAGACCCTATTTCCAATGTGACATCGAGGGTACTTCCGATCATCACTTCAAGAGCACTTAACAGGTTGAAAGCTGCTGGTGAGCGTACTATCTTAGAGGAGCGTCGCTTATCTACTAATGGGGTCATGAGTGACTACCCAACAATTTTGGAGACGATCAAATTTCACAAGTCTGAGATATTAACTAGAGCTCGACCTCCTTATGTCCCACCGTGGGTTTTTGAATTCTACGAGGCCTAGGCCAAGATACTTCCCAAGAAAAGAAATGGTGTGATTTAGAGACCACTCGAAGAAGTTGAGGTCTAGGGTAAGATAGTAAAGTGTGACCGAACGGTGATTAATGATATCTTGGGCATGGTAGAGAAGAAAATGGAAATGTACAAGATTTGAATGAAGCATAAGCTTGATGATTTGAAAGGGATGATGGCACCCTTGATTTCTGATATTACTCTCCCATGGTTGGTTGATGAGGTCAAAATTGAAAAGAAAGAAATAAATGTGGTGGCTCATTTTTTGTTTGTGTTTATTAGTAGCAATATCATGCCATCATAAAATAAGTCGATTATTCGACACCCAAAAGCAGTCTTGGTCGGGATGGTCATTGATCGGGAAGAGGTTAATGGGGGCCAGATAATTGAGGAAGAAATGCTCATGTGGGCTAAGCAAGAGCAAACTTCATTGCCTTACCAGTTTTGATCACCTAATTATGTGAGTCGACTAGAGTTTCGTCTAGAGAGAAGACAGATGTGAGAGTGACTCCTGCCTCATCCAATGACATTCTAAGGATTGAGGATGATAACTTGAGAGATGATGCGACTATATAGAAGCCGCCACAACTTGAAACAACACCGGTAGTGGACCCTGCTACCCTAGTGTCAAACATTGATCATCCCACTCCTACTGTGGAGCCCTCATGTATCACTCCTACTTCGTCTATAGCTTCTAGGTCTACTACTCGCCCTCCTCCTATTGCACCTTCCTCTATATCTCAGCTTCTGTTGACTCGGGCCTTGATATACCAAATGGGCAAACTTGCCTATTCTACGGATATTATGGAATCTTGCCTTGACAAGGAGGTGTCTCATATGATTTCTACAGCCACTGTGGCTGCTATGACTCCCCATCAGGTTGAGCTTGTGAATTAGTGTGTGTTGTTTACTTCTTATGGGGTGTTACTTGATAACCTTATGAGAAGAGTGAGGGTGGTTCCACTGAGTTGATAGAGTTGCGAGGTGACATAGCTACTTTGAGGGTGGATGTGGATCAGTAGAAGTTCAAAGATATATGAATGTTATGGGATGATGTAGCATTTCCCGAGATGCCATCAGTTCTGCCTCTGACTGAGATTAGAGAAGATGTGTCTGGGCAGCCAGTTGTTGATGGGTCTGAGCAGATGGCAGAATAAGCAATGATGAGGCCGATGAGGATTTCACTCCAGAAACCGACGAGGATGAGTTTGTGAGGGATCATGAGCAGGTGAGTGTGGAGGCATTTGCGAAGTTACAGGGTATCGAAGAATCAATTATGCATGCTACATTCAAGAGATCTCATCTGGAGACCTCTGAGATTGTCACTAGTGGGGTCTGTCACTTGGATTACACTCATCCTCCTCCCGATGTTCCGAGCATTGATGCCACACTCACTACCCCTCCTTTAGATATTTCGAGTATTGATGCCCAAGTTATTGCTTCTCCTACTGATTCATGGGACCAGAGTTCTTCGTATGCTTAGACTGATAGGTGAACACCCATATCATTCTCGTACTTTTATTTTAGCATTGTGGACACTACTACTATCTTTTTGGTGGGGTGAGGTTATTTGTGCCTATTTCCCTTTTTGATTTTTATTTATTTATTTGGGTTTTATTTTTATACTTTAGTACTATGTTTTTATTAAAAAAAATTTCATTTCATTTGTTTTTTGAGTTTAGGCCATTTTCTTCTCTCTATCAATTACCCTGAGATTTTTTGATTGGTCAAATGATTGAACAACTTGTGCATTCATTGTTGATATTCGAGGGTCGATCTTGTTCAATATCGAGGTCTTGGATTATGCTCTTGATGAGAAATGTGTGTGTTGGTGTCACAAGAGGAAATTTGTGTTGCTTAACTTTTGCATGGTCTTTTAGAACCTTGTGTTGCCTAGCTGCATATTGATGTGAGCCTTGAAATGAACATTGCACATAAAATTCATAATTTTTTAGAGCTGTGTAAAATGATTGTGTTTGAAGTGCCTTGTGTGGTGAGATCTTACTTTACAGCATGCTTATAGATTCCTAGAATTTGCCTTGTTAGTTTAATTGTTTAGCTTTGGTGAATGCAAGAGATGATATTGGGCACAAATTTTAAGAGGGAACCCAAATCTTCATACCTTTTGTCACTACCTTGTGAGGGTGTGCAACCATCTGGACACCCTTTGAGCCTATACCATTTGTTGTCAGCCTCAAAGAAGCCTCTTGAACAAAATATGTCCCTAACTACTTCTCACTCATAAATCTATTTTTAAGCATTGGTTTGTTTGAATAGTCAACTTAGACCAAAAGACTAGGTTGGGGTGTGGAAAGGAAGAAGGAAAGAAATCCAAAAGAAAAAAAAAAGAAAAGTAAGACTCAGCCTTGATGTTGGTAGAAAAAACTAGGAACCCCTCCTTATAAAAAAAAGGAGGGAAAAAGCATGAAAAATGGTTAGAAAAAAGAAATTCTTAATGAAATAAAAGAGGTTCCCAATGTGTTGAATAAATAATTGAAGATTGAATATCCAATTTGAAAGTATGAAAAGAACTTGAGAAGAGATGAAGATGAGTCCAACAATGCATTGAAAAGGTGAAATCACCAAGCTAAATTGACCATACCTTTGTCATCAGCCCTGTTACAAGTCTAAAAACACCATTGAGATCTTGCTAAAATCGGGTTGTGTGATTATTGGAATATATGGGCAAACCTATGAGATGAAGCTTACATGTATTTCTCTTACGGAGAGTGAGATTTGTAGAGATTCCTAACTTCTTTGTTGATGTTCTTTGTGAGAGCATAGGATCATTTTTTGTTGTGAGGGAAATTGAATGCTTTTGTTGAAGCATGGTTTTACATTATTAGTGAGCATGAGTGAGCTAAAACATAGAATAATACCGGTTAGTCATCATTTGAAGCTTCTTGAGCATAATTGAGATATTGCTTATACTTGTTAGTAGTCTTGTGATGGCACCTGCATGTCAACTCGCATTTAGCACTGTCGTAGACACCCTTGTTGAACTAATTTTGTTCTTGATTTACTTAAGGATAAGGAAAAGTTTAAGTTGGTGGTGTTGATGAGTTTGAGATTTTGACTCATTTGAGACCTTTTAGTTCAAAAAATAGCATCCACAATGCCAATTTTTTCCCTTATCTGATGATATTTTGATGTTTTGCAGTTATAAAGGCTAAAGGACAAGGCAACAATAAATATATGCAAAGAGAGGCCAAAAACGCTGAAAAGAGTGAAAACTCCCAACTGAGGATCTTCTAAGATAGTTGGTGGATCGTCCAACGTGTCTTGACCTCGCCTAAAGTGATAGTGTTAACTTCTGAAAATATTCAAGGCAGGTCAGCAAAGTTAAGTGCAAAGGGCAATTCATCGAACTTGTTGGGGGATGTAAAAATCCCATCACCTAAAGCGACAGAAGGCTGGACCAAACTGAAAGCTAAAATAAGCGAATAAGGTTGTCATCGGGGATTCGCCCAATGTGAAAGGCTGGGATAATTGAGTTTGACAACTGAGGTTTAAACACCAGTAGCCTGAAGCAAGGAAAGGGAAAGCTGAAGAACAAGGCGAAGATCTACCAATCAAGTAGGCGAGCCCGACTAATGTCGCCGACTAGGTCGCGCAATGGATTTGGGACTAATTTTTGTGGAAATTATGAATAACCCAAAAGAGAGAAAAAACAAACCTTGGGTTATTTTATTATCTGGAAAATAGATTTTTTTAATATTGGAATAGAACATTACCTTTCTCATATCTTTTTAGTTTTAGGGTTTTGAACAATTTTTGTCCTTGGCAATTGAGGTTTCAATTCAAAGTGGGTGTTAAAAATTATTGTTGATTATCAACACTTTGATGGCTGAAAGTATAATTGGTATAATTTCTTTCACTTTTATGATGCTTGGCTAAAATCCCAATTCTAGGGGTGTGATTATTGACACTTGCACCCTCTATTTAACACAAGCAAGCACTTGCACCCTCAATTTAACATTGATACCAATTCCACACCTCTAGATTGTCTTCTACTTGTTTAAACCTTGTTTTATTTGAATTGTGATAATTGATTTCAAACTCCTATTTTAAATTCGGTGGAATAATCCACCAATTTGTCCTAATTTCTACAATGAATCAGTTTGCATCTTAATTTACTTATTAAATTCTTTGATTTAGATCACTCCCTATGGGATTCGACCCCGACTCTATTGTTGGGTATTTATATTGCTAGAATCTCTTATTTAATTATTTTTGTGACTAATTTGAGAGTTATCACCCAACACAATCCCAACGACCCTAATGCAAAGGTTCAAAAATTATCAACAAACCCCACCAAGAATGAGCTCAAATTGAGCTCAAATGGACAATAAAAAAGACTTTGAACATTGACAAGTGATGGTGAGATTTGGGTTTGGTCTCACTAACAGAGATGAAACTCTTCATATCTATTGTGATACCCTGGGTCGCGATCGCAACCCACTAAAAACTAGATCATCGCTATTGCAAAGGTCAAACCTCGAGATCATGGTAAAACAAATTGGCCAACCCACTCAAAATGCTCATCACAACCGAGATGGAAGGCCACATGACCGGAAAGTGAAGGTACAATGTCATTCGTGATTGCAGAGGAATTCATCAAGAAAGCGATGACAGATTTCAACTGTACCCGATTTGGATGCATAAGCTGATCACAAAGTTCAATAATTTTTTGATAGGATTGTCAAGATTTGCTCAGAAACCTTTGCATGCAAATGAACTTTGCTAACCTACAAAAATGCACATTCAAGACTCAATGGAGATGTCAAAACTTTAAACGTAGGTCGTCTCAACAAAAAATGGGTTCCTTACCTAAGCCTTAATTTTAGCAAAAATCTACGAGGTACCTCGAGATGAGTCCGGATGTTTGGGAACCAGAACCAAAGGTGATTCTAGAAAAAACTCCACCTTTTGGAGCTAACAAAACCATCAGAATTGCATTATTAGATCATTTACCAAATGTTTTGACTGATGTCAATTATTCAAACTTCAAAAGCACCAAAATACAAAAACTTGCACAAAAACCAAACGAATAACAAGGTGACCAAACTGTAAGTTCCAACATGTTATAAATGACTTGGGGTCTCTATAAGAAAGTTTATAGGCCAAAAACACAACATATGGAGAAAATGACCTAGCTGGTCATTAGAAAAAGGCAGCTCGGAACCTTAAAGGACCCGCTTGGAATACTATCCTGATACAAGAGTTAAAGCTGAGACAATTCCTAATAAGTCCATTGTTCTCACAAGGACAATGCAATCTAAAAGAAGAACAAAATGGAAGAGGAAGATAATTTTCAACTTACTAGTCATCACATATTTTGAAGCAGCATAGACATGATTTCCGTTACACATGCCAAAATATGTGTATGCTTTCTTTCGAGCCCATCTTTGGCAAGGCTGAAGTCTTATAGCTTCGCGTTGTAGTCCTAGATTGATAGTAACAATTATAGAAATATATTTGAGTATGCGAAATATTACTTGGGAGATGTGAAGAGAATGCTCAAAGTTTCTGGAACTTAAAATAATTACAACATATAATATGATGTTGGATGCCTTAAAATCATGATATATAACTAGTTTTTAAGATTTTTGTTATTGATGCGTTTGTCGAGAGACAATATTACATATGCAAGAATTAATATTTCTGAATTATTGTTTGAGTTGTTTTAGTCAAACAGAACTTCCCTTAGTGGATTAGGATTCTTATTATTTTAGTTTTATAGGACTTTTGTTATTTCTAATTTATTAGAACTCTTGCTATTGTAAACCTCTATTTAAGAGAGTTGACGTTATTAATAAAATAAGTTGGATTTTATCAAGTTTCAGAGATTTGGAACTTTCTCAAACAAGTTCCCAGGTCTACAATTCCCTGAATGAATTACAAATTTCTGCAATCATAGGTAAGTCAAGGAAGAAGAACAAGGGCTTAGACCTGACTGTTGGGCCTAACTTTTCAGTTAATCGTCCAGCGACTTGATCCAAAACTAGGGACCTTAACAAATTTTCATGAAGATAGGCTAGGGCTTGTGCTGCCCCTAATGCTCTCATCCTGATGCATGATAAGTTAGTATTTTACCGACTCATTACACTCAAATTCATGAACTATTGTCATGTATTAATGCTAATTGAGGAGGTTTTAGGCCCTAGTTCTCTTGAATGCAGGCATTACTTAGAAAACGAAAGGTTGATGGACTTGAAGTTGGAAATTATTTAAGTACACCGGGGAAGGAACTATTATCCCACAGGAACCAACATGCGTCTCATCGGCTAAACACTGGCTTGGATGGAGAAAAGTTACCTTAGTGCCGGTGTAGCAATTGGCACGGTACAATGATTGATTGGCAATTCATCAGTTCAGTGCAGTCTGAAGTTGGAAGGTTAAGGGCAAAAAAGGCATCCTTGCTTTTGGAGGGCTCCATTTATTTAATGCCTTCCAGTTTTAATAGACATTCTAGGGTATTTAATTAGGTAGCCATTAGTCTTGTGCCGACACCTATCTCCGGTCACTAGAGGCTTCATAGATAGTATAGTGAATCATTTCTGTCTTTAGTAGTTTTGATGACTGAAACATTATTTCTATTTATATTTCAGACATTATTTCAGATTTTTGCTTATAATGTGACTAAAGTATTTTAAGGTTACTGCATGATGTTCAATGAAAATTTATTTAAGCTTCTGCAAGTATATTTAGTCTTTTGCTTAGTGTTAGCCATGCCAATGGTTCACTTGGGACCAATGATTGTTTCCAAGTGCCGGTCACGTCGAGTGTGTAGGATCAGGGCATGATAAAATGATATATAAGAACCAACCCTGGATCTGGTGTCACCATTATAAGAGAATATAAGTACAGAAATAGTTGTATGCCACAGTTTCATCTAATCAATATACAAACTATATAGATAGTACAAAAAGAAGGAAAGCAACAAATCTCTAGACACCAAGAGTTCACCACAGTCCAAATCAGCATCAGCCATGGGAGATCTGAACTCAGCGAGGGTGGCTCGTACTAGGAGATGCACAAAAAAAGATGTAGAAGTGTAGAATAAGTACCAAAACACTAGGTATTCAGTAGGCATCATAGGCTGACCATGCTCATAATGTAGCTATAAAAATTAAAGAGGCACAATAGTGCTAACATAACAATTTAATAGCTAACGAGAACCACACACGCCACTAAGATAGTGAAGATAATAAGAATAAAGAGCATTTAACATCCATAATAAGTAGATCACAACCAGACACGTGATACAAGATGATGCAACGCACATATTGCCAATGCATAAAATTAAAAGTACGGCAAAATTGCTTGAGGTCAACAATAGATGAAATACAAGAAATATATTCTGAATTAGTTTCTCGGGCCGCCAGGAGTGCTTTCTTGAGCTTAACAGTATAAAAGTAAACCTAAAATAATCCTTCGGGCCGCTCTGGAGTGCTTCCTCGAGCTTATCTTTTAACAAAAGCTATATAAATTTGCCTGTTTCAAACCAATCTCCCTTTTTAAAAAAACCTTTTGATAATTTATTACTTTCCACGAAGTATTCAAACTTCAAAAGTTAAAAAACGTTAAAGTAGATATCTCATTTTAAAAACTAAGATCTCAAGAAGTAATGTGCTTTTTGCCAAATTCCCTGTTTTTATGAGCAAAACCAGTAGTACGCTCTCTTGGAGCCCAAAACAAGTACAAATGGTGATAAAAATGGTTTAGAGTCCCAAATAGATGATTCTATCATTCCTAGCTCAAATCATGTCTAAAACATATGTCGTGTGTATAAATGAATACACAAAACACGGTAAAATCATTCACAAATTCAATCACACTACACAAAAACTAGGTACACACCCATCACAGTACAATCGTACTAACCTGGAACACCAGCCAGTCCAAGTACAAGGCCGCAGGGCCATAAAGCAATAATCATGAAATAAAAGCTCGAAAACAAATAAAAAAGTCACACAGTAATACAGAACCATCGAACACATATAAACCTAAGTTTCAAGAAACGTACAAGAACTCTAAGGATCCTATATCGTCACCCAAGACTAAGGCTAATCCTAAACTAAAGCTTCATGGCGAAAAAGTTAAGCTAATAACCCCAAGATGGCCAAAATAAGTCTAAAGATCATACAAACCTAGAGTCTAATCCTAAAACCTCCCTAACGATCAACGCTACTTGATATATATATATAATCTAACTAAGACAAGTCTAAAAAGAAGAAATTTTAGCCTACCTCAAAATCGAAATCACATTTGAACCTCTGCTCGGGTGCTTTGCCTTTCTAAAGAGCCTCGAAAAAGCTAACACGCTATAAAAAAAGAAAATACATGTCCATATGGAATTATTGATACCCATATTTTTGTTAGGAAATTCATCCCAAAAATTGGGTAAAAAATTGACCCTTAAAGTTTAATAACGAAATGGAAAACTAACTCTTTCATTATGTCCCCTCAACGTTAGGATATCATGCCCCAAAGTTGGGCTAAGAGGAGAATCAATTTGGACCTCTAGTGGTCCAAAAACAATACTTTAAAGAATAAGAATCAAGGTAATTGGCCTTCCAAATGGGATCGTATTCCGAAAATCAAAATAGAATACATAATAAAAGGTGATGGGGAAAGGAATTACCTTTGAGTCGGCTTAAATGGCAAAAAAAAAAAAGTGAATACACCTTGATCTGAGATCTCTTCGACTATGTCTTCTTTAAAGAAAAGAAGGAGATTGATAGAGATATATCACCAGTGATGAGTGGTCAAATGGCCACTTAAGTGGTCAAATGGCCACTTAAGTGGTCAATGCAAAAGTGGTCAAATGATTGCTTAAGCATCAAGCTGAGATGACAAACTACTGCTAAATCGGCCCAAAGGATACTTAAGTTGCTACCACTAAAGTGATCAAAGGCGATAAAATGGCTAGGCCATATGTGCCACTACTGCTAAAGCGGTCGAACAACACTTTTGGCATCAGCCAAAAGCTATGATAGAATTGTTCTTCGAATAGGTCCTCCAAATTCTTTTGGAATCCCATGAATGCAAACAAACTATGCTACGTAATTAGAATCGACATTATGGAGTCAATGGAATCGATAAAATAACCAAAAGAGATGGTCTCGATAAAATATTGACCCAAGTCAACGCTAACACAAATCAACAAAAACAAGCATAACATAAAACTCCAAAAAATCATTGTGATCTCCATTGCATATGAACAAAAGGTTGTTCTAGACCAAACTCAATGTTTCAGAGGTGACCATGCATGTTTACCATGAATGTTGATCAAAGTCAATCCTTTGCCAAACATTTAAAAACATCTCGCCTAATGGCTCAAACTTATGCTAAAGGCCTCGGCATCCAAACCAACCATGCTACTAGACATAACTAGACCTTCAAAACTGATGGAACTGACGAAAATATTATTCGATGTCAAATTCTTAGGTTGATGACCAATATCAACTCTTTCAATATAAAAGCTTCTAAAAGGGAGAAACTCACCCAAAACTCTCATAACAACCTCAAGAAGGATGCTACTGATATGAAAACATCACAAATACTACACAGAAGATATAACAAGGGGCAAAATAACAATAATCACACAAAAGCAAGAAAATTACCATGAGGATTGTTAAAAGTAATGATAATAAAGGAAAGTCAATCTTTTAATAAATATATATACATGGATACCCCGTAAATTTTTAATGACCCTCTAGGTTGTTTCTATTAAAATTCCTTCCTTTCATCATTTATGGCATTCTTATAGCAATCCCAAGTCATTTATGACTTGCTTGGACTGATAGATCGGTCAACTGGTCGTTCGTTTTGCTTTTATGCAAGTTTTTGTATTTTAGGGCTTTTGAAACTTTAACGATTGATTTCGATCAAAATTTCACGAAGATATCCTAAGAAAGAAATTTGTATAGTTCCATCAACTCTAAGAGGGTTATTTAAGGCTAGTGGCATGGTTGGCTCTGATCCCGAGGCTCTCGGTTTGAGTTTGTGCCATTAAGCTTTTTAGCTTTTAAGCTTTGGCCAAAGTTTGTTGTCAGTCAATATTCTTGGTAAATGTGCTCGGATGAGAATTCCACCAGCATGGTTAGCTCCAAAATGTTGAGTTTGGCCTTGAACACCCTTCCTGAGGATCCCAAGGCTTCAGAGCTAATTTTGAGCCGTCTTTTTGATTTTGTCTTAAAATAGAGTTTGGGTGTGGGACCCACTTTTTGTTAAGACAACCTCGGTTGAAAGTTTTAACTAATGCGTTGTGTCCAGAATATCAAATTTAATTGTGTAACATATCTTGTTTGCATGCACGAGATTTTTAATGCATCCCAAGCACCCCATCAGAGGAATTGGTCTTGCAAAAACTAACAGATATGCATCACCTCGTGTAGGGCCAAATTACCCTTTACGTTCATAGGTCCCTTGGCCGTGATTGTAAAGGCTGAGTTCCTTGTCCTACACAATCACGATGCCTTGGCCGCGATCACGAGGAAAAGACTTCCTTAGTCATCGTGATGAAGTGCTGACCCATGTTGACCATCCTTGGTCATCGTGATCGCAAGTTATGACCATTGCAATTGCGAAGTTTGACATTTGAGTGGGTCACGATTGCGATGACGAGATGGGTCTTGTCTTTTAAACAAAGGCCTGACCTTCGATTAACCTCGGTGATGAAAGTTAAAATTGATATATCTCTCTCATTATATCTCGTATTTGGGTGATTTAAAGCTCAGTGTGTCCGGAATCATCATAGTAATGTGGGTGATCAGTTGGAGAGTGTTGGGGAGGCTTTGTTTGAGGAAAATTATGTTGTTTTGTGAATGCATTGCCTGTTTATTGTTCTTTAGATTATGAAATTGTGTGTGCTGATGATTTACGTTGTTTCGAGCCCCATATTTTGTTCCATTTTTGAACGCAAGTTCGGGGAGGCAATTAGAACCTTTTGGCAGTGTCAATTTTGGAATTTGCAGTATGGGTCCTACATTTGTCTGTTTTGACTCCAATTTTTGTCCGTCTCCATTTTATGTGAATTTAATGTCAAAATGATTGTATTAAGGTTGTAATTCTATAATTGATAGTGTGGCAGTTTTTTGAGGCCATTTAGAAGGGAAAGGCTCTAGAGATGTGGTATGGAACACGCGCGATTAGCCTTAAGGTAGGCTACGACTTCACATTCCTCAGATTGAGCTTGATTATTTGAAAGAATCTTGAATTGTGTGAATTTGCGGCGCATACCTACTTGAGAATGTTTAACTACTTAGAATCCATGTTTTAGGCTTTTATAAGGAGACTAAAAGCATGTCTTTTGTTGAGGGTGATCATCCCTACCTTGTGGTGTGCATTTGTTGTTGTCTTGATAATTAATTTGTATTTGACCTTAGTCTAGGATTATACTAGTGCTTTCCATAAACGTTCAATACATCCTGGACGTGGCCGGCACTCGGAGACAATCGCTGGTCCCCAAGCGAACCCTCATCTTAGTTGACTACTAGCAGAAAACTAACTCAAGCAATAATAGGCTTTAAATTGCATTAAATCTGATAAACTCAAATACTCAATTCATAAAGTCTGGACAATATTCAATAGAAATACTTATAGTTTGTAAAACAACTCAAAAGAAGTAAATACTGAAAGACTCCTCAACTCTATCTGTCTATTTATCTATGAAGTCTCTATAGTTCAACATGGACGTTGGGACAAGACCCACAACACCCTAAAAGACTAAACTGAAAGGGGAAAAAGTGGAGTCCTCCGAAATGAAAGGAGGCTTACCAAAGGTAACTGGAATGTCAAATGATCTCAACGAAGTGTCTGTTGATGATCCTGAACACCTATATCTTCATCATTATAAGATGCAGGTTGAATGACATTAGTATATGGAATGCACGAGCATGCAAGGAAAATTTAAAGCATAGATAATTGAACTAACAAGACTGGAAGAAATACTCAACTCAACTCAATGTAAAGGCTGATTAGAGATAAAATCATTTAAAGCTATTCTCAACTCAACTCAGTGTAAAGCATGATTAGAGATAAAATCATTTAAAGCTTCATAAATAAAATATATAACTCCAGGATGTATCTAAAATTACAATAAATTACTCTTTACTCTTATTTGGGAGATTCTCTAACCGACAACTATCAGTATGAGCTACGTGATGATACAATGTCTCGCTCACGATGCCAAAACTGTCCTATACCTTGCCGGGGTATAGAACTACCTCAACTAAGTGGATCAACTAAGCAATAAGGATTCATCTAAAAAGTACGATCCTGTACACATGTTGGCAGACATTGATTATGGGGGTTGTGAGTTGTTTGAACTCTCCCCCATATCGGTGTTCAATACTACTCCCAATAATATACTCATGATCAATGTTTAAAAATATTCTCTTCTCTCAATTTGAGGTAATTACTCAAAAGATCCTCTTAAAAGAGGTACTTGCTCAGAAATATCTCTGTACTCATAACTCATTTAGAAAATAAAGTTTCTTTCTCAATGTAAAAGTAGTACATTTGGGAATCAATTAGTTCCCTTAAACTTTACTCAAAAATTCTCTTGTTCAAAATATTAAAAGTTTAAGAACCTTTCAGACTCAACTCGGACTCAACTCATTCTCATTCAAAAACGCTTTTAAGACTTACTCACATCTCATCAAACTCTTTTCTTGAAAACATCATTTATGCTCGATTCTATACTCATCAAGACTCTGAAAATCGAGCATAGTGAATAATAATGCAAAAGCTTTGAAAAAATCATTCTTAAAATAATGCATCATAATGGATGACACAAGACTTTCAAAACTCCAATGAATGAACTCATGGACGCTCATGTTCCCTCAAAACCTTTCTCATACTCATAGCATTAAAAAAACTCTTTACTCAATTAAAATAGTGCATTATAGGAAGCAATGTACTAACTCAACCAGGGCTCATATGAAACTAGGCATGAACAACGATTCGAGAATACGACTCATATGGATAAACACAATCCCAATAAATAAACATGGAACTCAATGATGGAAATCATAACTCATTCGATAACTCAATAGCATTAGGGTTAGAACTAAACTTGACTCTTTAATGACGGAATTGAGATATAGGGCATGTGGACGAACTCAGACTAACGCTATGAATAGCCTTACATACCTGGAAGATTGAGGTTACAGTCGAAATTCGAAGGCCTCAGTGAAAGCTCTTGAAACTTTAGCTTTTCTCCTCTTCAATCTTGCTCTCAGTAATTCTAAGTGCTAAAGAGAGTATGTGTATTTGATACTGATAAGGGGTTCAAATAAGTCCCAAAATGTCAGGGTTTTAATCATAAATGAGTGGAAAAGATGAAAACACCCCTCTTTAAAACTGTCGAACTGACCTACGAGGCCACCTACAGCTCGTGGTTTGACCTACAGGCCGTAGGTAACATCCGTCGGTCTTGGTCCCCAAAAATTGAGTGTCTGAACCCTTTTTGATGACTTGACAGAGCCACCTATGAGACAACCTACGGCTCGTCATTCAAACAACGGACAGTAGGTCAGATCCATCGTTTACAGACTCAAATTCTAATATGACAGTCTTTGGAAAAATGGCTATAACATTTTACTCCGAACTCGAAAAAAGGCAAACTTGGTGGCGGCTGAAAGAGGACTCAAAGACCTTCAATTAGAAAGGTCATGGGCCACATAATTCATTATAATATGAGAGATATGGTCATTTGAAGTTGACCTAAGTAGATTCTTATGTCAAAACTTTATCGATAATGATGCTTTCAAATCAACTTTGTGCTAGGGGTTCTTATGACTTTAAGTCATATCCAAAATCATTCCCAGACTAAATAATTAAGCTTAACACCTAAGAAGAATTAAGAATCACTCGGTATGACCTTATACGCAAATTCAAGAATTGTTCGGGTCTTAAATAAGAAATTTCTGGGGTGTTACAATATCTCCCCCTTGGGATCATTCGTCCTCGAATGATGGTTAACTGAGAATGGAGGGGAAATGAGTTACTATCACTACGTCTCTGGATTTCTTAGTTTGCCTACTAACATAGGCGGAGCTGATTGATACTAATAGTTTTGAAACTGGACTCGAGCACACTTGGCATGAAACTCACATAAGATTTCAAGATTACAGGCCATGACATGAAACAAAGGTATCGAGGCACGAAGTAAGAATATGATTGCTATGCCTCGAGTGATATAACTGGTAGATTTTTGGCTTAGCAACACTTCTCAACTATGCTCTCCTTTCTAATTACTATACTTCATTAGCTGCACCTCATAGCTCCCACAAGAGCATATGACTACTCTTACAAATATCTAAGTCAAATTGCTTGCTCTTATTGTGTTCAAGCCTAATCTTTAATTCACAAGGTGCTAAACATGAGATGTTTATACTTATCTAAACTACAAGATTCAGGTTTTATGCCTCTATAGGAAATTTCATTCCATGAATACTACTCCTTACCACTACATTCAACCAAACTTCGAGTCCTAGCCAAGAAGCATCTAATGCATCATGTATTCATCCGCATATAACAACACCACATTCAAGCCTTGTACTATAGCCAATCCATAGACTCCTACTAACAAATCCTTCTAAGAATTTGTCCTCATCTTGTCATCTCTATCAATTGAAATTTCATGCCTACTATCAGGAACTATCTAACTACTCTCACCTAACTATTACTCATAGTACAACTTCATTCAGAAGACCCCCAGTGGTCTTGGATTTAAGTGAACATAGATCTGACACATTTGGGTTTCAAGTTGTTTGATGGAACCCTTCCTCCACTTTATAACCTTAGATGGAATAAGCACACTACTGCTACCGACATAAGAAAATCAACCTTCCCCTTATCTCATCACTCTAGTACTATCATCAACATCACTCTCTTAACTAAAAAGGATCACTGAAAGAGCTTTAGGGAGAAAGATAATAAGCACGATTCTTTTGAGAATTCTGATATAAGAATATGCATGACATAACATTATGTTGCTAGCCATTAAGAGTAAATCATGAATTCGTGAGACTGAGCATACTATGAGACATGAGTGCTTATATGAATAGGTTCATATCATAAGGCTGATATCCATGACTTTATGGAGTAAGATTGAGATCAATGTTCTAAAGTCTTTTCCCCTCATTCTGGGAATTGAGTGTAGATGTGAATCTGTCTGAAGTGTATGAGCATAGGTCATGAACACAATTCTGATATTAAAGACATCAACATGATGTTGTAACGACTGAACTTTGAGGAATATGCTAGAGTATGAATGGATTGATATATCACTTTAACTCTTTCTGAGCACATCACTATCTGAAGCTAACACTTTAAAGCTATGGATCCATTCCATCATCTCTAAACTGGTCTAAATTCACTTTACCCTAATACTCGGGAAAGGCTTATCTCATGGCTTTTGGAATATCCATGTGAAGGTACTAGGGTTCTATCTAAGACCTTTTTCTATGATGCTCCTCTTAACCTCTTTACATTGTCTTATAAGGCTACTTTATCTAACTCTTAAGGGAAAATAAATAATTGTTACATCAGCCTATTCCACATTGACAGCTCAAATATACTCTCTAGGCACACATGAAAAATCTTTAACTTAATTAGAACCTCATCTGACTACATACGATCTCGGGTACACCTCCCATTGCTCTTGATAATCTAATGACTTAGCCACACTTTATTGCTCTCATCTAAGGGTCATAATACCACACTTGTACCGCTCACATTTATTGCATACAAGTAACATCTTAATTCCTCACCTACTATATGGCAAACCTACGAGATCAGATGTCGAACAAATATCATCACCCTCATGTTGCCATCCTTATAATCACGACATTCATTTCAAATCCAAACTTAGTGTCTATTACTAAATACAAATATCAATATAATTGCTCGCTTACTATTCTTACTTACAACTACTAGATAAAATTAAGAAACACTCGCCCACTAAGACCTCATGACAAGCAGTCAATCTTTATCTCTCAGTCTACATACTTATAAATTACTACCACACTTCCATTTCACATCTTAAGTACTATTTACCCACTTACTATACATCATTACTTAATTAGTTCTATAATCCACTAAATACTATGAGCTCTTTTTTTAAAAATCATAAGCCTAGCTTAGATCTATCACCTCATAAATACTCTACTCTTTTATTCAATACATATGCTTAGCCTTCACCAACACAATGGCATCGACATAAACTCTCTTCTGGTTAATGTATACTCTAACACATCCATACTAGTAACTCTTACTCTACCTTCTATCATGAAATCTACACAAACTCAACACTTCTTAATCTACCCATAAGGGAAAACTCCTCATTAATATATTACTAGGTGCATGACTGCAACAACATAATTTATCTCATCACTATATCTCTTTCTTAGATTACTATACCTCTACATGCATACTTCTAATTCTGGGCACTTTTACTACTATTGGCTCATAACATCATAACTCATACTATCTTTTTGGGTGAAAATACTACCCAAACTCTAAAACACACTTCCTCATAAGGGTTTCAACTGAAACAAGATTTAGAGAAGAGAGTCTGGGAGTACATTTCGCTTTTAGCTCGAACGCTCGATTGTATGAATTAAGAGTGCATTATTTCGAATCTCAACATTTAAGCTCACTCTCGGGGTTCTCTCAAGTCCCTCTGCAATCTCATGACTTTTGAAGACTTTTGATGAGAGTAACTCATCGATAAGGATCTGGGCTTTGCTTTTCAACTACCTTGAGTATGAGGGGTAGTCGAATGGATCTGAGAAACGCATGAGTTTGAACAAATTACTTATGACACAGTTCTAGTGCACGATTTAGAGTATGAAAAAAGGCAAACTTTTCTTAAATGTATGTAGTCCATCAGTTATAGAAGTGGGGCCCTCACAACCATAAAAAAGATTCTATAGGCACGACTTCATAGACACCCTAGGACACTTGAATCTTGTGCTATGATACCAAGTTTATCACGGCCCGAGCTTACACCCTAGACGTGGCCGGCACTCGGAGACCATCTTTGGTCCCCAAGCAAACCCTCATCGTGGCTGACTACAAGCGGAAAACTAACTCAAGCGATAATAGGCTTTAAATTGCATTAAATCTGATAAACTCAAATACTCAACTCATAAAGTTTAGACAATATTCAATAGAAATACTTATAGTTTGGAAAACAACTCAAAAGAAGTAAATACTGAAAGACTTCTCAACTCTATCTATCTATCTATTTATCTATCTATCTATCTATCTATCTATGAAAACTCTATAGTTCAACATGGATGTTGAGACAACACCCACAACACCCTAAAAGACTAAACTAAAAGGGGGAAAAGGGGAAACTTCTGGAATGCAAGGAGACTCACAAAAGCTAACTGAATATCAAATGATCTCAACGAAGCATCTGTTGATGATCATGAACACCTGTATCTGCATCATTATAAGATGCAGGTAGAATGACATCAGTACATGGAATGTATGACCATGCAAGGAAAATAGAAAGCATAGATAACTGAACTGACAAGACTTGAAGAAATACTCAACTCAACTCAATGTTAAGCCTGATTAGAGATAAAATCATTTAAAGCTATACTCAACTCAAATCAATGTAATGCATGATTTGAGATAAAATCATTTAAAGCATCATAAAGAAAAGATATAACTCAAGGATGTATCTAAAAATACTATAAAATACTCTTTACTATTATTTTGGAGATTCTCTAATCCACAACCATCACTATGAGCTACGTGATGATACAACGTCTTGCCCACGCTGCCAGAAATGTTCTATACGTTGCCAGGGTATAGAACAACCTCAACTAAGTGGATCCACTAAGCAATAAGGATTCATCTAAAAAGTATGATCCTATACCCATGTTGGCAGACATGGTTTATGGGGGCTGTGAGTTGTCTGAACTCTCCCCCATATCGGTGTTCAATACTACTCCCAATAATATACTCATGCTCAATGTTTAAAACATTCTCTTTTCTCAATTTGAGGTAATTATTCAAAAGATCCTCTTAAAAGAGGTAACTGCTCTGAAATATCACTATACTCATAACTCATTTAGTAAACAAAGTTTCTTTCTCAATGTAAAAGGAATACATTTGGGAATCAATTAGTTCTCTTAAACTTTACTCAAAAATTCTCTTGTTCAAAATAATAGAAGTTTAAGAACCTTTCAGACTCAACTCATTCTCATTCAAAAAGCGCTTTTAAGACTTACTCACATCTCATCAAACTCTTTTCTTGAAAACATCATTTATGCTCGATTCTATACTCATCAAAACTCTGAAAATCATGCATAGTGAATAATAATGCAAAAGCTTTGAAAAAATCATTCTCAAAATAATGCATCATAATGGATGACTCAAGACTTTCAAAACTCCAATGAATGAACTCATGGACGCTCATGTTCCCTCAAAACCTTTCTCGTACTCATAGCATAAAAAAAATTCTCTCTACTCAATTAAAACAGTGCATTATAGGAAGCAATGTAGTAACTCAACTAAGTTTCATATGAAACTAGGCATGAACAACAATTCGAGAATAAGACTCATATGGATAAACACAATCCCAATAAATAAACATGGAACTTAATGACAAAAATCATAACTCATTCGAAAACTCAATAGCATTAGGGTTAGAACTCAACTTGACTCTTTAATGACGGAATTGAGATGTAGGGCGCGTGGATGAACTTAGTCCAACACTATGAATAGCCTTACATACCTGGAAGATTAAGGTTACAATCGAAATTCGAAGGCCTCAATGAAAGCTATTGAAACCCTAGCTTTTCTCATCTTCAATCTTGCTCTCAATAATTGTAAGTGTTAAAGAGAGTATATGTGTATTGGATACTGATAAGGGGCTCAAATAAGTCCCAAAACTTCAGGATTTTAATCATAAAAGAGTGGAAAAGACTAAAACACCCCTCTTTAAAACTGTCGAACTGACCTACGAGGCCACCTATGGCTCGTGGTTCGACCTACGGACCGTAGGTACCATCAGTATGTCTTGGGTCCACAAAAATTGAGTCTTTGAACCTTTTTTGATGACTTGACAGAGCCACCTACGGCTCGTCGTTCTAATGACGGACCGTAGGTCAGATCCGTCGTTCACAGACTAAAAATTTTGATATGACAGTCTTTGGTAAAATGTCCATAGCGTTTTACTCCGAACTAGAAAAAAGGAAAACTTGGTGGAGCTGGAAAGAGGATGCAAAAAACTTAAATTTGATAGTTGATGGGCCACGTAGTTCGTTATGAGCTGAGAGATATGATCTTTTGAAGTTGACCTAAGTAGATTCTTATGTCAAAACTTAATCGATAATGACGCTTTCAACTCAACTTTATGGTAGGGGGTTCTTGTGACCTTAAGTCATATCCAAAATCATTCCCACACTAAATAATTGAACTTAACACCTAAGAACAATTAAGAATCACTCGGTGCGATCTTATACGTAAATTCAAGAATTTTTTGGGTCTTAACTAAGAATTTTCTGGGGTGTTACACTTATAGACTGATGTAGTAGAGTTGGGTCAGATAGAATGATCCGTAGATTAGGTGTTGACTTATATATGATGGCTTTCTATTCATTTCTCCCTCTTTCTTTGGCCCCGTGAGTTACAATTGAGATTTCAGGCTTCGCTTGGCCATTTACTAATGGAGTTTGCTCGAGCTTGGAGTATTGAACTGATTATCTGGAGTGGAGGTTTCTCCATGGTAAATCTGTGATGGTTATTGGGCCTAGGAACCTTCGACAGAAATAAATGTATCACATTTGAGGTCTGGGTACCTGATCTATAGTCGTAGTTCGTGATTATGGCTATTTATC
This sequence comes from Solanum appendiculatum, assembly GCA_018342035.1. Classification (NCBI taxonomy): domain Eukaryota; kingdom Viridiplantae; phylum Streptophyta; class Magnoliopsida; order Solanales; family Solanaceae; genus Solanum; species Solanum appendiculatum. Next base: position 1,316,615 of record JAGDQO010000538.1, read on the forward strand.
CTCTATGGAGTTGATGTATTCATTAGCTAGATCCTATTGATCACTTTCGAATCTTATTCAAACTTGAAGGTCTGGGCTATGTAATCCCTAGATTGGATGAGCTTATTACTCTTTTGAAGGTTATATGTGGTTCTAGGCCCGGGCTCTACGCTCCTTGTTTGTGGATGACTCTTATTGGTTACTTGTGAGGCTATCCACTGTTCAAGGTTTGGGCTATGCTTTCTCCACCTTAGGACTCTTGGTAACTTGGTCTTAGTAGTTATAGCTATTCTGTGTACCAGTCGGGCTTATGGGGGTCCATTTAGATTTTTATTTAAACTTGCACATGAGTGTACCCTCTAGGTTTATGGGGGCCCATCTTGGTTTAGTTAGTTGTACTTATTTCATTTTTATCCTTAGTACACTCATGTGAATTTCTATTAGCTTTCCATTTCTGACCTCTATTTGTTCTTTATTCTCGTTTTTCATATTGTTTTTACTTCTCTTGCTCAATTGGCCTATGATGCCTACTAAGTGCCTATTGTTTTTGTACTCATGCTACACTCTACTTCTATTCGTAGTGGAGGTCCGAGCACCAACTACGAGCGCTGATGTTCGAGCTATTGCAGCTGTAGTTCAGGGGTGAGGGTGAGCACTTGGTGTCCTGGACTTACCAATCTGTATCTATATTTTGTTAGCTAGTCTTTGCTTTTTGAGAAAAGCCTTGTATTTTGTGTCCAATTTTGGGACCTGTAGTTTGCTATTTTAGAAAGCTCTGTACTTGTGACTTCATGGGAGGGATCTTGTTATAGATATATTTTGTTTTGCTTCTACCTGTTCTCGATTTCTGCTGTTAAATTGTCGTTTCCACTTGTTTCTACCCATATGCTCATTACATTCCATTCTTGGTTATGGGTTGGTTTATCTACTGGTGGGTTATAGTAGGTGTCATCATAACTCGAGAAATCAGGTCGTGACAAAATTAGGCTTGAATTGTAATTAGCGTGAACCTTAGCTTTACTAGTGACCATTTAAATACATTTTCTTGATAGAAGCGTGTCTCATAAACATCTACGAATATAACAAATTTTTATTTTTCACTTACACCCAAGAATGTAAATAACAAGTGAAGGTAATACATATCATCATAACAATTAGGGGGTTTTTTAAAAAAAAAACCTATACCATATAGAGTAGCAACAACTATTTTTTTTAATAATATTTTACATGAAAAGAATAAATTAATTAGGTAACAATATTGGTACCTTATAACTATCCATTTTGAGCTCTAGATAACTCGACTATTTCTCTTAATTAAGTGAAACAAATTAATTAAACTAAGGTTTCAAATTAATGTTTGTACATAAATAATTAATTAATGAGTTTATAATACAATTTTGTGGTAATAATTATAGTTTTATGACCCGTGAGATGGACATTAATAATGTTCCGTGGAATGGTGCACCTCCAAATATTCATCATAATACTCTCCAAATCAACAATATCCGCACCTATACTCCAACAAAATGAGAAACCTTATTCACTCATTAAACCCTTTAACCTATACTCATTGAAGTATATTTAATTTATTTCATGAACCATATGTTAACTTGAGTACTTTTCATTTGAAAACACATGGAGGCAGAAATTGCATGTCCCTCCTTTTCTTATTGCTTCCAAGATGGTTGATAAGAGGCAGATCTCTTCCTCAGGTCCAAACATTGGTTCCAGTCCCGTAAGTCATAAAGCATCCACTTTATACGAGTAAACTTGTGGAATTGTGTTACCATATTTGGAGCTCACTTTGGTAACCACAAGTACTTTAGTTGGTGAAGAGCATTTGCCGCCACCATGACAATGTATCTTTTCTCGTGCATCTTAAAGTAGGACGTATTGATGAAAAATGTTGGTATAAAATAGCTATCAAATGTGACATTTGTTTATAGTGGTTCTACCTGTTTTGTGAGTTATTAGATTATACTTTACTATTTAACCTTTGAGATTTGTAGAATCTTTTATTTACTTATTCATTCATGTTATTCTATTTTCATGCAGAATCCTTGCAATGTTTGGTCGAATTGTTTTTAAAAAATAATTATCGCAATATGATGGAGTGACCTTTAGATCATCACAAATTAAAGAGTTGAGGGGAGCATAAGTTCAGCCCTTTGTTCAAGTGTGTAGTCAGTGACTACTCGCAAAATATAAAGGACAAGTACAAATTATACATGTTTTGTATAAATATACAAGTCCAACATGATAGGGAAAATTAATAGTTTGGCATCTCAACAGGATCATTTCTTAACGTCGAAGAGCCTACAATCGAACAGAATACGTTTTATATACTTACTAGAATCTCTCTCTAAATTTGAGAACATAAAGCAAAGGTTAGAAAAATAGTAATATAATTAACAATAAACCAAATTGTCTCATTCTGTTAAAAAATCTACCTAGTTAAGAATAAAAAGAGATGCTTTGAAAGAAAAGAAAACAATAAGACAAAGCTTGAGTTTTCGAAGAGGAAAAAGAATCACCAAGGAGAACCTTAGTGTTTGTGAAGATAAAATAAAAGTTTCATCTTTGTCTTGATCCCTAACGAATATTTGACTTTACAATAGTAGTAAACTATATATAGTCCAAATTTGAGGAGTATATTTGATTGTTTTTTCAAACACATATTAGCCATCCACCAATTTTGTGTTGAAGCTGTAGTAATTACAATACACAGTCCAATTTGAGTAGTATTTAACTTTTTTTTAAAATGAAAAAAGCTTTGATACGTATTAGACTTGAAATCACTCCTAATCAACCATCTTATTAGGAAAATATGGAAGTTGAACATCCCTAACAAGATCAGGTGTTATCTTTGATTGTATGTTAAAAAAAACATTTATCTATAGGACTACACCTTCTATGATTGGTTCAAAAATACTTGAAATAGATAAATTGTGATATTCTTTTGTATGAGTCATTTGGAACAATGGTAACTATCCTTTGAAACGATTTGGTATGATAATAGTAAATTCTTTTGTAATTATGCATATGTATATATAATATTTTCTTTTAAAAAACAAAAAAAGAAATAAATATAAGATGATTTGGAAATGGCGAGGATATTAATGAAACATAGTTTCACGGAGGACAAAATTATACAATATATTTTGACTACTACACAAGAAAACTTGAACCTAATTTTCTATTCTTATATGCATATTTTACTACTTTTAGTCATTGACAAGATATTAGGAAAAAAAGTTAGTCATAAACAACAAAAAATTTGTCCTCCTTTCTTAAGAAGATAAGAATTTATCACCATATCATAATTTTGGTAGGCCAATTAACTTTTTTCTCTCTTTGGAGTGCAAGAATATATATAATTTAAAATCAACATATTACCACAATCTTGAACTTTTAATTTTTTTTGTTCTTAGTCATATATGCATTTTGTAACTTACAAAAATAGACCCATTTCATATATATATTTTTTATATTGGATCGAGTCCACCCATAGAAGGTGTTACTTGACCCACAAGCCCATTAAATATTCCTCCACGTTAAACCCTATAGCGAGACTATATAAACACCATTATGATTAACAAAGGTTTAATACATCATATAGAGACGGCTAGAATTACATATAAGATCTATCTTAGCACAAGAAGAGATATCAAGGTTGTTGAAAGAGGGGATCCTGACCACTTTGTGAGAATTTTCAGTGTCAGATAACATGACTCATGGTTGTTGTAGATGTACTTCCGCTAAAGAGAAGCTTGTAAGTCTCCTAAACTAATATTTTATAATTTAAATACTACAAATACAATTGAAAATTGCAGTATTATCTTACATTAGTCTTCACTTCTTCTTTGATTTACATTTTTTTCACCAAAGCTCACCTTTTGTTTCATTGATTTTTGAATAGCTAGCTTGATCTTCTAATTCTGTAAAATAATTGAGTCATTGGATGCTCCTCAGTGCACCATATGCTTAGAAATAATTTTTGATAATACTGGAAGGTTCATCACAAATCACTATGGCCATTTGTTTTATCGAGTATGTGACATATATTAGATTTACATACATATATATTCATGTGTGTATACTCACAGACTCTTATATATTTTTTTTCATTAATAATTTTAGGGATAATTTCTCTCTAGACGTAAGTCTTCTTTGACAATCTTTTCAATTACTAATTTTATATCAGTCTAGAATAGAAGGGAGTAATCTTAATGGAGAATTATGGGTTAGATCCCTAGAATTCATGAAATTGGTGGCGAAGCATGTTGGTTGATGTAATTAAAATGTATTTTGATTATAAGTTGTTTAATTATATTTCTTAGGACGAAACTAACGTTATAATTATTGTTTATGATGTTGGGAAGTCTAGAAACACCATAAAATGGAGCTTTTGAGCATATAAACTGCTCAAGAGAGGTTGATGGAGGTGGAAAACTCCATGAATAGGATTGGTGTGATCATGAAAACCTTTTGTATGATGAAATAACCTTTTGGGTGATTGATTAGCCCTTAATAAAGGGTAAAATTACGTGGGTTTAAATGCCCAAGATACTTGTTTAAAAAGTGGATGATTAAATACTCTTATATTTATTTATCTTAAACTTTGAGCATTCTAAGGCTGTGAGAAAAGGGAAGATGTCACCACCGGAGTCTGCACCCTAGATGTGGAATTCACTCGAAACCATTACTGGTCTCAAGAGAACCATTGTCCTAGCCTACTACTAACTAAATACTATATTACTAATATTATGTGGAAGCTTTAAAAATATAAGCATGCAATAACTTAGAAAATAAACTCTATAACTTTATAGTTAAAAAGTTGAAATCTGTATAATATGCATATATCTCTAAAATGAAAGCTATCACTCGATCGACTTGTCTATGAAACCTCTGATTTAATAAAGATAGGTGCCGGGACAAGATCTCTAACTTCCTGGATATTCTACTAACAATTTCTAGTAACTACTAATACATATAACTAAAAGGAGCACTCGCTTTCTCCTTTGTATAATTAAATAGCAATAATGTATTGTTGCAGAAACATATCACCATCACCTTCCATTAGTTAATGATAGTTGTATGAAGTAATATTATTGCATATTGAAGCTATGTGAACAACGAGGACTATTAGTAGATCTTATGCTATCTACAATATTATTTATCAATATAATTTCTGCTACATGAACAATCCATCTTCAGGTGACTTCACCAGAGGAGCAGATCCTTTAAATGGAAGCATGCAAGAATAGGTGACATACTTGGCACTATCAATCAGAACAACAATGAATATATGAGAGAGGGACTTTGGACCCAAGATGGCATCACCATCAGCATTGCCTGACTCTCTCGAATAAACCAGAATAGATACTACCATGGAAGAAAGTGACTTGCTCCCGCTGAAGCGCTCTAGATTTCCAGTTTGTTCTTCAGAAATTTTGTGAGAGGGTCTTAAAAGGGAAACGGGAAACATATTTTGTTACCAATAGTCCTTCTCACGGCATTTCTGAAGAACAAATTAGAACAACTTCAAAGCAAGAGAACTTCAGCAGGAACAAGTCACTTTCTTGCATGGCAGTATCCATTATGGTTAATCGAAGAGGGGCAGATGATGCTAATGGTGATGGCATCATGGGTCCAAAGTCCCTTTCTTGGATATTTGTTGTTGTGCTGATTGATAGTGTCAAGTATTTCACCTATTTTTGCATGCATCCATTAAAAGGATCTGTTCCTCTAGTGAAGTCAAACAAATATTAAGAGTTCATGTAGTAGAAATATCATTGATAAACAATTTTGTACATAGAATAAGGTCTACTAATAGTCCTCATTGTTCACATATCTTCAGTATGTAATAGTATTACTTTAAATAAGAATCATTAACTAATAGAGGGTGTTGGTCGTCTTCTTTATGTGTGATATATGTTTCTACAATAATACATTATCGCTCCTTAATTATCGGAAAAATAAGTGAATGGCCCTTTGAGTTATATGTATTTTTTTTATGCACTCTATATTTAATCAAAAATGACAAATGTAGTTGGCAATTCCTTACATTAGCAAATAACCATAAATCATTTGACTTTCTCTGAAATAATATGCCATCTTAGAATCATTTTTAGTCCAGGGATATTGAAATAAATTCACCTTTATGTATTTACAAAATTATCTTTCTTTATACATTAATGACATCTCATTTTTACGATGTGATTTCCCAAATGACTAACATAAGGAATTGAATATGCATGTTTGTTCGGAAAAGAAATCCATAAAGTCCTCAGTAGGATTGGCAGCATCCCCCCTCAAGGGGGGAAAATTGAGCAGTTGAGAAGGGAGGCCACCTTCCAAGGTGATGGCATCCCTTAGAATATTTGAAGAATAATGATCCATGGAGGTCCTTCATAGAGGAAGAGTTTGTGTCTGTTAACAGAGTTTAGACATAAAGCATACATTGCCTCCATCCAAGAGAAGAGAGAAGTAAAGTTTAAGGACTTCATACATATAAGATAGGTGGGAAGTTTCTACTATATTGTTGTTGAGTTTCTCACTATGGTCTTGTTCAAGCTTACAATAAACACACAACTAAAGAAAACATATCACAACTTAAAAAAAATAACTCAATTTTTATTAATGGCCATGAGTTTTGTTATTATGTCGACAATATCGGCGGTGTCTCTATATGAATGTGTTCTCTTCTTTTATCTTTTCATATTTACTTAATGTTAGGTGTGTGGTTGTATAATCCTCTTCTTTTGTTGGACATAAAATAGAGAATATCAGTTAATTTAAATGTGAAACATACAATTGTAGAGATTTAAATGTTGACTGTTTAATGTGGGAGCTGTAGCACAACTACTTTTACCAATAGTTGCTGTCCAGTTACATTGACTAAAGCTCTATCAAGAGCTATAACGATGGCTAACTTCATTACTACTATTTCATGCCTTTGTTCTCAGCAAATTTTTCCAGCAATTTAACTGTCAATTCTTTTGGAGAGGTTTCGGGTTTTATTCTCTTTGACAGATGGCATGACAAATCTGCGAGTTAAATAGAACAATAAGTGAGTTGAACTTTTTTTATTGAGATGGTAATGAAATTTCTGTTGAACGACTTTTTGCTACCTTTGAGAAAATCTCTTTCTTCCTCAAAATTCCTAAGTGAATTTACTACTTCAAGAATATTAGCAAAATCATGTCACGATAAAAAAACTGGGTGTGATGGCACTTATGTTATCCCACCAAGAGAGGCCAACCTAAGCCCAACGAAACAAGATATATGTGAAATGAAAACGGAATAAAGGACTAGCATAATATACATCTGCGGAAATCATAACATAACTCAAAATGCCCCAAAGGACTGGTCTCACGTGTATAAGCCTCTAAGTATCACATTCGATTCAAAAGAAATATAAATCTTAATGTCTTTGTGTCTAGAACAGAAAAAAATATAATCAAATAGTAACTGATGTATGCCGAAGTGACAAGAAGCTACCTCACGAACTACTCAAGTAAGCCTCGGAGGAAGGTGAGAAGGAGTAATCAAGATTATTCGGGCTCGTAACCTACACAAGTGTAGAATCAAGGGAATGAGTACCAAACAATAGTGGTACTCAGCAAGCAGCCCTAAATAACTCGCAACAGAGCAATACTGTACACAAGTGTTCCAACAACCATCCGAACCTCAACAACAACCTACATAGAGTAAATTAGCCCAAACTAACAGTTCACACTCAATAACAACAGAGCCCATATAGAACATCACAACTTACACCTCAACACATATAACCACATTCTCATAGTCTTTCACAATTCAATAACCACAATATCATATCACCATTAAGAAATGACAGGAAATAAGATGAAGTCAATCCAAAGTAGTGTAATGTCATATAGAGTGATGCATGTCCATCCTAATGATAAACACTTGTTGTTTCTCAGTTCGGGACCCATGGAAAACATAATTGTTAATGCATGAGTTGTAGCATGCAACATGGCTCTTGATAATATAGAATCCATCGCAGCGTGCGACACATCCCTCTAAATCATAGTATCCATCGCAGCATGCGACAAGACCCTCGAAATGGTACATTATTTGCTGGTTTCCTTATTTTTCATCAACATCACATAGTGCCCATCATAACAGTGCCTTAGTACCAATGAAGATAAGCATACTGTAATGCTCAATGAAAGGATGAAACTACAACACCAACATCCAATCACAAATAATCAAGGCACTTCATCAAGGTAAATTTATATGACCATTCAAGTATTCAAGGCACAATTTACATTACAAACCAACAAGATTCTTCTTTTACCTGACGTTATCATCACAACACTTATTCAACATTTTGAATAGACAAAATATACGAAACCCTTCACCAATTCCACTACTCTCAATCACACAATTGCATACAAGGTTCAATACATTTAACGAAGAGTCAAAAGGTCCACTTGCCTTAAGAAAGAAATCAATCAACCCAGTACTTGAGCCTTCACTCTACGATGGGTCTCCAAATCAACAAAATCTAACCAAATATAATATCACAACAAGAATTAGGGAACAACAACACCCATATCTATGATCCTGAAAATTGGGGTCAAATTGGCCAAAAAAACCACGCCCCAGAACAAGGGTTAAATCTTAAAATTTATGAAAACAATGCTACCCAAAGATTTTGGAACATAATAACAAAAAACACATCGAAAAATGAGTTGAAACAAACCTTTAATCAATATTTTCTTAAAGGCTAGAGTTCTTGAAAAATCCCAAAACTTTGAAGTTTAAAATCATGAATTTGATGTTAAAAATCACAAAGATTAATGGGAAATGAAGATTTAGGGTCACAAACACTTACCCAAATGATTAAACACAAAAATCCTCTTTGAAATTGCCTCTCAAGAGTTCCCAAAGCTCAAAAAATGGCGAAATGGGGAAGAAACCCCAATTTTTGAATTTCATTAAACTGCCAGGGATTTTTTACTTCGTGAACGCGGTCCCTCTTCCGCGAATACGGAGGCCAGGGACTCAACTCTTTGCGAATACGGGCAAGGTATCTTGTTTGCGAAGGTCAACGAACTAACCCTTCATGAATGTGGGGTAGGTGCCGCGAACATGAAGGTCAAACAAGCAAGCCTCCCGAGTTCGCGGCATAAGCCACGTGAACGCAGAGGCTAGTCTCCCTTACCTTTTGCGAATGTGGACAAAGCTCCACGAACATGAAGGAGGATCCATCAACTCCAAAAACATCAACACCAATACACACAAATTCACCGAATGGACCCTCGAGATTCATTTAGAATCCCGTGCATACAAACCAGATATGCTACCCTACTAAGTTTGATGTTTCAGACTCAATGGGACAATCAAAATACAGATTTGAGGTCGCTTTGACCCGAAACCCTTTAACATCGCAATAAATTAACTTTTACTTGAGAAATTCCAAACTGCCCCCGAAACCTCTGAAAATTTAAGCAAGGCCTCATCTAGGCCTTGAATCATCCCCCAGATCCAGTGGAATCTTCAAAAATCCAATCCAAGCGACTGAACTTTAAATGTTGTCCAAAGTCAACTCTTCGCTTATTTTCACTTAAACTTCTAACTCAAGGGCTCAATTCAATAAAAAGCCCTCGAAACTGGAAATGATAACGCTATTAAACCAAATTCTGCATTGCGGAGCTAATGGAACTGATGAAATTATATTCTGAGACTCGTAGATTGTATTGCTACAAAAAAACACTCTTAGCAACTTTAAGTCTCCAAAACTCTAAAACTTTCAAAACTTACAACTTATCAATCAAATTCAAAAACAAACTTTGTAAACTGATCAAACAGGAGTTAGGGAAACTATCGGGAGGGGTAAAACATTCATTTTCCAAAAAATTCTAAAAATGATCTTCGAGGTCATTACATTATCCACCACTAAAGAAGAAGAAAGAGGAAACTTGTCGTTACCAAGAGCCTTAGACATAATTTCCAAAGTAAGTATTTGCTTGCCCAACTGAACTCATTCTTTCGACTATACCATAAGGATCCACTACCAAAACTAAACTTCCAAACCAAAATTGATAAAAAATCTACAATCTAGGAGTGATTACCAAGCCATGAACTAAACCTGAAACAAAACTCTCTAAACAACAGCACATCTATCAGGAAGAATCTTTTTCTGACATAACCATGAGAAATTCTGAACTACTAACCCTAAAGCAAGGAGTGAAGCGAGACTCAACCACCAAACACTCATATTGCACAAAACCATGACTGATCATAGTAAAATTTCATGTTCCTAACATAATCCTCCAACGAGCTTTCAGCTGCCAAAAACTTATCTTTATACAATGCGTACTCATCAGGGGAGAACCAACTAATCTGACCCAAAGAAGGAGATGATCAAGTAACCACCCAGGTAACCATACACCAAAGCATACAGAACCTCTAATAACATTGTCGGGATGCTAGAACGGTAGTTGTGATTGTAGACGACTCCTGAAAATTGCAACTCTAAGCCCAATGGCCCTCAAAGTCAACCACACATAGCTGAAACATGTACTCAATGACAATATAAATAATCAAGACTATCGAGAAACTTCAATTCCCCATGACAGATCTCATACAAACAATCTCAACAAGGTTTGCACATGTAGTGCTACTAGTATACCCTAACTACCCAAAAATTTCCTTTGTGTTATTCAGAATACTCCCACTCTGGTATCTACAATTAAAACCTCTCCAGTCATCCAATTCCCAACAATTTGACTTCTCCCTATATACAAGATTTGATTTGATCACCAACATGGCTCAAAACATACTCGACTCATCAAAACCAAATATATTCACCATAATCTGACAATTGAAAAACAAAAATCCGATGCCAACAAAATAGCATTACCTTACTAATCCTCTACTCATGCTTTTAAAACCATCATTAGTACCCAAATTCCTTGGAAAACATATTGCCACACCCCGTAACTTTGAATTATTACTCCTATTTTTCCCAAAAGAAAGATTTCTATCCATCCCAATCCTACTCTAAGTATTCCATCTCAGAAACTGGTCCTACCCAAGGCTAATAGTACTTTTCCATCAAGCTAAAGATATTGAATCAGAAACCAATATCATGTACATGCAACCCTTCACATGCCATGCCTCAACCACCATTCAAACAATTGTCTACTCATGCCAAATCATAGATAAGCCCTTGATCACCCCAAGAATTTTTTATACCATAAGCACATAACCTTTATTCGCCACCAAGTGTGTATGTAACTCATCATAATAGTCTTTATAGTTTCCATAAACACGGTAGTATCAATCCAACTCAAAATCCTCAATAACCATGTAGAACTATAAGTCATTCCTGCAGTGGACCCATAAGTCACCTACCATCATTTGCACAATCCAAAACAACATAAAAATGAGAATCTCCCATACATTATTGTTTGTCACCCAAACCAAAACCAACTCTTTAGAAAAGTCGCTAATAAACTCTTTATAAGTTTTTGCCGAACCAAGGTTCTATATGTAATGTCTTATTTGTTCACATTTCTTAAATAGTACCTATGACATAATTCCAAATACTTTGAGCCCTTCAATATACAAGACTCTCATTCCTTTCACTAACTCGTTTACCAATCCTATCTTTTGTCCAAAAACCTATAACATTTTACCTCATACTCTAAACAAAAACATCAAGTAAAACACTTCATTAGGCCCTTTAATCAATCAAAAAGTAATAAACTCTACAACTCAAACCATGCACAAGTCCTTCCAAATGCTCACTAATTGACACAATGATCATTTCTTACCTTACCAATCCATATCTTGACAAAACCTACTGCCACAAATGTAGACTTACGATGAAAACCAAAAGTTTGATTCAAACCATGTAAACCAATCCCCTTATCAATCGATATTATCCCATACCTAGAAGATTTTATGAAATTGCGTGTCTTAGTTGACCTTACCTTATTTATTATTAGAAATCCAACCATACCAGTTACCAAATTTGAGAACATGAGAGAACTTATCACAACACTTGAGTCGTACGTCTGTAGACATCTTTCTCAAATCTTACCCATTATTTCTTAACCTATTTGGTGAACATGTGACCTTATTACAATAACCTATACAAGAAAAACAAAGGCACATCACCCCACAAAGTCGATCTTATTATTGGTACCACAAAGTCTGTCTAATTATTGATATGATACTTCAAACTCAAGATATACCAGCCAATGAATTAAACAAATTCTACATAAACTTTCTTACTAACATTCTCAATTTCCTTCAAACAAGTATACTTGCTGGGACTTTCTTAACCCATAGAATTATCACCTAAATATGAATCAACTCCTTTTGGCTTATAATTATATCATTAGTCTCCAATTAGATCCTCGAAATACACCTCACAACCTAAACACAAAAATACCTTACCAAAGATCCACCACTATAGTTTCCTTATAAGCAATGCCTAACTCATGCATCCGTAGTAATAGCCAGTTAGTTTCTCAAATGTGAATGTAACATCGAACCCTATTACCCGAGTAGGTGAAACAACTGATAATTCCTTCAGTAGTTAGTATTCACACTTGCTAATCGGTGTCTTTGCTTCCATACATCACTAGTACCACATGATGGAAGTCCGTTAGATCCACCACTAGAACACATAATACCCACCGAGAAGATTGTACCTAGATAGCTCACATATTTCTACCCATTAAGTAACTACAATACATTACTAAATCCGTTCAGTCTCTAGCTCAAAGCGATATGCACCCTTTCATAGACCAAGTCGCTAATCATAAATATCATAATATGATGGAGTGACCTTTAGATCATCACAAATTAAAAAGTTGAGGAGAGCATAAGTTCGAGCATTTGTTCTAGTTTGCAGTCAAGGACTACTCGCAAAATATAAAGGACAAGTAGAAATTATACATGTTTTGTATAAATTTACAAGTCCAACAACTCAACAGAACAATTTCTTATTATCGAAGAGCCTATAATAAAAAAATAGTTTTGCTATACTTACTAGAATCTCTATCAAAATTTGAGCACTTAATGTAAAGGTTAGAAAAATAGTATTGTAATTAACATTAAACCAAGTTGCCTCATTCTATTAAAATAATGTACCTAGTTCAAAATAAAAAAGGTTACCTAGAAAGAAAAGAAAAAAGAAGACAAAGCTTGAGTTTTCAAAGAGGAAAAAGAATCACCAAGGAGAACCTCAGTGTTTTCAAAGATAAAAAAAAAGTTTCATCTTTGTCCTGATCCCTAATGAATATCTGACTTCACAATAATTTTAAACTATATATAGTCCAAATTTGAGGAGTATATTTGATTGTTTTTTTCAAACACATACTGGCCGTCCACAAATTTAGAGTTGAAGCTCTAGTAATTCCAATACACAGTCAAATTTGAGTAGTATATAACTTTTTTTTAAAATGAAAAAGCTTGTACACATTTAGACTTGAAATAAATCACTCCTAATCAACCATCTTATTAGAAAAATATGAAAGTTGCACTCCTCTAATAGGATCAGGTGTTCTCTTTGATTGTGTGTTCACAAACATTTATCTATACGACTACACCTTCTATGATAGTTTAAAAATACTTGAAACAAATAAATTAGGATATTCTTTTGTATGAGTCATTTTGAACAACGATAACTATCCTTTGAAACAATTTGGTATGATAATAGTACTTATATATATAATATTTTCTTTTAAAACAAAAAAGGAATGAATATAAGATGATCTGGAAATAATGAGGATATTAATGAAAAATAGTTTCACGGAGGATGAGATTATACAATATATTTTGACTACTACACAAGCAAACTTGAACCTAATTTCCTATTCTTATATACATATTTTATTAATTTTAGTCATTGAAAAGATATACCGACAAAAAGTTAGTCACAAATTAATAACAAAATTTTGTCCTCATTTATTCAGAAGATAAGAATCTATCACTAGATCATAATTTTGGTAGGCCAATTAACTTTTTTGTCTCTTGGGAGTGCAAGAATATATATATATTTTAAAATCAACATATTACCACAATCTTGAACTTTTAATTTTTTCTGTTCTTAGTCATATATGTATTTTGTAACTTACAAAAATAGACCCTTTTAATATCTATTTTTTTTAGATATTGGATCGGGTCAACCCATTAAAGGTGTTACTTGAACCACAAGCCCATTAAATATTCCTCCACGTTAAACGCTAGAGATAAAATATATAAACACCATTATGATTAACGAAGATTTAGTCCATCATATAGAGACGACTAGAAGTACATATAAGATTTATCTTTGCATAAGAAGAGATATCAAGGTCGTGGAAAGAGGGGATCTAGGTCACTTTGTGAGAATTTTTAATGTCAGATAACACAAATCATGGTTGTTGTAGATGTACTTGCGCTAAGGAGAAACTTGTAAGTCTCATAAACTAATATTTATAAGTGAAATACTACATATACTGTTTGTTTTTTTAATAAAGAAATTAAGAAAATAATAGAGAAAGACTTTGAGAGAAAATAATAATGCAGTATTGTCAAAAGGAATTATCTTATTAATAATCCAGAGACTTACATTTATAAATATAATTCCTAACTAAAAATAGAAAAATATAAATACTAACTTATCAGTAAAATTCAAATAACAAATAAAAACAACTAACTCCTAAATTGAAGTCACGTAGGACTCTAATAACATAATTTTAAAAATCTCAAAAATAGCTAACTGTTTTATTTCTCTGATATCTTGAGACATATTCTCAACACTCCTCCTTGGATCAGGAATTGTAGATTGTAGTCTCATCTAAAATTGACCTTGTGAACAAATCTGCCAATTCATCTTTTGTCTTGCAAGGCTTGTGTGCATCTTCTGTTGGATTAAATGAGAAGCTCTCTTATCTTTCATTTCAACTTGTAAAATCTCTTGCTTAGTGGAATCAAATATTCGACAATATTTGTCTCCAAATAATAATTTAAATCCTTTTTCTATTAATTGACCAACACTAAATAAACTTTTATCAATATCAAGCACATAAAGAATATCTGAAATTATTTTTGTATCTGAATTTTTTTTAATTGCAACAGACCCTTTTCCTGTTGCAGGAATACAATCACCATTCCCAATTCTGACTTTCTTATTTTTCATAGGAATGAACTCTTTAAAAAGATTCCTTTCACATGTCATGGGTTTGAACAACCACTATCAATCATCCAAAAATCAGATTTTTTGGTTGAAAAACAAGTTGCCACAAATAAGTGGTCTGCTTCTTCTTCAGTAGTGACTTGGGCAACTGTTTCATCTTTTCGAAATTTGTGTTTGCAAATCACAGCTTCATGACCAAGTTGTTTGCAAATCTTGCACTGTGCATCTGGTCTTTTCCAACATTTATATGGAGGATGTCCATTTTTGCCACAGTGCTGACAAGGTGGGTAATTTTTCAAAAATTTATCCTTACTTTGAGTTTTGTGACTGGCTACTAACGCTCCTTCAACCATGTCATCTTGCCTCATAAGCCTTCTTTGTTCTTGTGCCTGCAAAGAATTTAACAATTCTGCCAAGGTAATTTTGGACAGATCTTGTGTGTTTTCCAAGGTAGTTATACATGCTTCATATCTTTCGGCCACTGTTACAAGGATTTTTTCAACAATTCTTGTATCCTTAAATTCAGTGCCTAGTAATCTTACCTTGTTGACAATACTAAGCAATCTGTCATAGTATTCTTTGACTGTTTCTGACTATTTCATTCTCTACAATTCGAATTCCCTCATTAACTTCAACACCTTTATTCCTCGTATTCTTTCATCTCCAGCATATTCTTTTTCAGATAATTCCAAATTTCTTTGGGTGATGTGAGAGTCATGATTTTCTTGAAAACAGTTGTCGAAACAGAAACAAACAAAGTTGCTTTTGCCTTGGACTTAATGGTTTTCTTTTCCTTGTGACTCTTGATTTGGGCCACGGTGGGATTATTTGGCAGAGGATTGATTTCATAATCCTCTTCCACGGCTTCCCAAAGATCAAGAGCCTCCAAGTAGGTTTCCATTCTCACTGCCCATAGTTGATAATTTTACCATCAAAAATAGGAGGAGCCATTCGTGAAAACTATTTTCGGAATCAATTTTTCTATTCACAAGTCCCTCAAAAAGAAGGCTCTGATACCAATTGTTGGTTTTTTAATAAAGAAATTAAGAAAATAATAGAGAAAGACTTTGAGAGAAAAAAATAATGCAGTATTGTCAAAGGGAATTATCTTATTAATAATCCAGAGACTTACATTTATAGATATAATTCCTAACTAAAAATAGAAAAATATGATTACTAACTTATCAGTAAAATTCAAATAACAAATAAAAAGAACTAACTCCTAAATTGAATTCACTTAGGACTTTAATAACATAATTTTAAAAATCCTAAAAATAGCTAACTGTTTTATTTCTACAATATCCTGAGACATATTCTCAACTTATACAATTGAAAATTTCAGTATTATCTTACATTAGTGTTCACTTCTTCTTTGATTTATCAAGGACTAGCTTGATCTTCTCATTCTATAAATGATAATTGTTTCATTGAATGCTCCTCAATGTATCATATGCTTAGAAATGATTTTCGATAATACTGGAAGGTCCATCACAATTCATGGCCATTTGTTTCATCAGGTATGTGACATAGATTAGATTCACATACACATCTATTCATATGTGTATACTTATACGCACTTTTATATATATATATATATATATATATTCGAATTTCTAGAAACGTGCGTTGCTCATTTGTCCGTATCAATATTTTATATATTTAAGAAGTTTATTGATAAAATCGGATATGTTAAATTAACAATACTAATTTTACTATTTGTTTTTTCATTTATTAAAACTAATAAAAATGTGATGGTCCATTTCCCACATGTTAATAAATTGTTGATTGAAAAGTTAAAAAATACATGTAAATGCCCCTAGTGAAATTAGCAAAGGTGCAAAGATAAAATATATAGATTTCTACAAAACCTGCAAATTAAATACAAAAAATATACTTTTATCTTAGCACCAAGCATTCAAAAAATAGGATGACTAGCCTAAATTTTGAAAAATATTCAAAAAAGAATAAATAAAAATAAAATTACAACGAAATCCACCTTTTACTCACTAATAAATATTCCTCTTTACCTTGTTGTTATTATATTTTGATAGCTAAAGTGTTTCACAAAGTTCTACATATACATGATATACGTGAACTTTATTAAGAAAAAAAGAAATGAGAAGAACAATAAAAAGGGGGAAAATAGTAATGTGAAAATATGGGGATTTAGTACTAATTAATTTGCTTAATTTTTGGACATTATATTTCATAAAGGTTACATTTTCTTCTCTTCATATCAAATAAAAATTATAATAAAATTAATAGTTGAAGGACATATACAAAGAATAAATAGAAAAATAATAAAAATATTGATAAAATATACACAATGAAAGCATTATTTAAGATCAGATGACTAAATAATATAATCTAAAAAACTTGAAAGAACAACTAACTTGTTGATGTTTTCACAGAATTTGCTCAAACCTAAGGAATCCAGAACTGTGAAACAACGACCTTCTGCTATTTTCCTCCTTAATTACTCAACCAGAACTTGTGTGGGCAAGTGTTTATTTGGCTTAAAAAGAATAATCTTCTCTACTTTCCCCTTAGCCCTTTTACTCCCACCCTTTTTATTTCAAGGAGGAAGGCCAAACGATTTCAGCCATAGAGAACAGTTAATAGGGGTAATCAAGGGGCAATTACAATAAATCAAAAGCAAAAATGTTTTTGCTTTTAAGTGCAAAATATTTTCTTTTTTTATTCAAACATTTAAAATTCAAAAGTCTTATTCTATTCAGAAGACTAGTAAAATATAATTTTTATTTCTTCTATAATATATCCCTTTTCAAAAATTGGTTAATTAGTCAGGCCTAGTATGGACCACAAACTTATTTATTGAGGCTTTCAATTATGATATTAATTTGCAAGTAAACTAATAGAAGTTATCACAAAGAAACTTTTACATGTAATCTATGCCAGCTTGTTCAATTTCATAGAGTCAAATCTTATAGATTATATAGCATATTAAAAAATCAACATCAATTGCAACTCCTTATAGAAATATCCAATGACTTTCGCGTTAAAAAATACACGTATGATTGTGGGGGATATCATGAAGAACTTCTTTTAAAATGTTAATATATGATCGATAAATTTATGAGTTAATTCCACAACCTTCGATTGATGGTTAAAGTACTTAAATAACAATCAAAATCATCATAAGAATCATTTGACTAACTCGGAACAGAAAAGAGAGGAGAAGAAATTAAAGAAAATGGAAGGGAGAGAAAAAAATAAAATCTACATAAATAAATAAATTATTAAATATTTGAATTGGCATTGAAATGATCTACTTTGAACTAGTAAGAAATTGATGAGTACATTCACAATTACTGGTACAAATTTAGTACTTTTACTATTTACAATCCCAATTGTGAGTGCTATTAAACTCTGGGGTAAAATTTTCTAAATTGCACTTTGGAAGAAGCTCCATTGTGTATCAAAAAGAATTTATCATGTGCAAAATATAAAAAGATAAATGAACTTGATTTCTCAATTATCAATAACCTGTTGATCAGTAGCTTCCTTATCGTCCCCATCATCCGAGGTTGAATGATTTTCACTAGAGTGAACAAAATCAACTTTATTTATCCTACGACTTCATTTTTCCAACATTTTTCTAAACAAAATAAACTAATATCTCTTGATTGTTTTGTGATGAGTGTGTTGTAAATGGGTAAGCCCTATTTTTCCCCGAGCTACTATTTAAGGGGTCTACTCTATAGCGGTGGGGCTACGCTGCAGTGAGTCAAAGTTCACCATAGCGAAGGTAGACCAGGCATAGAGGTTCACCATAGTGAGTCATGGTTCGCTATAATGGGTCTGCTATAGTGGGTGATGTGAGGTGGAGTGCATTTAAGTTGGTTGTTCTCCCTAGCCTTTCGTTATCTTAAAATATTCAAATCAAAGAAGCCCATAGGAGACTTTTTAAGTTTTAGGGCTAAGTTCTCTCTAGGGGTAAGTCTTCTTTGTCAATCTTTTCAATTACTAATTTTATTTCAGTCTAGAGTAGAAGGGAGTGATCTTAATAGAAAATTTTGGGTTAGAACCATAGAATTCATGAAATTGGTGGCGAAGCATGTTGGTTGATGTAATTAAAATGTATTTTGATTCTATGTTGTTTAATTATACTTCTTAGGATGAAACTAAGATTATAATTATTGTTTATGATGCTGGGAAGTCCTGAAATGCCATAAAAATGGATCATGTGAGCATATACACTGCTAAAGAGAGGTTGATGGGGGTGGAAAATTCCATGAATAGGATTGGTGTGATCATAAAAACCTTTTTTATGATGAAATAACTTTTGGGTAAATGATTAGCCCTTAATAAAAGGGAATAATTAGGTGTGTTTGAATGCCCAAGATCCTTGTTTGAAAATTGGATGATTAAATGCTATTTTATTTAGTTGTCTTAAACTTTGAGCATTCTAAGACAATGAGAAAGGGGAGGGTGTCACCTCGGAGTCTGCACCCTATATGTTGAATTAACTTGAAACCATTACTGGTTCCAAGAGAACCATTCTCCTGGCCTGCTACTAACTAAATATTATATTACTAATCTTATGCGCAAGCTTTAAAAAAATAAGCATGCAATAACTTTGAAAACAAACTCTATAACTTTATAGTTAAAAAGTTGAAATTTGTATAATATGCATATATCTCTAACATAATTATGAAAGCTATCACTCAGTAGTCTCGCCTATGAAACCCCTAATTTAATAAAGATAGTTGTCGGTTAAAGTTTTCTAACTACATGGATATTCTAGTAGCAATGTCTAGTAGCTACTGAAATGTATAACTTAAAGGAGCGCTTGCTTTCTTCTTTCGATAATTAAAGTGCAATAATGTATTATTGCAGAAACACATCACCATCACCTTCCATTAGTTAATGATAGTTGTTTAACATAATACTCCTACATATTGAAGCTATGTGAACAATGAAGACTATTAGTAGATCTTATGCTATCTACAATATTATTTATCAATAATATTTCTTCTACATGAACAATCCATCTTCAGGTGACTTCACTTGAGAAGCAGATCCT
This sequence comes from Solanum appendiculatum, assembly GCA_018342035.1. NCBI lineage: Eukaryota > Viridiplantae > Streptophyta > Magnoliopsida > Solanales > Solanaceae > Solanum > Solanum appendiculatum. Next base: position 1,336,810 of record JAGDQO010000538.1, read on the forward strand.
TTAAATGGAAGAATGCAAGAATAGGTAACATACTTGACACTATCAATCAACACAACCAGAAGAGATACTACCATGGAAGAAAGTGACTTGTTCCCGCTAAAGCGCTTTAGATTTCCATTTTGTTCTTCAGAAATTTTGTTACCAATGGTCCTTGTGTTTTCCTTTCTAGACCTTCTCACAGTATTTCTGAAGAATAAATTAGAACAACTGGAAAGTAAGAGAACTTCAGCAAGAACAAGTCACTTTCTTGCATGGTAGTATATGCTCTGGTTAATTCAAGAGAGGCAGATGATGCTCATGGTGATAGCATCATGGGTCCAAAGTCCCTCTCTTGGATATTCATAGTTGTGCATATTGATAATGTTAAGTATGCCAACTATTCTTGCATGCTTCCATTTAAAGGATATGTTCCTCTGGTGAAATCAAATGAAAATCGAGAGTTCTTGTAGCAGAAATATCATTGATAAACAATGTTGTACTTAGCATAAGATCTTCTAATAGTCCTCATTGTTCACATAGTAGCTTCAATATGTAAGAGTCTTACTTTAAACAACAGTCATTAACTAATGGAGGGTGTTGGTCGTCTTCTTTATGTGTGATATATGTTTCTACAATAATATATTATCGCTCCTTAATTATCGGAAAAAGGAAAGAACGCTCCTTTGAGTTATATGCATTTTGTTTGTGCACTCTATATTTAATGAAAAATGACAAATGTAGTTGGCGATTCCTTACATTAGCAAATAACCAGAAAACATTTGACTTTCTCAGAAATAATAGATTTACAAAATTATCTTTCTTTATACATTAATGACATCTCATTTTTACATTGTGATTTTTCAAATGACTAATCTTATTAAGGAATTGAATATGCCTCCTTATTCAGAGAAGGGCAAAACTTGAGGACTTGAGAAGGGAGGCCACCTTCCAAACCGACAATAAACACACATTTAAAGAAGACATACCACAACTTAAAAAAATACCTCAATTTTTATTAATGGTCATGAGTTTTGTTATTATGTTGACAACATCGACTATGTCTCTATATGAATGTATTCTCTTCTTTTATCCTTTATTTTTTACTTTCTGGTAGGTGTGTGGTTGTATAATCTTCTTCTTTTGTTATTGAGAAAATAGAGAATATTAGTTAATTTAAATGTGAAATATACAACTGTAGAGCTCTAATTATTGATTGTTTAATGTGCGAGCTGTAGCACGTCTACTTTCACCAATAGTTGTTGTCCAGTTACATTGACTAAAGCTCGATCAAGAGTTATAACGATAGTTGATTTCTCATTACTACTGTTTCATGCCTCTGTTCTCTGCAAATTTGTCCACTAATTTAACTCTCAATTCTTTTGGACAGGTTGCGTGCTTCATTCTCTTTGACAGATGGCTGGACAGATCTGCAAGTTAAATAGGACTATAAGTGAGTTGAATTTTTTCTTTTTATTGATATAGTCATGAATTTTTTGTTGATTGACTTTTCAAGGCCCAAGCTTAGGACTCTTATTAATTGGAGATCCATTATTTTTTTCGATAAAATAGTCCACTATCCTTTAAAATTATTTTAAGAAGTTTTGCTACCTTTGAGAAAATTTCTTTCTTACTCGGAATTCCTAAGTGAATTTACTACTTCAATAACATTAGCAATATCATGTCACGATCCAAAAAATCAGGTGTGATGGCACCTTTCTTATCCCACCAAGACAGGCCAACCTAAACCAAATGAAACAAGATAAACATGGACTTAAAGAAGAATAAAGGACTAGCATTATATAGATCTGCGAAAATCATAACATAACTCAAAATGCCCCAAAGGTTTGGTGTCACGTGTACAAGCCTCTAAGTATAACACTAGATTCAAAAGAAATACAAGTCTGATTGTATTTGTGTCTAGAACAGAAAAAAAACATTATGAAAGAGTAGGTGATGTTTGTGAAGTGACAAGTAGCTACCTCACGAACTACTCAAGTAAGCCTTGGACAAAGGTGAGAAGGAGTAATCAAGATGATCCAGGATCCTAACCTACAACCTGCATAGAGTAAATTAGCCCAAACTAACAGTTCACACTCAATAATAACATAGCACATGTAAAACATCACAAGTTACACCTCAACACATATAACCACATGCTCATAGTCTTTCACAATTCAATAACCACAATATCATATCACCATTCACAAATGACAAGAAACAAGATGAAGTGCAATGCAATGTAGTGTAATGTCATACTGAGTGATACATGTTTGTCCTAATGATACACACCCAATGTACCTCAGTCCAGGACCAATGGGAGACATATCTTTCCATGTATCTGTAATGGCATGTTACATGGCTCTAGATAATATAGATCCATCGCGGTGTGGGTACCTCCCTTGAAATCATAGTATTCATTGCAACATTCAACATGACCCTTGAAATGGTACATCCTTTGGTTGTTTCCTTATTTTTCATCAACATCACATAGTTCCCATCATAATAGTGCCTCAGTACCAATAAGGATAAGCATGTACAAATGCTCATTGAAAGGATGAAATTACAACACCAACATCCAATCACAAAAAATCAAGGCACTTTATCAAGGAAAGTTAATATAATCATTCAAGTATTCAAGGCACAATTTACGTTCCAAACCAACAAGATTCTTCTTTTAACCCAAGTTATCATCACAACACTTATTCAACATTTTGAATACACAAAATATATGAAACCCTTTATCAATTCTCATTACTCTCAATCACACAATGGCATACAAGGTTTAATACACTTAATGAAAAGTCTAAAGGTCCACTTGCCTCAAGAAACCAATCAATCAAACTGGTACTTGAGCCTTCCCTCTACGATGGGTCTCCAAATCAACACAATCTAACTAAATTTTAAATCACTACAAGAATTCAAGAAGAACAACACCCATATCAATGATTTCTCAAACTGATTTCAATTGGCCAAAAAACCCATTCCCGAGAACTAGAGTTAAATCTAGAAATTTATATAAAATGTTACCTAAAGATTTTGGAAAATAATAGGGAAAACTACATCGAAAAAGAGCGAGCTAAGGAGCAAATGATGATCCGCTTAATGCGTTAGGTGAGCCCTACTAATATCACCGATCTGATCACTCATTGAATTTTGGACCAAATTTTGTGAAACTATGAATAGTCCAAAGGAGAGAGAAAATGAATGAGTTGTAAGTTGAGCAAGCACAAGTAACCCTACTTGAAATCGATACAAATCCCCACACCCCTAGATCGTCTCTCACTTGTTTGAATTCCTGATTTTAGTTCAATTATGTTAATTGATACAAAATATCTTCTAGTAAATTTGTTGGAATCATCCACCCATCTCTTTTAATTACTAAAATGAATAGGTCAATACTTTTAATTTCCTAATTGAATTCCTTGCATTATATCACTCTTTATGGCATTCGACCCTAGCTCTTGTTGGGTATTTTTATTGCTAACGACTGCTTATTCTCTTACTTGTTTTTAGGGTAACTTGAGCGTTATAAAAAATTGCACCATTATCGGGGAGTGATGGCTATGAATTAAGTTTGTGAACTTGTTTGGTTGTAGTAGATTATTGTTTGGTGTTTTTGTTGTGTCTTAATCGCAGGTGGAACTATGAGCGAAGATTGAAGTGACGATGCTAGTCACTTTGGGAAAAATGATAACATGGGAGATATGAACGATATACATGTCAACATCATTCAAAGCACATTAGCAATCTTTCGGTTGCCTCCTACCACTGGGAGAGCAATGTTCAATGTTACTGGAACCATGCTACAATTACTCCAAATGAAAGGAATGTCTGGGGGCCTTGCTCATGAAGACCCTTATGAACATATCTAAACTGTTGTGGATGTTTGTGGGTCATTCGCCTTTAAGAACATTTCACAAGAATCTATTCGGCTGAGGCTATTTCCATTCTCCTTAACGGGGGAATCTCTTAGATGGTTAACCGAAATTCCAAATAATTCTATCACTCAATGGGCGAAACTAACCGAAGCATTCATTGAAAGATTTTACCTCCCTCGAAGATGATAAAGCTTAAGGACAACGTCCAAAACTTTAAGAGAGTGGTAGGTGAGCCTCTTCATGAGACCTGGCTGTGGTTTCAAAAATTGTTACTAAATATGTCCAACAAATGGTGTCCAAGACAATTTTTTGCTATAATACTTCTATTGTAGCCTTGATTTTGTCAACAAAGGACTAGATGACAAAGTTGTTCAAAGGTAGAACCAATGTTGCTTGATGATATGACGAAAATCAACCGAGCATGGCATACAAGAGAGGATCAAGTATCTTCTCTACAATTGCTTATGATCAAGGAACAAATGGAGAAGGATCATGAGCGCGATGAGAATACGGCTTATATTATGACCCAACTTGAATTTCTATCTAAATATGTCATGGGAAGTGGACTTAAATAGGTAAATGCAATTGGTACAAGCAGTGTGCAATGCCCGGATGAGGTTTAGTTTGAGGCATTATACAATAAAGAAGTGCAACATTTGGGGAACCAAATGGGGGTTTCTCATCTAAACTATCCTAAACCGTTAGGAACCAAGGTTAGAACAAGAAAAGAGATAATGGTTGGAGAGATTGGAGAAATCGAGGTGGCAATTGGAGAGATTGTGAGGTTCAAAAAGATAGATACATTTTACCTCATGATCAACCCAAACAATAAGAGCAAGCTAGACCGGAGGTAAACTGTACTGATGATATGTTAACTAGGGTCTTCAACAAAGTTGAAAAGTCTGACAAAGTGTTGAAGGAATTGAAAAATGATTTTTCCACTTTGACTCAAATGTTTACTTTTCACTCCATGTCAATCAAGCAGTTGGAAACTCAAATGTGTCAAATCTCCATCCATTTAAATTTGATGTAAAAAGGGACGTTGCCTAGTGACACCATCCCCAACCCCAAGAATGATGCTTAATGAGTAAGAATTCCATTTTGCCACAATGTAAAATAAGGCACTTCTTGGGAGGCAACCCAAGTTTACTGTATTTTTTTTAATAATTTGTGTTGTGAGTGCAGGGTGAAATAAAGTCAAAAAGTTGAAAAGGATGTATTAGGTGATGTAGGTACCCAGTCGGCGAAGCGCTAAAATGGTTGGGTAGACATATTCATGTTCGCCTTCTGAGCCAAGAATTTAAAAAAATGGTACTGTCAACATCGGCGAACGGAGACCTATTTGGCGATCCACTGAATGACACTAGGCAAACTACATTGGGTCCGCTGTGTTGAACATCAGATTTGGTATTTATTCAAACCTCATCGGTGAGCATAAGCTCCTTTGGCGATTCTCTGAACTCGTTCGGTGACATTAGTTACAGACCGACGATTCTGCCTGAGATAAAAAGTCTAAGAGTCTTTTCAAATTTTAAAAGGCAACCTTTGATCTATTAGAACTCTTTCACTTCCTACACTTCCAATGCCCTTATTTGCATACTATTGTGTCCTCATTGTTAGTAATTTAATCATTTGGAGTGTGTATTTGCTCGGACTAGTGACCCCCAATGCCTTCCTCTCTCAATTTTTGTTGTTGTACTTCTCTGAGGTTTGTGTTTCGAAGCTTTCACTTGTTTTTTCTTTCAAAATTAAAGCATATGAAATGGGCTTTGTGATGTTACTACTTTTATGCTGTTTAGTTTGAGTGGGTTGTGTTATTTGTTGCCTATTGAATGATGTCTATAAGCTATGATAGTTGATATTGTGACTGAAATTGCTAAAGTTGAGTGTGAAGGTCAAATTTTGGAATTGAGTTGTTAAACTTGTTGGGTCGTGCTTGAATTCACTATGGGTGAAGTTTGATTAGCCCAATGTTGATCTTTTGACTTGTATTTTCCCAATTATGGATAGGGTGTCATCTTTTTATGGGAAAATCATTGATTTGGGCAATACTTCTTGATTTTTGGGGGAAGTATGAGTGGCCATGGGTAGAACAGCATATGGGTAGCTTGTAAAATTGATTGGGTAATTGGTATTGTTGCATGTTAGTATTAAATTTCTTAAAAATAGGCATTGGGGTGAAATTACCTGTTCGATGGGATTATCTTATATTGCCAAGTTGAATAGGCAGATCTCTGAGTAAGCCCAATCGCCTTCTGAGTTTGAATATGTGACCCGAGTCCTATCCCATTCGGTGGGCTTGTATTATCTCACAAAAATCAAACTTGGCAGATCGCCAAGTTGGAGTGGACATCGCCCTTCTACAAGTTCCTCTTTGTTTTGCACTGTTACTTTTGACGAGCTTGTCTTAGATATCACCAAAACGAACTCGGTGGATCACCGAGCTGAAGTTGACTCCACCTTTCATTCCTGAGTTGTAATTGTGTTTGTTTTTTAACTTAGTTTTAATTAACCTTCACCCAAATCATTGTTTTGAATTGTGTGCCTTGCATGTAATGGAAAAAACCAACGGAAAGAGAGTAATCTCATTAGACTCAGAGACTACCATAATAGAGTTTTTACAGAGTCAGTACCTACAAACCTCATCTACGAGTCATAGATTGAAGTACAACCCGTACTGTTCACTCGTGGAAAATAGTTTTGGAATTAGTTTTTGGGCCCAATTCCTACGAACTCAGTTACGGTGGTAGAAGAATCTACGAGCCATATTTTGGTTGTGTAGAATAATGTTCTGAAACTCAAAATTTCAGTTTGACTTCCATGAATAGGATCTACAATCAATAGATAAAACCACAAACCGTAGATGGCCTCATTGAAGGTTTTCAGATGATTTTTAATAGGTATTTCTTTTGTGTTTTTTCACTTTTCCTAAGTCTAACCAATTACATTACGCATATCCTAAAAGAGTTTTTACGCTCAAGATTCAAGTCCTACACTCTTAACTCCCTCAAACTCACAAACTATCGTAAGTAAGACAAATGCTAGGGTTTCAAGTCTTTCAAGCAAGTTCTCCTTTCAAATCTCAATCTCTTGGGTATTTGAGGCTTCAATGACTATATCCCTTCACTCTCATGCCTAAAGTATTTTGATTCTATAGAATTTCACAAGATTGTTAGAAGTAAAGTTAGGTTTTTTTTATGAAATTATGATCTCTCTTCAATAAGTTACGTTTTCATTGTTTCACTTTGGATTTGAAACCCAATGGTACCCATTTACCCTAATTTTTATGTCATTCACACCCTTATGACTTTTAAGCATGAAAACAAGCATGATATGAATTAGAACGTAAATACAGGTTATTTTAAGACATGACTTTTGAGCTTAACCTCATATATGATTCAAGATGATAAGTCCTTTACATACCTATGAGCATTATATGAATATATGTCTATTTGGGAGGATTATTTTGTACTGAGAGGATGTAGGTTTAGAAATCCCAAGTCACATAACTATGCGCCAACATAGGGTTATGATTCATCATTTTGTCGGTTGACCTTTTAGTCTTTATAGGATCAGATTAGTGGATCCACATATGATAAGATATGTTTCAATACTCAAGCAAGGTATAGGGTAGCCCATCCAACTGGATTATAAGTTGCGCATCATGAGCTTAAATGATGTATGTCGATTATAAGAAACTCCCTGATTATGCATTTTATGAGGTGTTTTAAGACTACACGGTTCCTTCTAAATATGCTATTTTATAGGTACGATTATGCAAGCTATTGAAAAGTTTCAACTATATGTATATGTACTTTTGAAAGAGATTTTTATTATACTTATTCAGGGACTCCAACTACCTTCCTTGTTAGATCTTCTCCATTCATATGATCTTGGAAATTTTATTTCACAGTCTTGTTCATGATTATTTGAATTATTATGCTAGTGTCCCCCCTTACTTACTCAACTGATTTCACGTACTGATGCATACATTTCTCTACGCTGCATCCTTTTATGATGTAGATTCTGGTGTTTGCGTGGGTAATGAGGTTGCGGCACTCCGTGTTAGTTTTTGGTGAGCCATTCTCATTTGGAGACTCCATTGTTTTAAACTATCAAACTCTTTTCCTTATGTTGTCTTTGTTTTGAGGTAGCTAGGGGCCATGTCTTGGTAGACTTATATTTGTATTCTAAAGTAGTAGAGGCTTTATCCTGACATTAGTAATGTAGTCTCATGGAGTTTATTAATTTTTTTATTAAACATATGTTTCAGTTTCCGCAATAGTTTATATTATACGCATGATATGTTAACTCAAGGGTTAGCCTAGGATCATTCATGGTCCTAGGTACCGTATCTTGACTGGGGTCTAGACTTGGGTCGTGATAACTTTATAGGAATATTGTTATACTTTTTATTTATTTATGTTAGTAGATTTAATGGTTGGTGGTTATAGTCACTCATTAAGGGGAGTTTCTACCTATAAGACACGCCTTTAACCACTCTTTTTCCCAATTTAAAAGTATAATATTAGTGTGTGTATAAAAGTTAAGAGAAAAGGGTACCATTTCAAAAGGAAAAAAGGTAAGTAGTTTAGGGAAAAGGGAAAAACAAGAAGGAAGGGATGAGCAGAAAGGATTCCGTCTAAACCATCATTCATGTCTAACAATTAATCCATTCAAGAGTCCTAACAATTCAATACTTAATCTTATTAACAATTCCCGCTTTTATAGTCACCTAAAAATTCAACTGTTCATTATCTTCCCTTTTCAAGAGCCCTAGCTGTTACATTTTTATATAATACTTTGGGTGTAAGCTTTCCTTGTTCTCTTATTTAAGTAGCTCCCCATTGTTGAATAGTTTATAGGGTGTAAACAGTCATTTGTTTGTCAGTTTCTTTGTGATTTTTGGGTGTCAAAGTCAGAACATTTATTCTGCTTCCAAAACCATGAAGGTATAAGCTTCAAGGTCTTGTTTCTTGTAAATTTGGTTTTTCACAAAGGCATATCAGCATCAGATGAATATAAATTTTTTTTCTTTGCGTAATTATGCTCCACTCAAAAGGCATGTCAATGATGCTTTTAAAAATTTAGAATGCGTCCATAGATGGGTGTCAAATAATCCTAACATTATCAAGAGAACTGGACATATGGATTGTAATGACCCTCCAGGTCATTTCTGTGTTAATGCCTTCTTTTTGTCGTTTAGAGCGTTCCTGTAGCGAACCCAAGTAATTTATGACTTGCCCAACTAACGATTCGGTCGCCTGGTCGTTCGTTTGGGTTTTATTACCATTTTTCTATTTTGGAGCTTTTGAACCTTGAAAAGTTGACTTCGGTCATAACTTCAGGTAAACGACCTCAGATGAGAATTTTGACGGTTCCATCAGCTCCAGAAAGGTCAAATTAGGTAAGAAGCATGGTTCGCATGAGTCCCGGGGTTTCCGGTGTGAATTTGAAGCCGATTAGATCTTTAGCCTTTGGAAATTGGCCTAAGGTTGACTTTGGTCAACCTTCTTGGAAAACGCACTCGGATGAAAATTCCGACAGCGCGATTAGTTCAAGAATGCCGAGTTTGGTCTAGAACAACCTTTCGAGAATTACCGTGAGCTTCCGATCAAAATCCGAGGCCCTTGGTAGAATTTGGCTAAAATGACATAATGGGTGTGGGACCCACTTTTTGTCGAAACGACCTCGTATGGAAATTTTGACTATGCCATTGAGTCCGGAATGTCGAATTTAGTGGGTTAGCATATCTGATTTATTTTTATCGGGTACCGAACGAATTCCGAGGGTCCTTTAGGAGACTTTAAAAAAAATAGCTAAAATCTGGTTGCTGGTGCAGACCTTTAGCGACCAGAAATTGGACTTTTAGTGACAAGAAATGGTGTTTAGCGGTGAGGTTTGGGTTTTATAACCCAGAAATTTCAGCTCTCATCATCATTTTCAAATGTCAATTTCTCCCTCATCTGAGCTCCGATTTCAGTGATTCGAAGTCCTATATGATCGTGGAGATTGTGGCTAGGTAGTGGAGTGATTGGAATGTGTTGGTGAACCCTCGTTTGTGGTGAAATTCAGCTCGAAGCTGCTGCCATCAACTTATGATTTCTTCTTCATTTTAAATTTTGATATCTCGAGTTCTAGAGCTCCTTTTTTGGTGATTCAAAGTCCCTAGTGTTCGGGTTTTCTTTGGCTTCATATATTTAAGGTTGGGGTTTGATGGGTGCACCTCGTTCTACGTGAAATCGGAGGTAAACCCTTTATTTGGCCTATTTTTGTTAGTTTTAGATTTGTTATTGTTTGGTTGATTGGGAGCGGATCCGACCCCTATTTGATAAACTAGTTTAGAATTAGTGTTGGGAGAAGGATTTGAGACCTTTTGATGGAGTCAATTCTGAGAAATCCGGAGCAGGTCCCACTTTACTCGATTTTGACCCAAAAATTGGTCTGTCTCTGAATTTTTTAATGTTGGTGTCTAAATGACCGTATTGATGCTGTGATTCTATTTTTTGTAGCGTGGAAGTAGTCTGAGGCCGTTCGGAAGGGGAAATCTCCAATTGAGTGAGTTGGAGCACGCGTGATCGGATTTTTGGTAGGTTACGGCTTCCCTTCTTTCTAGACTGAGCCTGATTGTGTAAATGCTGGTTGATATTTGTGAATCTGGGGTGGTTAGTTAGTATTGTTTCCCTTGTTCCCCGACTTCATCAATTTAGAGTTGACTGTTGGGTTGTTATGAGCTAGTATCATGCTATAGGTTGGGCTGTTGATTTGATTTGCTGATATGCATGCTGTGGGGTATCTGTTGGTGGTTATCTGATGTTGCATGAGTGGGTCCGAGTGAATCTGGTTGATGATAGACTGATTATTGTGATTCTGCCTTAGAATAGGTTGTGATTTATTGACATAGTCTCATGTACCTCGTTGACTTGAGTATGTATCCGACGTCGTTTCGGATGGACTAGATCCTTGTAGACTGATATAGAAAACTTGGGTCAGATTATGAGCCTTCGTGGCTTTCGGACCTTCCGATTCTTTGCCTCTTATCGCTGGGATTTTTGGGATGCTGCCGGAAGATATCGTGGTTGCACCGATTGTCAACTGGATTGTGTTAGGCTGGGAGCCTTCGATTGGTATATATGTGGGGGCAGCGGCTCGTGATTTTTAGTCTCTTAGTATATTATTTTTATGGCTTATCCAGTTCGTGACGACTGGCTCCAGTACGCGGCTGACGCTACTCGGTTATTACTCAGGATTTCCAGTGCTAGGCTGACGGGGGTAGGCTACCCGCTCCGATCAGCAGCTGACGTTACACGATTGCAGCCCGTTATTTCCAGTGCGAGTCCGTGGAGCATAGGCTACTAGTCCCAGCTATGCGAATGACGTATCCGATGGAACCAGTATTTCCAGCGTTAGACTGTCGAGTGTGGGTTGTTTGTGCCAGTCCGAGACTAAGGTTGCCCGGTTAGAGTCTGGCATTTCCAGCTCGTCACTGATGACTGAGCTGGGCTCTGATATTTATGACTGAGCGGGGCTCTAATGGTAATGATTGGGCGGGGCTCTGGTGTTGTTCTTGAGTTGGTCATTCCTTCGTTTCTGTAGAATAGCTCTTCTGTGTACTTGTCGGGCTTATGGGGGTCCCTCCGGGTTTTATTTAAACTTGGGCACGAGTGTGCCCAGCGGGTCTTATGGGGGGCTTAGCTGGGTTTATTTTAGTTATTTCTTTGTACTTCCTTTCAGATTTTCCATTTGCTGTTCTGTTGACCTCTATTTGGGCTGATTCTATCTTGGCCGCTTGTTTTTACCCTTCTTGCTCTGTCGGCTATGATGCCTACTGGGTACCTGTTGTTTTGGTACTCATGCAACACTCTGCATCTATTTTCTTGATGCAGGTCCGAGCACTAGCTATCAGCGTTGATATCGAGCCTACATCGATCTGTTCAGGAGACGAGGGTGAGCACTTGGCGTTTTGGGATTACCAGTCTCCTTCTGTTTATATGTTTTGGCTTGTCTTTTGTTTTCGAGACAGTTGTTCCAGTGGTCCACTTTCGGGTTTTGTACACTTTTTAGTTGTTATGTACTTGAGACTTCCAGGTTTTGGGAGGTGTTGTATATAGTATTTTGGTTCCGTTCCAGTTTTCATGAGTGCTCTTATTGTATGCTTCCGCTTGGTTATGGATTAGTTTCAACCCTTAGTCCCGTTACTGTTTAGTTCTGGGATAGGGTTTTGGTTGGCCTACTGGTGGGTTGGTAGGCGCCATCATGACTTGAGAAATTGGGTCGTGACAAATTGGTATCAGAGCCCTAGGTTCGTTTGTCTCACTTGTACAGAACTAGCATCTAGTAGAGTCCTGTGGAACGTAGCGGAGACGTCCGTGACTATCTTCAGGAGGCTACAGGATGTCCCTAAGATGTTGTCCTATCTTTGTATCTTTGTCGTGCATTGGTGTCCAGTTGGTTTCTTGAAATCTCACTTGTGTCCTTCTGTCATAGGATGGTTCGTACCCGCAGTAGAGGTCTACCCCAAGGTCGAGGTGTGGCACCAGGCCGATGTAGAGAGAGGACTCCGGAGCCGGAGCCTCGAGTAGAGTAGATTCCGCCTCATCCGATGGGGCCGGGACCAGCCCAGCCACCACTAGCTCCAGTTGTGGCCCTAGATCTTCAGGGCATGCTTGGCCAGCTTTTTGCTGCTATTGGTAGTATGCAGCAGCAGCCAGCTCCAGCGCCAGTTCTAGAGCCGATTCCAGCTCAACAAGACTAGCCTGCAGTAGTGGCTCCGGAGGTTCATCAGTCGCCAGCCCCAATTGTGGTTCAGTTAGACCCTTTGGATTGGGTTATGCCTCTGCGAGAGCAGAAGATGCTCGGTGTGTACCTTAGATTGTCACCGCCGAGATTCTTAGGGGCTGTGGGAGAGGTTGCATACCTTGGGATTAGTGGAGTCTAGAGGAGTCGACTTCACGGCCTACCAGTTAGACAGACCAGCTAGACAGTGGTGGCGCTCTTTCATTGAGACCAGGCCAGTTGGATCTCCACCAATGTCATGGGAGAAGTTTTCTGAGGCTTTTTTGGCTAGATTTAGTCCACAGAGCGTCAGGGACCGACTCCGTGATGAGTTCTCGAGGTTGGAGCAGGGCACCATGACAATATCTGAGTACGAGGTTTGTTTTCTGGAGTTGTCTCGTCATGCCATCATGATTCTAACTACGGAAGAGGAGAGGGTCCGATGCTTTGTTAGGGGATTGAGGCTGCCGTTGAGGATTGAGTCGCAGTCTATGGTGTCAACGGGCTGTTCTTTTCTTGATGTGGTAGACCATGCCCGCACCATTGAGCAGCTTCATCGCGAGGCCCATGGGGGCAGCGACAAGAGGGCTAGGTCAGATGATAGCTTCGATGGGACCCATCGTAGGTCGAGGGATACTCGGGATCGGGGTTATCAGAGGTTTCAGTCAGGGCAGTCTAGTCTGCCATATCAGGCAGCGTTGCAGACTTCAAGGGTGATTAGCACCGTCAGAGTAGGTATAGTACCGATTTGAGTTATGGCCGCGGTATGTTTCAGTCAGGTGCATCAGGTCGAGGTGGCCTACCTCCAGCGGTTAGCAGGTCTTCACAGGGTTGCTTCACTTGTAGGGAGCTTGGTCATTGGGCCAGAGAGTGCCCTTCTTCTAGATCAGCTTTACCAGCTCCTCTGGCAGTGAGATCGGTTTCAGCGATAGCACCTCCAGCTAGAGGAGGAGGTCAGCAGCAGGGTTCTTGGGGAGGTCCCAGGGGAGGCAAGACAGGCGGTAGAGTGGCCGCGAGAGGTAGAGGTGCCCAAGGCCACTATTATGCAGCTCCAGCTAGAGAAGAGGCCGAGGCTTCTGATGACGTGATCACATGTACGATTCTCTTATGCCATCAGTCCGCTTCAGCTTTATTTGAATCAGGTTCTACCTATTCTTATGTGTCAGCTTATTGTGTTCCTCGATTGGGAGTGAGTCTTGAGCCCTTGTCTGTGCCTTTGCGTGTTTCGACCCCAGTAGGGGATTCTTTAGTAGTGGATCAGGTTTGTAGATCCTGTGTGGTGACTATTCAGGGGAAGGACACTCTGGTCGATCTTATTGTGCTATGTATGGTAGACTTTGATGTGATTCTAGGTATGAATTGGTTGTCCCCTTGTCGGGCTGTCTTGGACTGTTATGCCAAGACCGTGACTTTAGCTATTCCTAGTATCCCGCCGGTGGTGTGGCAGGGTTCTTGTAGTTGCACTCCAGTTGGGGTGATTTCTTGTATGCGGGCTCAGAGGTTGGTGGACAGCGGATGTTTGGCATATTTGACATATGTTAGAGATGTGTGTACGGAGGGCCCTACCGTTGACTCAGTCCTATCATCCGAGAGTTCACAGATGTGTTTCCCTCCGACCTTCCTGGCCTACCCCCAGATCGGGACATTGATTTTGCCATAGACTTGGAGCCGGGTACTAGTCCCATTTCTATCCCTCTGTATCGTATGGCACCTGCAGAGCTCTGGGAGCTCAATGATCAGCTTCAGGATCTCTTGAGTAGAGGGTTTATCCGACCAAGTGTGTCACCTTGGGGTGCCCCAGTCCTGTTTGTGAGGAAGAAGGACGGCACCATGCAGATGTGCATCGATTACAAGCAGCTGAATAAGGTGACGGTGAAGAACCGTTATCCTATGCCTCGTATAGATGATTTATTTGACCAGCTTCAGGGTGCAACAGTGTTTTCTAAGATTGACTTGAGGTCTGATTATCATCAGCTGAGGATTAGAGCAGCGGACATCCCGAAGACAGCCTTTAGGACTCGTTATGGTTATTATGAGTTCCTGGTGATGTCTTTTGGGTTGACTAATGCCCCTGCTACATTTATGGATCTGATGACTCGAGTGGTCAGGCAGTACTTAGACTCCTTCGTCATTGTCTTCATCGATGACATCTTGGTATACTCGCGGAGCCACAGTGATCATGAGCAGCACTTGAGGACAGTGCTCCAGACTTTGAGAGACCATCGGCTTTATGCCAAGTTCTCAAAGTGAGAATTTTGGTTGGAGTCTGTAGCATTTTTGGGGCACGTGATGTCCAAGGATGGCATTATGGTTGATCCGACGAAGATTGAGGCTATTCGTGGTTGGGCTAGGCCCACTTCTGTGACTGAGATTCCGAGCTTCGTCGAACTAGTGGGGTATTACAGACGCTTTGTTGAGGGTTTCTCCACATTAGTAGCGCCTTTGACGCGGTTGACTCACTAGGGTGTTCTATTTGTGTGGTTGGAGGAGTGCGAGAGGAGCTTTCTAAGACTTAAGGAGTTGCTTACTTCTGCTCCTATCTTGACTCTTCCAGTTGAGGGCAAGGGCTTCACGGTCTATTGTGACGTATCCGGCGTTGGTTTGGGTTGTGTTCTGATGCAGTAGGGCTGGGTTATATCTTATGCGTCGAGGCAGCTTAAGCTGCATGAGCGCAACTACCCCACTCATGACTTAGAGTTGGCGGCGGTCGTTTTCGCGCTTAAGATCTGGAGGCATTACCTGTATGGAGTTCATTGTGAGTTGTTCGCTGATCATAGCAGCCTTCAGTATATTATGACACAGAGGGATCTTAATTCGAGGCAGCGCCGGTTGATTGAGCTCCTGAAGAACTACGACCTCTCTATTGTTTACCATCCGGGCAAGGCGAATGTAGTAGCGGACGCCTTGAGTTGGAAGGTGGGTAGTCTAGCTTTCCTTTCTGTCTCGGAGCGGCCCTTGGCTTTTGACATTCAGTCCTTAGCTAATCAGATGATCAGACTCGATGTTTCGGATTCCAGTCGGGTGATAGCTTATGTGGTGGTTCAGTAATCTCTGTTTGACCAGATCTGTAGTCGCCAGTTTGAGGATGAGTCTTTGATAGCACTCAGAGATAGTGTTGGCAGGTGATGCCGGGCAGACAACCTTAGATTCAGATGGGGTTTTGCGATTTGTTGGCCGTTTGTGTGTTCCCAGAGTTGGTGATTTGATCCAACTGATCCTTAGCGAGGCCCATGATTCCAGATATTCTATTCATCTGGGCACAACAAAGATGTATCGTGATTTGAGACAACATTACTGGTGGAGCGGTATGAGGAGAGACATCTCAAATTATATGTCCCGTTGTTTGTGTTGCCAGCAAGTCAAGGCCAAGCATATGAGGCCTGAGGGAGAGTTGCAGAGGATGCCGATTGTCAACTGGATTGTGTTAGGCTGGGAGCCTTCGATTGGTATAACTATCGACCTGGTACCGTCTCTCATCACAAAGCACTGTATTTCATCATAACTCCCTGAGAAAAGAGCGGCATAATAACAAATGCAATAAAATCTATTGCTTTAATTGAAGATACAAAATAACTAGAGGAAATCTCCATACGAACCATAGAAAGGAAAAAAATGATATTAAGACAAAAGGAAAAGAAACAACATTAGTTTCTATAATAGATTGTTGCCAAGTATTACCTCAAGATGAATATTAAAGTATTTGCAATGTCGGAAATCATTTTCCTGTAAAAAAATGTTGGGGAAAATTTAAGGTAAAAAATAGTTCAACTCTACCTCCCCTGCCCCTTTCTATCTCAGAGCAAGGCAGTAAATGGAAAAGGAGCCAAGAACGAGATATCGAAAGCCTGTTAATGCAATCCTATTACAAATCAAGAGAAAAATATACATGTTTTTAATTCTCATGGCAAAAGAAAGTGCAGACATGCAAAACCTAAAGAGTGTGAAGTTTCCACTTGCTAAAACATTAGTCACATAGAGTAGAATTCTCAAGGAAAAATGAACATGCAATGTTTTAATACCTTCCTTTTCAAGGAATACAATCAGTATATTTCAAAGTTGCAAGTGCAGGCTTTTAATATAAATTATCAAGAAGTGTAAATTGCACTGACATCAGAAATAGAATGGATATACATTCTTAGCCCCCACAAAGGGAAAAAATGAATCTAAGTAACTTTACAGCTTTTTCTTGATGGAAAAAAGAAGTCACATAACGACAACAAGTACATTCTTAATCCATGCAATTCAAGGTCATACATTGTGTTATCTCCTTGGCTTACCAATAATTGTTTCTTTTTAAAGCTATGCACAGACAACGTCTCATGCTGCTGAAATGTCTATTAAAACTATCCTTGCTGGTTTCACAACTTTGCACTTTGAATAAGAATTAAATCTGAGCATCTCAATTAGAAAACCATACTATGAGAATAACCAGAGATTAGGTAATTTTGCGAATTAGTTCAATAAGCACAAGACTAGACACTTCCCAGCAGATCAGCTCTATAACCAAATCTCCAAGGTTTTTAAAATTAGGGAATATACCAACAAATCAAGCATTTTCTTCCCTCTTTGAGCAAATCATTTCCTTCCTTTCTTTCTTTATTCTTATGAAGACATTTATAAATGAGCATCCAGATGATGCAAAAAACAACCCTACTTGAGCAGATCCTTAAGAAAACAAAGTCTATGAACAAAAAGGAGAAGCGTGCAGGTTAATGAGGATTACACACGTGCAAGCATCTTTGACGATATGACAGTCTCAACAAAGAATATGAAAAAATTACTTTTTCTGATGAGTGTTCCTGATCAAATTAACAAGGAATTCTTATAAGGAGACAAATTAAACTAATGAGACCTATCTTTTTCATTGCCCCCGTCGAAAGGTATGCGTTCACATAATATAAAACATGACAATATTATTGGGAATTCAATAAGTTGTTTGGTACTTTGATCTCTCAAGCAACCACTTAACACGAAGTTGATGGAATGATGAGAAGTTTCTTGACTTGAGAAAGTATTCATGACTGATCTTTCATCAACAATACTTCTTACTTCTTGCATTGAGAATTTCTTAAACATATTAGGCGCCAAGAGCTTAGACACAACAATGGTGCATTCCTGCACATGAGATTGATCATAAAATTCAGAAAATATTGTACCTTGTTAATGAAGAACTTGTCAAAGTAAACTAGAAAATATGGCTAGTTTAAGTAATGAAATGATCGACTCCAGTGTAATTTCGACACAGAGAGATACAAAATTTTTCACCATATCGCACAAATATGGCTTTCCGACAAGAGCCTCATACAAACCTAAAACACTTCCTCGATGATATGTTGAATCCACAGAAAAATGAATAGGAAAAGGGTTCCTTTTCGACAGGATAAGAAAGAAGGCATGTTTTTTCAATGACCAAACATAAATACAATTAATGCTAGAGATGCCTTACGCATCCTTTACTTACCCTAACTGATCCATTTCCAATCAGCCAAACACTTGTCAGCTTGGTACCCTTGGTGTCTTCAATAAACTATTCACAGAGCATTCCAGATCACTTTGAATAGCAGGAGAAAGGTTTGCCAACATCAATTCTTTAGAAACAACTTTTCTCCTTTTTACACAAGACTAGACAAGATGACCCACTTTCAATTACTACCAACTAAACTACCACAACAAACTAATTAAAAATGCTGGTAATTTGCTAGTAATAATGTCCAACATTGACAAGAACTGTTAATGTAAAGCTAAAGCTTGAACCCGAGCCAAAAATGAATACAAAGACTTCACATCTACTACATGTCCAAACCTCCCTTTACCTACATAAATGTACAAGAGAGTTAGTAACTTGAAAATGCTGAAACTTAGTCATTAGTTCTTTAAGCAATATAAAGGCCGAAATTATCTATCATCAACTATTAATTCATAACTTGAAGAAAAAGTAAAAAGGAATGTATAGCAGATCTCATTACTCTTGGCCTAATGATCGGGAAATCCAAAGAGTTATCTAGATGTTCCACAACCTTAACTTGAAAATATTCAAATATTCATTCTCCCCATTCTCGACCGAAAGGGTAAGATAGTACATGAAGTTTTGGATGACAAGTCCATTAACCTTGAGAATCTCATTAACCTCATATGTAGTTCCTAAAAAGAATACATAGTCATCTTTCTAAAGAAAACAAGGAGAAAAAATAATAATTAGAAAGATAATGTGACTCGAGCATACCCTTTTTCTCATTGTACTGCTCAAGTGCCTATGCAGCAAAACCCTTCATCATTTCCATATTCCTAGGATTTTTTACGTAGTGTGGCATGGGAAATATGTTAGTCATTGGACCCGAACCAAGATAATCATTAATGTAAAATCTGTCAAGCTTTGAAATGGAGGATCGAGCTCTATCAGGAGCTTGAGATTCATCCATGGCAGAGCTCCTTCACGTGTTGCATCACAGAAGAAGAGAGAAGAGAAAGTGTAATTTGTGATTTGTGAAACTGTAAACTGGTTCATTCCAATTGAATGTGTACATTTTATAGCGGCTCAACTAACTCTAACTAATTATAATTATGTGATAGTTGGAAACAACTCTCATGGGCTGGTTGATTAACTAACAACTAAGTAACATGATTAATCAAAATATATTAGTAAGCTAGGATAATGCGTATACACATGAATTACAATGTACAATACATTACACTTCTCAATAACCCCCCTAAAGTTGGAAGGGATGAAAGGAATGTCGACTTGCCAATAACTGCTGCATGTCTAACTCCAGTGTGCTTTGGTGAGGACATCTGTGAGTTGATCAGTAGTAGGAGTGTGATCCAGGAAAATGGGACCTTCATATAACTTGTTCCTCAAAAAATGGCTATCCACCTCAATATGTTTGGTTCATTCATGAAAAACTGATTTCTTTGCAATATGAAGTGCTGACTGGCTATCACAGTGCACATGAATAGGGTGGGAAAAGGGAGAGTGAGTTCTTTGAGGAGTCTGTCAAGCCACAATAATTCACCAACAGCCTTCTAGATGGCTCTATATTCAGCATCAACAGAAGACAAAGAAACAATTTCTTGTTTCTTGGATTTCTAGCTGATGGGATGATTGCCTAGAAGCACAAAGTAACCACTAAATAGACCTTTTGAAATCAGGGCATGAGGCCTAACAAGAATTACAAAATGATCGAATGGTGCAAGTGGGATCATTGGACATAAAAAGGCCTAAAGTGGGATCACCTTTGAGGTACCTCAGTAGGTGGAAGGAAGCCTTCAGGTAAGGCTCTCTAGGAGATTTTATGAACTGACTTAGATGTTGAACACTATAAGCAATGTACAGTTTAGTGTTGGTTAGGAAATTTAATTTGCCAATCAATTTCCTATAATAGGTGGGGTCTGGCAACGAGGTGCCCTCTTTTGCTTGAAGCTTCATATTGGGATCCAGTGGTGAAGTAAAACTACTATGAGTGATGCAATCATACTCTTTGGGTAAATCAAGGAAAAAATTTCCTCTGAGAAATGAGAACACCATCATCTTTGTACAAGATCTCTAGGCCCAATAAATAATGCATTTTGCCTAGATCCTTAATCTTGAAACTGTCATCTAGAAAAGCTTTGAGTTGCTGGATCTCAACCAAGTCAGTCCTAGCGATGAGGATATCATCAACATACACTGCTATGAACATGACAATAGAGGCCAACTTTTTGAAAAAAAGAGAGTACTCATTCAGGGAGTGGCTTTAACTTCTCGAACAAAGAGCTTGTGTAAGTTTAGCATACCTTTGCCTGGTTCAACCAAAACAATGACTTCCTTAACTTGCATACAAAAGTGGGATAAGTGACAAATAAACCTGGTGGAATCTGCATGTTAGACTTCATCATGCAGATCCCCTGAAGAAAGGCATTGTTTACATTCAATTGGTAGATATCCCGGCCTTTCTTTACTGCAGTGGCAATCAAGGACCTCATAGTGGTCATTTTAACGACAGGGGAGAATGTTTCAGTGTAGTCAATTCCAAGTTGTTGAGTATAGCCCTTTACCACCAGTCTAGCTTTAAATCTTTTAATACTGCCATTACCTTTATGTTTCACTTTGTATACCATCTTACACCCAATGGATTATTTGTTTGTTGATAAAGGAACCATATCCCAAGTGTGATTTGCATGTAAGGCATCAAATTATTGAGTCATGGCCTTTTACCATGCAGGATTGGTAGCTGCCTCTCCATATGAAAAAGGCTCATTGTCATGACAAATGTTCTCAACAAGACTCTAACTATGATGCTTCAGTGAATCAGGTGCAATGTGTTGGTGCACTGAAAATAATGCATTGAGAGAATCATAAGGCCAAAAGAGGTTTCAAAGAATGGACATAATTATGAAGGCAAACAGGAACCTTGGATTCCCTTGTGGATCTTCTCACTCTTTGAGTGGAAGCAGGGACAAGTGATGGGGTGGTAGTAGGTATTACCGGTTCTAATGGAAGTGAAGTTTCCGAGGGGAAATCACTATGAGGTGTGTCATGTGGTAAAATATCAGTTAATAGTTGGAGGACTAGGTGTTGGAGTGTCCCTAGGGGTGGTAATAGGAGACATCGGAATGGTAGTATCAAGTTGAATACCTGTATTACTCAACACATGGTCCATATGTCCTTCTTCGCAATAAGTATTGGAATAAAAGTAGTATCAAGAACAGTTTTGCAAGAATTAGAAAAAGAAGGAAGTTTAAAAGAAATATGCTCTCACGAAATGTAACATCTTTAGAAATGTGTATTTTCTTAGTGGTAAAACTTAGAGCCTTTTACCCCTTGGTTCCAACAGGGTATCCAACAAAGACAGGAGGAGTAGTTCTAGGGTCAAATTTGTGCTTGAGGTGTTTAGGAGCAGTAGGGCATAAGCAACCAAAAACACTCGTGTGGGAATAATCTGGTTTTCTTTTGTGCAGAATTTCAAGAGGACATTTGAGATAGGTTATGGGGAGTCTATTAATTATATAGGTTGTTGTTAGTAAGTACTCTCTCCAATATTTGGTTAGGAGTTGGGATTGAAATAAGAGTGCCCTGGAAGTCTCTAGTAGGTATTTGTGTTTTTTCTCAATCACACCATTTTGTTGTGGTGTATATGGGAAACTTTTTGGATGAATAATGCCTTTGGATTGGAAAAACTGTTTGGCTTCTGTATTTGTGAATTCTAAACCGTTGTCTAATCTAATGATTTTAATATGAGCACTTAATTGATTTTCAGCTAGAGTGACAAAGGCTTTGATAACTTGTAATGCATTACTTTTGCATGACTACAAATGTGTCCAAGTACATCTCATATAATCATTCACCATGGTAAGGAAGTATTTGAATTGATCATGTGTTGCAACATGATATGGTCCCCACAAGTCAATGTGGAGTAGTTCAAATATTTATTTGCAAAAAATGACTTTTTCAGGAAAGGGGAATCTTGTTTCTCTAGCCATAGGACAAATTTTACATAAGAAAGGTTGTTTAGAAGAGGAATGGGTAGGTATTGATGAAATGCCCTTCATTTTACCAAAGGGAACATGTCTAAGTCTGTTATGCCACATCAAATCTACATTATCTCTATGAGAAGTAGAATAAGCAGAGAAAAGTTGTACTTTATTAACATTCATAGTAGAAGAAAGAGATTTACATAGATGAAGTAGAACTAGAAGATGAAGGAAAATTAGAGTTGAGCTCATTTTTGTTCTTCCCTTTTTAGAACCAAGATACAGGAAAGAATTAGAAATACAGGTATAACAAGTTGAATTTTTCAAGGAATGAGAGCATAGAAGGTATAGGACATCTTCGACCTCACATATCTCTAGAGGCCTCTTCATTGAAGGGGACTAAAGAAGACACAAGTTCTTAGTAAAAGAAATAGTGCCTTTAAGGTTCAAAGTCAAACAATCCACCAACATTAGATTGCATTTGAAGGAAAGAGCATAAAGAACTTTATGCAATGTAATTTCAGATATCAAAAACACACTACCAATCTTAGTTACTCCGACCTTATAATCATTTGGGAGACTCACTATGAGAGTTTGATATTGGTTAAATGAGACCTATGAAAAGTCATGTGGTTTGATGCACCTGAATCTATGATCCATATGTCTTCCCTTGCTTTTGAACACTTACATAATATTTTTCCAAAATCAATAGAAGATACTGTATTAGAACATACTACAATACCTGTAAAATTCACAGCATCATTGTCAATGTCATATTGTTCCTTTAAAAGACTTAAGTTCTGCCTTTCTCCTCTTTGCACCATATCATCATATCTAACAGACAACATGTCTGGTGCGGGTCCTTGAGCATGTTCCACTTCATTCCCTTCCAATTAGAGTTATTGTTCTTCTGATGCCTAGAGTTCTCATCTCTCTTTGCTTCTCATCCTGAATTAGTAGTGACAAAGCTTGTGCGAAAGAGGGCAAGGGGTTCATCATCAGAATGCTATATGTCAATGCAGTGTATACTTCATTCTGACCCATTAAGATCTGTATAAGTTTCCTGTCTTGCTATCCGTTGTGCATACTTTTCTTCGTACCACAAGTCGAGAAAGAACTATCTGCCTAATTCTTCCCATAGTTTCTTCATCTTTGTATAGTAACCAGTTATATCTAGGTTTCCCTATGATAGATCATTGATCTCTTTCTGAATCTGATACAACCTTGCACCATTAGTTTGATCATATGAATCCTATAACTCACTACAGAGTTCGACCGCATCGTTCACATACTCTTCGCTATCAGCAATCTCTTTAGCCAAGGAATTTAAAATTCATGATGTGACCATATCATCACATCTCTCCCACAATAAAAAAATTGGGGAATTAGTGGCTGGTTTCTTATATTCACCATCGATGAATCCAAGTTTGTTCTTCACTGATAGAGAGCATAGTACACCTCTTCTCCAGGATCTAATGGATGCATATACAATGGACTGGACAAATCAATTAGGGTATCTTCCTTATCAAGATAGGGAGTGATAATCATCATGAACAATTATTGAAAGATAGAAGAAAAGGAGATTCTCAAACAACAAAATAAATTGAATCTCAATTGAGATGAACTAACTCACACAATTCACAGATCGGAACTGGTGTAGATTGATTATGAAGGAGGAATGCCTAATTATGGAAGTAGTGAATCAACTTGGATCTGATACCATGTCATGTTTTGAAATGGAGGATCAAGTTCTATCAAGAGCTTGAGATCCATCCATGGCAGATATCCTTCAAGTGTTGCAAAAAAGAAGAAGAAGAAGAAGAAGAAGAAGAAGGAAAGGAAAGTGTCTGATCCTAACTCAACTATCTCTTATAATAACTACCTAATAGTTGGAAAAAATTGTCATGAGCTGGTGGATTAACTAACAACTAAGTAACAGAATTAATCAAAATAGATTAGTAAGCTAGGCTAATGCGTATACACATCAATTACAATGTACAATACACTACACTACTCAATAAAATCCCTATCAAAATAAAAGTCAACCAATTTAAGAGAAACATCATCTATTGCGACAACCAATATGTTCATGTAAGAAACAAAGTCAATATTACTGCTAATAGAAAAACTACACTCTACTAATTATTGAACATTTATCCTTTGTCTTTCAACAATGGTTTTTAGTTCTTTTTCTCTTTACTGCTCTGACAATAATTTCTTAAAGTTAGTATAATGAGATATACAGAAAGAGGAAAAGAGCCACAATGGCCTATCAAGAGTACTCAATCTCGATAATAAGCATAGCATTGATGTTGGCTATTCGGCACAGGAAATTTCAGCACCTACTTTGCTCTCTTTAACACCAATGGAGTCTGCCTTCGAGGAAGGGAGCGAAGAAGAAGTGCAAATTGAAAGCTCAAAGAATTTGGCTCAACACACAATGGAACTGTATTTTTTAACAACAAAGTTCTAAATTATTTGATGCATTTTGGATGAGTCATCAGAGTAGTTATGTGTACAAACCTCAGCAAAATGGCGTTGGTGAAAGGAAACATACACATTTATTGGACATGGCCAAAGCCTTGAAGATTTAGGGTAGTATTCTCACTATATTTTGGGGGGAATGTGTCCTTACTGTGGTATATGTTATAAATAGACTTCATACTAAAGTTTTGAAAGTCAAACCACCATGTGATATGCTTCATAACAGGATACCAAAAGATTCACACCTGAGGGTGCTTTGGTTGCTTATGTTATGCGACAATTCTTGTTAAAGTGGATAAGTTCTCACCTAGGGCAAAGGCTTGTGTATTCATGGGATACTCAGAGACTAAAAGAGGACATAAACTCCTTGATCTATTTACTAATAAGTTTTCTATTTGTAGGGAGGTCATTTTCAAGGAACATATATTTTCTTTTGCTAATCCTTCTTCCACACTTAAAGTGCCTTTCATAGTTCATGACAGGAGAAGTGATGTGATTGTTAATGATCTTAAGCCACTTCACATGTATAATCTCATACAACAACAAATGAAGGAAAGGAGAATGAGAATGTAGATAGCCAAGAGATTCAACATGGTGATATGGACACAACATATCAAGAAAGTGATGAAAATGAAATACATGCTGAATTTCATAAAGTTGAGCCAACTACTGATGAGAATAAGACTGATGAGGTACCCATTTGGGAGTCATTTGATGAAATAGTGCAAAATGTTTATGCTGAAGCAAGAAGGTGTGGAAGAAGTATCAAGGAGCCTTTATGGCATCAAGATTATGTCCGTACCAAGAAAGCTAATAAAACATTACTATGTCCTCTGTCATGTCTCCTTTGATATGGTGAAGTCTCTCAGAGATGTAGAAACATAATGGTTAATATCTCAGTCCTTATAAAACCTAGAAACTTTGCAGAAGATTTGAAGGACCAAAGATGGATTGAAGCTATAAACTTAGAGATAAAGGCATTGAAAGAATATAATACCTCGAAAACAGTACACCTTCCAAAGGGAAAGTCATCCATAGGTTCAAAGCGGATATACAAGATAAGGTATAAAGCTAATGGAGAGGTGGAGAGATTCAAAGCTATATTGGTCGTAAAAGGATAGAACTAAAAGGAGGGATTAGATTACCATGAAACATTCTCATCTATTGCAAAAATGGTAACTATAAGGTCATTTATTTCTTTAGCTGCTGTTAGAAGTTTGAATATTAATAATGCTCAACTATCAATCATACAACTCAATGAGTAAGCGATCGCTAGAAATATATAACCTAATGTATAATGTTGCGGTCGAATCCCACAAGGAACAATATAAAGGCGAATGAAGAAACAGAGAATTATAAGCCACTAGTTTTAATCCAAACGAAAGATACATGTATTATATAAAGATTTTTTGCAAGAATTAAGGATTGCGGATAGAGGAGGACAAGGACAAAGGCCTTTTCAAGCAAGGAGTCCATGGAGATTAGGGAATGACGTTAATCATCTCCATACAATCCATTTCACATTAATATCATATAGACTCAAAAAATCACGGGTCGAATCATATAAACCTTGAAATCACAATTATCCACTGATATCTTTCGATCGTAGGCAAATATATCTCAACTAGTTCTACCAAACCTAGCTAAGTGGCAACACAAGTGATCCAATTATAGGTATTGCAAGGATATCACTATCTCTAGCTATAATCAAATAAATGATTAATTACACCTCAAATTAGGACTACTCAATCATTCCCATACTCTATTCACTCTTTCAAGCTAAATCAAGGTAAATGGGCAAATCCTAGGAGTCATCAAATCCATTGGAAAATAATTAAAGCATGAAATTGAATAGATAATCAAAGACCCATTTCACAATTTTAGAGTTCAAAGAGATATAGGTTCAAAAGAGGATTGCTTTTTTTTTTCTCAAAATGGGTAAGGCTTGTAATGAGGTTGCCAAAGAAATGATTATGCTCAAAGGGTTCCAATTGGGATACATTTAGTGCAAGGTTATGCTTTTTACATCAAGTGGGCTTCAAAAAATCACAAAGAAAGGCAAGATCATTTCTTCAATCAAAAACCATCAAGACCAACATTGAAAGATTAACCGGGCAAGTTCTATCTAGCATAAGTGAACACAAGGAATTATTATACAAACTCACCACGCATGACATGCAAATTAATCAAGATGGATCCATTTTTACTTGCATCACAAGCTCAAATGGCATCACACTTAAAAACCATAAACAAGTCAAGAGTCACAAGAGTTGTCACAAAATCATTCACATCATGCATTTGTTTTAAAAAAAAAACTGAAGGGTATGCTCTTCACCATGCACAACTATTTCACAAGTACAAAATAAATCACGTGCTTCCAAAAAGAAGGTGATTTTCCCTTAAGAAAGACGTCAATTGATCCATCATCGGGCAAATTCATACATTTCTTTGAGGTATGGTGACACACCCAAATTACATCTCCCTTAAGAAGTATTAGTGGTCGTTGTCAAATAAAGAACCTAGCAAAGGCTAGGGTCGATCCCACGAGGAATATAGTTCAGACTTAGTCCAATTTATTGTTATTTGTACGTTTAGCCAAGTTATCTCTGTAAAAGGGGGATTTTGAAAATTAAAATTATAATTGATTGATGTGTAGTAACAAGTAAGCAAGTAACAGGATTCGCAGTTTGTAATATCAATATGAGAATGAAACTAGGGCACACGTGTTCCCCACAACTTCTTAACTCAGTAATCCTAATAATTGTAACTCTTTTCTAGTGTTTAACATGCATAGTCGGTAACTTAGGTATCACCTAAGTGATTGGTCCTCCAAATAGGGAATTTAACCACGCAACTTTGTCCGTCTACGGGTGTATGCTTTACTAACCCTTACCACTGACCAAGATTAGCCCTCAGCGTATTTTATTCAGATTATTAGATAGCGGATTATCATGCTAAATCTTTGTTTTTTAATCTCTCTCTCATTCATTACTTCCTTGGTCCAGCAAGTTATTAGATAGCGGATTATCATGCTAAATCTTTGTTTTTTAATCTCTTTCTCATTCATTACTTCCTTGGTCCAGCAAGTAGGAACGATGCATGTTCTAACGTTGTACACCGTTAAAAAGCATTCAAAATGAAGAGATCAACAAATACATGCATAAACACGTTATCAAGAATTAATTCATTATTAGTTTCACATTGTCAATTACTCATGCTTCCCACAAACCCTAGTTGTGGATTTAGCTATTCATGCTTGACTATTCACAATTCATATTATGGTTTGAATAATAAATCATGAACTTACTATGAGAATAGATGGAATCAAAAATCTTGAATTGAAGAACAAAAACCAATTGTATAAATAGAACTTCAAGAATTAAATACCAAAAGTGTTTGAATAATTAATTCCCAAAGCCAAAATAATATATCACAAAACATCTAACTCCAAAAACTAAAATTACAACTTATATTTATAGAAGAAAAAGCCTAAACTAAGTAGGAGAAGGAAAACTACGAGAATCCAGTTCTAAGTAGTGTCATCTATGGCTGGCCGCCTACAGCTCGTCAGCGCAACGACAGCTAGTAGGTCCAGCCATCATTCAACATTTTGTTAATTTCTGGGAGATGTCCACTTACGGGCATGACCTACGACTCGTAGGTCTGAGCACGGACCGTCATATTCAACCGTCATTCAAGTACTGAAACTCATCCTCTCTGAAGTCCATCGACGATCCTTCATCTACGGTTTGTAGCAGGAGCTACGGTTCATCATCCTCAATCGTTGTTCCATACTTAGCTAAATTTTCAAGCACCTGAACCCACGACTCCAACCTACGGTTCATCAAGGGAATGACGGCTCATACATCATCAAAACTCTATTGTTGTAGCACTTTAATCATCAACTGCTCCAAAAACTTATTTCCTGTAAAATTAAACACAAATACCATCAGATATACTTCTAAAATGCCTAAGAAGTGTGCAAAAACTCTAAGTTTAATGTATCTAAAGTACCATAAGTTCACGGTACATCAATACCCTCAACTTAAAATCATTGCTTGTCCTCAAGCGACACAACAACCTCTAAATGGCACTTGTGCATAAGCAACCCATAATTCAAGCAATCACACATCATTTTTCTTACATCATCCTCCTTATTTATTTCAACCTAGTGCAACTTTTTTCATAAACTCAACAAGCTAACTGATGTGAGGCTAAAAATATACATATTTAATCATTATTCGCCTCATATTTAATCTTTTAATTATCCTTTTTGAGCATAAATTTTATGAATTATTCTTATGTTGTGCATTTAATTTGTAGGATTAAAATGACATGAAAATGAAGAAATTTGGAGCATAAATAAATTTAAAACAAAAGATCATATAAGGAAATCAAGCAGCCAGTTTAATGGATTGAAGTTAATATAATATTATTATTTATACATATGCACCTATGCGCAAGTTAATCAAAAAAAGAGGAGGAATTACATGCTGCAACATGGCAGCCATGAAGAAGACCCCTCTAAAACATTGCCACGTGGCATAAGACACATGCACAATGGTTGAAGCGGCAAACTTTTCCGGCGTTTTCATGGAAACCCAATTCCTTCCGGTTTTGGGTTTCCTAATTTGTTTTGGACTCAATTATTTTATTTAGGGTTTCTATATCTATAAATAGGGCATAAAAAATTATTATTGGAGAAGCCAAGAACCCAAGAAATAATACATAACATACAATTTATAACTTAATAGCTTAGGAACTTTGGAAGAGCCGCCGTGAAGGCCGGAAAATTTTTGTTTATTCTTTCTTCTCCTCTATATTTATTTGTATTCGTGATTATTGAAATATATTTTAGTTATTGTTCTTAATTTTTTATGATTAACACAAGCATATTTATTTTAATAAATTTTGATTGTGTTTTTGAGTTAATGGGTAGCTAAATTTCATAACAAGGGTTGTGGGAACCATGATGAATTATCAAAGTAAGTTAATGTAAAAAAAAAAAGTGATTCGTGATTGATTTTTATGCATGTATTGTTAATCTCTTATTTAGATTGCTTTTTAAAGGTGACCAACGTTACAACTCACCATATTCCTACTTGCCAGACCAAGGAAGTAATGAATGGGAAAAGAGATTAAACAACAGAGATTTAGCG
This sequence comes from Solanum appendiculatum, assembly GCA_018342035.1. Taxonomy (NCBI): domain Eukaryota; kingdom Viridiplantae; phylum Streptophyta; class Magnoliopsida; order Solanales; family Solanaceae; genus Solanum; species Solanum appendiculatum. The sequence goes on from JAGDQO010000538.1 coordinate 1,366,532, forward strand.
AGACATTCCGCTATCTAATAGTCTGAACCACATACGTAGATGGCTAATCTGTGTCAAAGGTAAGGATTAGTAAAACATACACCTGTAGACAGACCAAGTTGCGTGGTAAATTCCCTATTTGGAGGACCAATCACTTAGGAGATACATAACTTACTGACTTTGCATGCAAAAAATTTAAACAGATCACTAGTACCATATTCTTGTTATGTTATGAAATCATGGGGAACACATTCCTAGTCATTTCTAATAATCTAAATACAAATAAATACTTAGTTCCAATCTATTGTTATTCTTTTTTTATTTTTGTTTCAATTTAAATCCCCCCTTTTAAATAACAACTACTGAGTTAAATATTTGCTATTGACAATTGTTGGGATATCGTATTAACCATATGTTTGAATATAGTATTTATTCAGTTTTAATAGATCATATATTCATTTATGATGTCTGTTTACTTATATAGTAATTGATTTAGTGTATAGAGTTTTAGCTTATACACAGAGGACTAAATCATCGGTTCTTATAAGTATAAAGTTTTTTGTTCACAATCTAAGATGGAAAATGGACATGCCATCAGTACGATTGTAGCACAAGATTATATATAATTTATCTTGATTATGGGAATGGTATAGTTCCAACTTCTTGCGCTAGTGCATTTTGTATGTATTGAACGGGACCGAGTAGAGATAGTTGCTTTAGACTGACTGACAAAAGCATATTCTCTAAACTATTAAATGTACTTATATTCTTAATCCTGATATAATTATTATGATTTGTATATGTTAATTATCGTTTTGAATTATTAAAAGGTGTGATTCTGAGATAAGTCAATATGCCTGATAAATTGAATGATAATAATATATATTGGTGAAATAATAAGTTAGTTGACGGAATCCATGTCTCATTATAGAGATTGATGATATGCCTTTTTGAGAAGCTTATAAGTTTTTATCATGTCAAACCTTGCAAGTGGATTTATGAATCCGACACATGATATAAGTTAAGCAGTGCTCTAAAGGAAGTTAATCTTTGAATTAAATTCGTCAGTAATTTAATTTATTGATTAGTATTTGTAATCTTAACATGGGAATTACATAAGTGTTTAATGGAGAATTTCGAAATATAAATAGAGGAGTGCAATTACGAATTTCTACTGGATTGATTTGTAATTTATTATGGTAAGAATAATTCAAATTATTTATTTGGAATTATTTCCATAATAGGAAGTCTTAGTAATTAATTATGTGGTCGCTACCGAACCCATATTTAACTAGAACTCTGAATTCTATTCTAAGGGAAAAAGAGAGAAGTATATGTATTTCTCTATTCTAAGTAAAAGGGGGAAGTACATGTCTTTTTCTTCTCCTCCTTGGACTAGGAATAAATCTCTATAAATAGGGATTCTTCTAACCCTTGAACTGATATAAGATTTCTATACAGTACTTGCCCACCCAAGTATTGAGAGAGTTCGGTAGTGAACTTTGGATCACTGTAGAAGACAGCAGAACTATCATCCAGTTTGTGGACTAGCTTGTGGATTCGCTTGAAGGTTCTAGCTCGTGAACTAGCTTGTGGATTCGCTTGAAGGTATCTGCTCACGCTTCAAGAGGTAATTGTTGAATTAAATTTCAGAAAGTTTATGTGCTCTAGCATGATTTTATGTGTTATAGCATAAACTAGGGATTATCTATTATTCATTTAAGTTGTATGATTCTGATATGATTCCGCTGTGCATATAATTTTCCAACAATTGACATCATGGCCATGCTTACATCTATTTAGATAACTTTAACATGTTTATAATGTTTGGTCGTTGAAAGCCATTGACAATGTCGGAAGGGATTTTTGGCCGACGTATCTATCTGATGGATTGTGGCATCTTCTTGATTTAAATAAAGAAGTAAAGAAAATTGTTGGGTATGCTTCAATAAGTTTGGGTGGCGACAACAAACATTATAAAAGAAGCCAATATTTAAAAATCTTTGGTTATGCTTTTGACTGTCAAAACTTTTGTATGGGATAAAGGAGTAAATTGGAATATGTGAATTGATACCAATTATAGAAGTTACCAAAGAATTGCATGAGGCCTTATTAATTGTTTAATGTTATTTTTACGGAAATTACTTTTATTCACTTTGACTTTTTTAAACTTTTGAAGCTTTTGGAGGTGGCAGTGAATTTATTTTTCCTTTTAAAGTAGGTTAAAACGTTTATTCTCATAAAGTTGGTAGTAATACGCTAAAGGTTGATTTTTATTCAAAAAGAAAATAATTATATGGGCTCTGTTTTTTGTTTCTTCTTATATAAATGATAAAAACTTAAGAATTTGTGATTAATAAATAGTGTTGTTAATATGATCTATTTATTTGAAATCTTTAAAAAATTCTTAAAATTTTATACTTGTAGAAATATATAAGTACATGAATTGAGAATTATGATTAATAAATAAGATTTATGAAAGTGATCTATTTATTTGAGTCATTAGAATTTCCTCAATGCATCATGTACAAATTGTCCTAAGTGAGAACTGATGGTGAATATTTATTTACATAAACGGAGATTTACCTTTAGATACTAGTAACACTTAATTAATTCATAAGAAGAGGCATTATAGGTTTTCACCTATTTGAAAGGAGAAAACATGATATCTTGAATTCTTGGATGTTTTAATCAAGAGGACAATTTGTTATAAAAAGGTGTTGCATGTCTTAGCTAAAGGAAAGACATGCAATATGTCTTATGCTCATGAGATAATTATTATAAAAGTGAATGAAAGTCTAAATCAGTTCTTTTAATCTTTGACTATGTTTAAAATAATTATTTTTCAAATTTGGCCATAGTTTAGGTGGTCATGAATTTTTATGATCTCTTATTGACTTGAAATTTGATGGTTCCATCGAACATCGTTTAGATGGATTTTTAGATAGTTTGTCGGATTAAAATTTGATTTGAATATGATAAGGTCATTCTTCATATCAGTTATATTTATTTTGAATCTGGAACATGATTACACCAGGTGATTTATCATGGAGATATGTGATAAGAATGTGGGTCATATTGTTTTAATTCCTAAAGATACTTAAATCACTTGAATTTAAATTTGGTCATAGTTTTGGAAATAAAGGTTTTTTTAAAACTCCAATTGATCTGAAATTTGGTAAGCTCATTGGTAACGACCTAGTAAGAAGTACTCATTACTATGTGGCTATAATTTTTTTTATTCTTTGGAATTAAAATGTGATTTGATATGAAAATAATCCTTTATATCAATTTTATTTATATTAAATGTGGTACATGAGAACACGTGATGATTTAACATGAATTGATATAGAATAAGGATATAGATCTTATTATTTTTCCTTAAATCATTTGAATATGAATTTGATCATAACTTTGGAGATAAATAATATTTTTGAACTCTAATTGATCTGAAATTCGGTAGGTTCATCATAAACGATCAAATTAAAAATGCTCATTGTATTGCAGTGATTTGGTAATTTGATGTCGTTCAGATGATGTTTTTGGATATTAATTTTTGTATCTTGAAAATTAATTTTAACGAAAATTACTCAACTATGACATAGTGGTGATAGAGATTGTTCTCTATGGTCTTCATGACTAAATTTTTATGAAGTATTAAGTTCATGTGTTGGCTTAGACCTTCCTCCATATCGGATGAAATTAATACAAGTCATTAAAATTTAATCTCTAGTTTTGATGGTTTGTATTGACTCTCCCTATCTGAGTAATATATGATTGGATCAATGGATCTAGGGATAATTATATTCACTTAGCTTAAATTAACATATATTGTCCATCTGAGTTAGCTTTTGTTCTAAATTTGTTGAAGTGAATATCTCACACCACATATGTACGTTGCATGGGTAGTTATTTTTTCATCAAAATTTATTGTTCAAGATGCATTGATATCTATGAGGTGTGTTTTGAATTTTAATATTCAATGAATATATAAACATGTTGATTTTTGGAAAATAGTACTCAGATAATGTAAATAGTTTTTTTTAGAATTTTGTTCTTTGTTCTTGATTCGTGTATCTATTTCACAAATGATGATATGTGATAAGAATTATTGAATAGAAAAATCATAAATTCTATTTTGGCCAAACAACATTTTCAACCAAATTGATCATAGTTTTGGAATTTGAAAAAAAAAAGAAACTCTGATTGATCTGAACTTTGGTAGATTCATAAGAACGACCTTGTAAGAAATTTTATTTTTGATCGTTATATGAGTTTTTGGTCATATTTGGTTATAGGGATCCCTCCCTTGATTGCCAAGATTAAATAATAGTGAAACATTAGTTTCATGTACTGGCTTAGACCTTCCTCCATATCGGATAAAATTAATACAAGTCACTATGTATTTAATCGCTAGTTTTGATGATCTGTATTAACTCTCCTAAACTGAGTAATATATAATTCGATCAATGCAACTACAGTATTATCACTTGACTTAAACTAACAATAGACTCTCCATCTCAGTTAGGTCTATATAGGTTTATGGAGTGCATAATCGGTTATTGTACACGTATATTGCATGTGTCGTTCTCCAATCCCATCGATTAACTATTCAAGATGCATGGATATATATGTATAAATGAGCCCAGAATTTTGTTATTTAGGATTATTCAACATATTATGATCTGTTTAATATATTGTATCTCAAATGCTCAATTGACTTTGCAGACCCACTTTGTACTACTCAAGAATTTCTTTCGATATAGATAAGATATTAATTCAAAGAATGCATTGTACATGTACCTTACGTTAAAATGAATAATTTTCAGTTTCTAACTAGATAAGAGATGGATACTTAATATATTTATCTTATAACTCTCCTATTATTGAGTTTGATTAATATATTTTATCTCTTGTGGTATATTGATGCGTGAATTTTTTAATAGTATTATCTCTCATAAATTGAATAATATTTAATCTATTTGATTTATGTGGTAAATGAATATTCAGGCAAGAGGTGAATTTGAGTATTCTGAACTTCTTAGAAGGTTACTCAGTCTAAGCCTAATAATCTAGTCAAAAGCTACTTAGAACCCTCATTCTCCCAAAATCATCTAACTTAGAAAGAAAAGAAGAGAAAGAAGCGACAGTTTTCTCCCAAGAACAAGCAGAGGTGTTCTTCAAGTTCAGCACCCAAATCCAAAGGGTTTTTTGTAGTTTTCGTCACCAGGTATGTGGGATTTCACTAGTGGGTTTCTGTCACCCATTGGGTCCCTAGATTTCATTCAATTTCTTTAATTTCTCCATAACTTGCTTAGACCTAGGGTTCCCAAATCTTGGGAATCCATTGAAAGTTAACTGCTATAGTTCTATTGCACTGATTACCTGTTTTCTTGGAGAATTAATGTAGTCCCATTCAGAGAACTCAGAACCCTAGCTTGTATTGATTATCATCATTTCATGAATTATACTTGCTAGACAGGTCAGTCAGAAAAATCATGCTCCAGTATTTTAATGTCATATTTCCAGCATATTTATGTTGCATTCTCAGATAGTATGTCAGTATTTTGAGCTACTCAGTAAATCAATTGCATTGTTAGTTTTGCATATTCAGTTGGGAGTAGAATTAGCACCGAGTTGGACTAGGGTTCAGCATACCCTCAAAGTCCCAAAACTACGTGCCAACATAGGTTCAGAAGCCCCCTCTGTTGGGCATCAGTTTTAGTGATCACGCCACAGTCATGCCTTTATACCCTGGCAAGGTATATTGGGTCCTCTCGATAGGGCATATACATCGGACTCCACGTTTAGCTCACGTGGTTTATGTCAGTTAACAGTAGCTCCCACAGTCATACTCTTAATGCATTGACCATGTTATTAATATTTACTTCAATATACAGTTCAACATGTTAACTTCATGATTAGTACTTGGTCATTGCATCTAGCTCAGTTTTTAGTTACATTTCAATACAACCTACTTCCATATTTAGTTTATATTGTACCACGTATATTGTTCAGCTTAGAATCTATATCATGCATGCTTAGTTCATTCAAAGTACTGACGCATACTTTTTCGCTACATCGTCTCATGATGTAGGTTCAGGCACTCAGCATCCAGATCGCTCTTAGCTGGAGTTTTGGTTCGTACTCAGCAGCTTCAGTGGTGAGTCCTCATAGTTTAAGGATATTTCTTTGTGCTTTTAGTTTAGTCAATCTATTATAAGTCTATTAGTATTATTAGAGTTAGCTGGGGACTTGTCCCAGCTGCTCATCAGTTCTAGAGGCTTTCATAGAGTCAGTGTTCAGTGTTTTGGGGTTGTTTCCCATGGATATTCAGATATATTTCAGTATGTTTATGATATGCAAGACTCACAGTTATCTTGGGGTCGCTTGTGATCCTAGGTCCCGTGTTACGTCTAGGGGGTAGCCTCGGGGCGTGACAAACTTTGTATCAGAGCATCAGGTTCAAGAGTTCTAGGGTGTCTAAAAGCCGCACTAAGTAGAGTCTCTTTCATGAGTATGAAATGTGCCACACCTATGAGAGGGAGGCTACTAGGTGTTCTAAGAAAATTTCCCTTCTTTTGTTATTCCTATCGTGCTTGAAGAGTGATTCAACTTCTCCTTTCTAATCCGTCATTATGCATTTCAGATTATGCCTCCTCATAGAGCTAACGCACGAAATGCCAATGCACGTAATGCTAACGCAGTTCCTCCAGTCCAAAACCATGAGTTTACAAATGCAGAGTTCCGTACTGCGATCCAGTTATTGGCTCAGACTATAGCCAACTAGAACAATCAGCAGGCCCCAGTTCCTATAAACACCACTGGTGGACAAGCTGCAGGTAGGGTTCGAGACTTTGTTCGTATGAATCCGCCAGAGTTTCTAGGGTCAAAGGTCGGTGAGGACCCACAGAACTTCATTGATGAGATCAAGACGATCCTTGAGGTAAAACAAGTGACTGGTACTGATAGTGTTGAACTAGCATCCTATATACTCAAGGATGTGGCTCATATCTTGTTCACACAGCGGAAAGAAAATAAGTGTGCGAATGCAGCTCAGATGACATGGGACTATTTTAATGGAGCTTTTCTGGACATGTTCTTCCCGAGAGAGTTGAGGGAGGCTAAGGCTCAGGAGTTTATGAACTTGAGGCAAGGGTCGATGTCAGTCTTGGAATATGGGCTAAAGTTCACTCAGCTCTCCAAGTATGCTCCACATATTGTGGCAGATTCGAGGGCACAAATGAACAAGTTCTTATTTAGAGTATCCGATCTGATGAAGATTGAGTGTAGGAATGCTATGATATTAGGGGATATGGATATCTCTAGACTAATGACCCACGGTCAGCAGGTTTAGAGAGATAAGCTCAAGGAAATGGCTAAGGATAACAAAAAGGCTAGAACAGGCTACTATGAATATTCTTAGCAGAGGTTGGGCGGTGGAAGTCGCTCAAAGTTTCAGCAGACATCTAGGTTTCGACAGGATCAGAAGAAACGGCATCAGGCAATAAGTCTCACGGAAATGCTTCAGGTAACTGGACTTTTCCATCTTGACCAAAGTTTGGTAAGAAACATCCGGGCGAGTGTTTTGCTGGCAGACATAGGTGTTTTGGGTGTGGTCAGTCTGGTCATAGGCTGAAGGATTGCCCTTCTGCCAGGCAAGAACCTCAGTCGATTGTAGAACTAGGATCGTTCGGTTTCAGTTGCCAAACGAGCCAGTCTTAGAGTGGAAGGGTAGTAACTCAGTGCCTGCAGGTCAATTTATCTCTTACCTCAAGGCCAGGAAAATGATTTCCAAAGGGTATATTTATCATCTTGTTCGGGTTAAAGACTCAAACTCCGAAACCCCAACTCTTGAGTCACTCCCAGTGGTGAATGAGTTTCTAGAAGTGTTTCCAGAAGATCTTCCCGGAGTTCCTCCCGAAAGGGAGATTGACTTCGGAATAGATCTCCTTCCAGATACCCAGCCTATTTCAATTCCTCCTTATAGAATGACTCCAGCAGAGTCTAAGGAACTGAAAGAACAGTTGAAACACCTTCTAGATAAGGGCTTTATCAGACCCAGTATCTCTCCATGGGGTGCTACAGTGTTGTTCGTGCGTAAGAAAGATGGTTCCCTCAGGATGTGCATTGACTATCGGCAGTTGAACAAAGTCACAATCAATAATAAATATCCCATCCCAAGGATTAATGATTTTTTCGACCTGCATCAGGGTGCTAGTTGCTTTTCGAAGATAGACCTCAGATCCCGCTATCATCAACTCAGAGTTAGAGATAGTGACATCCCGAGACAGCCTTATGACTCGGTATGGCCACTATGAATTTGTAGTTATGTCTTTTGGACTAACAAATGCTCCTGAAGCTTTCATGGACTTAATGAACAGGGTGTTCAATCAGTATTTGGACTTGTTCGTGATCATCTTTATTGACGATATCCTCATTTATTCTCAAAATGAGGAAGAGCATGCGACTCATATGAGAGTGGTTCTGCAGACCCTCAAAGATCGCTAGCTATTCGCTAAGTTCGGCAAATTTTAATTCTGGTTAGAGTCGGTCACTTTCCTTTGTCATGTAGTATCCAACGAAGGGATCCGAGTGGATTCTCAAAAAATAGAGGCAGTAAAGCACTGGCCCAGACCCACCTCTCCGACTGATATCAGAAGTTTCTTGGGTTTTGACGGTTATTACAGAAGATTTGTAGAAGGAGTTTCATCCATAGTTTCCCCATTGACCAAGTTGACTAAGAAGAAGGTCAAGTTTTAGTTGTAAGATGAGTGTGAGAAAAGCTTCTTAGAACTAAAGACCAGGTACAGCTCCTGTCCTAACTCTACCAGAGGGTTCAGATGGTTATGTGGTTTATTGTGATATATTCAGGGTCGTCCTGGGTTGTGTGTTGTTGCAGCAGCGTAAGGTCATAGCTTATGCTTCTAGACAGCTTAAGGTCCATGAGAAGAACTACGCGACTTATGACCTCGAGCTTGCAGCTGTCATGTTTGCACAAAAAAATTGGAGACATTACTTATCTGGTGTCCATGTTGATGTGTTTACAGATCATAAGAGCCTCCAGAATGTGTTCACCCAGAAGGAGTTGAATCTTCGTCAGAGGAGATGGCTCGAATTCCTCAAAGACTATGACATGAATGTGCTCTACCATCCGGGTAAAGCCAATGTAGTGGCTAACGCTCTCAGCAGACTATCCATGGGTAGTGTAGCACATGTTGAGGAAGGGAAGAAAGAATTAGCCAGAGATGTTCACGTCAGATGGTGGTGTGATAGTTCAGAATGGGTCAGAATCTTCACTGGTAGCGGAGGTTAAGGAGAAACAAGATAGTGATCCTATATTACTTCAGTTAAAAGGCGCAGCTAATCAACAGAGAGTCGAGGTTTTCTCCCAAGGGGGAGATGGTGTGCTTCATTACCAGGGTCACTTATGTGTCCCTAATGTGGGTGATCTGAGGCAGTAGATCCTTATAGAAGCTCATAATTCTAGATATTCTATTCACGTTCGGCGACGTTAGTTGCAGACCGCCGAACATGCCTGACAGTGAAAGGCCATGAATACCTTCTCTTTTAAAAGGACATCCTTTGATCTTTTGAATATTTTCACTTCCTAAACTCTCAACTCTTAGCCTAAATACTAGTGTGTGCTCTCTTTGCGTTGAATTGATTGCATGAAGTGCTTATTTGTTTGTGATTCTCGACCCAAACCCTTGCTCCCTCTTTGTCGCTGATATGTACTTGTTTGAGGTTGGTGTTTGATTTTACCTTTTATTGTTTTTTCTTAAAATTATTGAATATTGGTTGGGTTAGCTGCTATTAGTGTTAATATGATGTGTGATTCATGCGGGTCACTTAATTTTAGGCTATTTCATAGTGCCCATGAACTCGAATAGTTGATTTTGTGCCTTAACTTGCTAAAATTGTTTTTGAAGGTTAAAAATTAAAAATGAACTGATGAATGATATGGGTTTTTCTTGAATTTTGCTGGGGTGAAGTTTGAGTAGCCCAGTGTAGTCCATTTGGCTTGTATTTGCCTAATGAGTGATAGGGTAACGTCTTTCTTAAGGGGAAATCATCGAATTAGCAATGCTTTGTGACATTTTTGGGGAAATCTAAGTACCCAGGGGTAAATTGGTATATGGGTAGCTTGTTAACTTGTTTAGGTGTTGGGTAGTGTTACATTTTGGTGCTTGATTGTGAAAAATTGGCATTGGGCTAAAATTACCTATTCTGCAAGCTTGACTTAGCTCGCCAAGGTGATTAGGCGAATCGCAGAGTAAGCCCTAATCACCTTTAAATTTTGAATTTGTGACTTGGGTACTGTCACATTTGGCGGGCTTGTCTTAACTCACCAAAACAAATTTGGTGAATCACCAAGTTGGAGTTGGCATCACGCATTGTACTTAACCTTTAACTATTTACACTGTCACTTTTGGCGAGTTTTTCTTAGCATGTTGAAACCAACTCGGCGGATCACCGAGTGGAAGTTGACACCGCCCATTATGCCTGAGTGAAATTTGTTTTTCATATGTCAACTTCAGCGAGCTCCTCTGAGCTCGCCAAACCTATTAGGCGTATCGCCATCCCAATGGGCAAGCCTCTGGAACTTATTTAACTGTGATTTTTATGGACTTATTTTCAACTAACACTACAAAAGAAATACTTTTTAGCGGCAATAAATATACACCATAACAAAGAAGGCTAAAACCTTTGTTGTCATTAATATATTGTCATTGGATCCAATATCGCTAAAGGCTTTAGGAACCTTTATAAGGAGTGCTAATTGCCGCTAAAAGTATATTTTTAGTGGCAATTAAGCTATTGCCATCAATTGACTGTCGCTAAAGATAATTTTTGGTGTAGTGTAACCTTCAAGCGATCTTTGTTTTGACATGTTTTGCATTACATGAAATGGCCAAAGGTAAAAGGATTGTGTCATCTTAGTTCAACCATGAATCACCTTCTCCACCTAGAGATCCTATAATGAGGTTCAATGGGAAAAACAAATCATATGATGAGTTGTTGTGAAATGCACTATATATTTATTTTATTCTCTCTCTATGATGTGAGTGCATTTATCCTATAATGTTTTGTGGAGATTGAGTCTATGAACTCTTAATGAAAATCTGTATCTCGTATGAGTGGTGTGTCATATTATAGGAGCACCCTTGACAAATGTCACATATATGAATGTTAACGTAGGCCACTTTCTATGAGAATGAACTTGTTCTAAAAATGCTCATGAAAATCGGGATAGTACAAGGCCGTAATGTGCTTGCTAAAAAAACTTATGTCAACACCTTGATTATTGTGTAAACAGTAATACTTTATTTTCTTAAGCAGTCATAGTTCAAGTTTGAGACCACTACTAACTCTAGAGTAAATGTCATTATTTTACTAAGTGAAGGTTCAATGCACAACACACCTTCATTATGCACAATAGTCTACCTTCAACTAAATCATGAAGTACTCTCTTATCTTAATATTAAAATGAGGGGGATTGTTAGTGTGACATTTCAATATTGATATGCATTGCCACAATATATCTGTTGGTGTGTATTATAACACCCTTCTTTACTCTTATTTGATAAGCCTCATTATGTTGGCATAAATTGCTTCATTATGCTGCCTTTTACTTCTTACATTGTGGTGAATAGAAATTAGAAGGTTACATTGTTGGTGGTCCTAGTGCTGCATTTAGCAGCAAAGTTAGTGCTAGGAAGTTGAACTTTATTTTCCTATTACTAGTGTAATGACTAACTTATTATTCACCCTTAATTTTACCTAATTATTCTTGTAACTTATGTAACCTTTGGGTCATTCATTTATCCAATTTACTATCCCATTATCTTTCTATTCATTGCTAGGAAGAACTTCTCACCTATAAATAGTGTGGTCTTACTCTGGATTGGATATAAGAGAAAGAGTGTAAGAAAAAATGAGAAGTGTTGTAGTATGTATATATTGGGTTAGTATAGTGAAAGAGAGAGTTGAGACAAAGAATAATATTCTAAGTCTTCAACTAATTCACTATACAAAGGAGAGTAATTATATGTTGAAGGAAGATGTTCTTTTTGTGTAGTTTTAAACGCTTTAACTAGTCCAGAGTTGTTTGAGTTGTACGATGTTGTTGGCTTGTTGTATCTTGGAAGAGACATATCAAGAGATATGTTGCTGGATTGGTGTTGATTATGCCGCAGTGGGCTTGAATCTCCTTAAAGAGAGTGAGATATCTGCGCCTTAGCCTAAATGATTATTTATTCATTTTTGTTCATTTTATTAACAATTGTAATTTATTGTATTTATGAAATATTATACCAACACTCATAAACTTATAAATATGACTCACGGAAACTATCGAGAAGGATAAAACAGTAATTTTTATGAAAATTCTAAAAATGACCTTCATGGTCATTACAACAAGACAATGCAAATGATGTTTGAGACTATTTACAAGGCTTTAAAGGAGGTTGGGCTTGCAATTTATACTACCTGCAAGATTATTTGAACTTCTACCATCTTGGTAACTACTAGGCTAGTCAAGTTTGGAAAATGGGAGTGAGGGCATTGCAGACACCCCTTAGGTACTTGCAATGAACTCCATTATCCTAAACAAGAATTTGAAAAGTTCAAAAACTATATTTATATCTCTACCTTCCATTTTTTTGTTTTTAGATGTGTCCATCAACAACAATCTCTCTATCTCTCAAGATAGGAATGAGGTCATTGTACACTTACTCCTTCCCATACTCCACTTATGAGATTAAACTGGATATGTTATTATTGTTGTAAGGAGAATTACACAAGGAAATTCTTGTGCTAGGTTTGGAACGTTGTTATGCAATGTTATAGACATGTACATAAACCAAAATATTAAAGCAGAGGTGTACTAAATAGCATATGCATTTTTACTTAAAACTAAACATTCACACTATTTCTAGTAACATTACTGGGCTCGTGCTGGTATGAGATCCTCCATCTAGTATAAGAACAAAGGAGCAAATATGATAATTGTTTCCCTAGCAAAATGCCTTTTCCCTTTAGAGCTTTTGAGGTTTGATAATTTATTTTGTAGATTAACTTACTTCTTACCGGTGATGGAATCAAATAATAAATTTAAACATATCTTCCAAGATTAATATTTTCAATCTAATAAATTACTCATATAGAGAACAAAGTATTCGGCAACCATTATTCATATAGTAAATAATGCATCCCGTAAAATTAGCTTGTTCAACTTGTAATTTATTTGTATAGTTTTACGTTTGTATATAGTAAATATGACGTTAATGTACGTACCTTCTCATGCTTAAAAAATACTAATGACGTGCCCCAACAATTTGAAAATTTCATCTTAATCTTATATAAGAAAATAAATGTAGCTATTCAACTGCAAATAATAAGCGATTACGCTCATGACTCAATATTTCATTTATTTTACAGCCAAATTTCTCTATAACAATTTAGTGATAATATGCTAAGTTGAGGTGGTTGGTTAATTAGTGGACGTTTGGTCATGTTTATTGTAAAAATTGATAAAAAAAAAATTTATTTTCAAAGTAAGAAAATATATTTGAAAATTAAGGTTGTGTTTAGCAATGAATACAAATTGATGTTGTTTTTAAATTTGTGTGAGTAATTTTTCAAAAAAAGTGAAAACAAGTTTTTGTTATTCCTAAAATTCTTGAATCAACTTAAAGTTGAATTCCAAATTTTTGTGACTAAATGTATTTTTTGGAGTTCAACTCCAAAAAAAGTGATTTTTTATGGCGAAATGCCCCTAAGAAAAAAAATTAGAAGGCTATGTTTTGCTATGTACATACGATTGTAGCGTGTAAATATCATTCTAATGAGAATATGAGATTATTTATCAAAAAAAAAGGCATATGACATGAAGAAGGAAACAATAAGCTTTTTTATTTGGCTAATGCCTTGTTGCAAGTTATATAGAAACATGCATTAAACTCCAATTATATTATTCCTTTCTATTTCACCCTATGAAATATTAATTATTCAATTTACATTTTCACTATGTTTATGCAATTCTACCTTGAGGAGGCCGATGATGCCCACATTCACACCCTACGCTATTACAATAGTAGGGAGAGATATTGCCACAAAGAATTTTACAGACTGTGTCTGTCTTGCAACAACACTTGGGAATGTCTATTTCTTCAATCTTTGTAAAAACACCTATCAAATTAGATGTCATAATCTATATTAATAGAAAAATACATTTCATATATGAGCACAAGAAGCTCTTCAAAATAAACTTAGAAAATATTATAGAAAAGTGTATGATATTTTATTACTAAAAAATCAGAACAAGTAAAAGACTTTGATATACCGTGAATTTACGGTACTTTTGATGCATTAATCTTAGAGTTTTTTGCATGTTTCATAAGTAATTTGTTATTAGATGTGATAGTATTTTGTGAATTTTACAGGAAACAGGCCTTTTGGAGCAGTTAGGGAGAATTATGTTGCAGCACTAAGATTTTGGTGATGTACGAGACAATCTACAGGCCGCCAATGCTTTGATGAGTTGTAAGTTGGAGTCGTAGGTTCAGGTGCCTGAAGATTTGGCTAAGTATGGAATGACGGACCAGGATGGCGAGCCGTAGTTCCTGCTACGAACCATAGATTACAAACCGTAGATAACTTCAGAGAGGGTCACTTGCAGAACTTGGTTGACGGAAGAGCAGGACGGGCCATATAAAAGTCTACTAGTCGTAGATCATGCCAGTAGAAAGAAACCCTCAAAAATTTTACTAACTACTCGATGAAGGTGGGAACCTACGAGCCGTAGGTCTATCTATGAGCCGTAGGTCTATCTATGAGCTCTAGGTCTCCAACCGTAGATGACTCTGACCAGTCCGAATTTCCTTAGATTTCCTTTTCCTAGTTTCCTTAGGATTTATTTTGCATAAATACCTCATGTAAATTTTGTTTTTTGGTTGTTGAACTGTTTTGAGAATATTTAGCTTTAACTTTGGGAATCAATTTACAACTTTTGTGGAAATCAATTCTTGAAGTTTGGAATTATAAAGTTTGTTTTTACTTTTCAATTCAAGATTGTGGAATTCATCTATCATCACTGTAAGTTCATGATTTATTATTCAAACCCTAAGATGAATTGTGAACCTTCAAGCATGAGTAGCTAAATCCACAACTAGGGTTGTGGGAACTATGAGTAATTAACGAAAGTAAAACTAATATTGTTGTAATTCATGAAAGTGTTTATGCATGTATTTGTTAATCTCTTCATTTAGAATGTTTTTTAATGCTGCGCAACGTTAGAACTTGCCTCATTCCTACTTGCCGGACCAAGGAGCTAACGAATGAGAAAGAGATTATACAACAGAGATTTAGCGTTGATTTAGTCCTCTATCTAATAGCCCAAACTAATAAGCTACGGGTTAGCAAATCGACACATGTAGATGGACCAAGTTGCGTAGTGAAATTCCCTATTTGGAGGGCCAATCACTTAGGGATACCTAACTTATCGATCATGCATGTTAAACACTGAAAGAGTTACCATTGTTAGGATTACTGAGTTAAGAGCTTGTGGGGAACACATATGCCCTAGTTTCATTCTCGTATTGATATCACAAACTGCATAATTCCTGCTATTTGTTTACTTGTTTTGTTTCACCTCAAGAAATTATATTTTTTGTTTATTTCACTTCCCCCCCCCCTTTTCTTTTAGAGATAACTTGACTAAACGTACAACTAACAGTAAATTAGCCTAAGTCTAAACCATATTCCTCGTGGGATTGACCCTAACTTTTGTTAAGTTCTTTATTTGACAGCAACCGCTTATACTTCCTTAGGGAGGCGTAATTTAGGCGTATCAAATTTTGGCGCCGTTGCCGGGGAATAAGGCTTTTAGATTAGACTAATTTTGTTATTGCGGTTTGTTCAATTATTTCTCGATTTACCTTTTATTGTTTTTTTTTATTTTTACAGCTCGTAGTTCTAGTATATGCCAAATACACGAAGTCAAGGCATTCTCCTGACTCTTTACGACTCGGAACTAAGAAAAATGCTACAAAAAATTACTGGAACAGGTCAATAAATTAGGCAAGAGGATGATCCAAACGGCGAGGTCCGGGAAGAGGTTCCAGAAGCCCGCCCTCCAGGAGTTACAGAGGTGCCTGGAAACCATCAAGAGGTTCGAGTGTAGCACCAGCTTGCACCTAATGTCCGCCACAACTTCGAAGTTGATCTTAATGCAATAGGATCAACTGGCACTATAGTTGTTCTTCCACTACCAGCTGGATTAACATTTGTGATTTCGAGTAGCCTCATGCAGATGCTGACCACTAGAGGATTATTTGCTGGATTACCATCGAAAGCTCATTGGACCAAGGTTACCAGTGTATGTCAAAGTAGCATGAGGAAGCCAGATTTAGATATGAATGTGATTGGTCTACGGGTATTCCCATTGTCTCTGACTGGGGACACTACTGTATTGTTGATCGAGCTCCCATACAACTCTATATACACATGGGACGAGCTGCACCGAGTTTTCATTGAAAGATATTTTCCAGTATCAAGGAAGCTGAATCTTAAGGATAAACTCAATAAATTTGTGGCTCTACCTGGAGAGTCAGTCAGCGACTCTTGGGATAGATTCACAAGCTGCATGAGAGTTGTGCCAAACCACCACATTGATGATGAGTCACTCAAAGAATACTTCTACCAAGGAATGGATGATAATGGTAAGGCTGTGCTAGATGAAATTGCAGGTAGATCTTACGGAGCGATTACTTTCCAAGAGATTGCTCAAAATTTTGAGAGAATATCGAAGAATAACAAGGCCTGGAGCACTAGAGCGTCATCTACTACGAAGAGTACCTTCTCATTCCAAGCCGCACCAAATCAATCTCATGATGATCTTCATGAAGAATTGGCGCAACTAAGAACCGAGATGAGCTTGGTACTAAAGCATGTAAGTGGTAATGCGAAAAAGGTTCACGCAGTCCAATATCAACATAATGCACTACCAAACGATTGGTACACATATGAGGAGGACGCCATTCTTGTGAACGAGCAAACATGGGGTTTTCAGACCAACACCCAAGGATCCAATTAGGAAAATAGGTGCCAAGGTCCAGGAAATCAAGGTCGGAACTATACTAATTATAATCGGGAAGGACAGTATAATCGCGAAGGGAACTATAACTGCGACAGCAATTACAACCAAAATACTTACAACAACAGGAATGATAGAAGTGGTGTGTACATACCTCCAGGGAATCGAGAGGCGGATCAAGTCTAAATCGCATTGAAGATATAATGAGCAAGATGATGAAGCGATTTGATGCCACAGACGATAATTTGAAGGAGATACGGAATGACCTCTCAGGCATCGGGTAAAAGGTGGAGTCACACGCAGTGGTGATTCGGTAAATAGAGCAGCAATTGAACTAACTATCTATAAATGCAAATCCGCTTCAACAAGGAGCACTTTCCAGCAACACCATGAAAAACCCAAAGAATGACGGATAATAGTGTATGGCTTTGACTACTAGAGGTGGGAAACATACCATCGATCCTCCCATACCAACAAAAGTAGAAAGTGTGAAGGCATCTGACGAAGAAGAGAAATAGGTAGCAGAACTGCCCAAGGATCAAAACGAGGTAGAGGTGGAAATCACACAAAAGGTCATCCCTATGCCAAGACCTCCACCTCCCTTTCCACTAAGATTGGTTAACAAGACGGAAGAAGGGAAGTCTACAAAATTCATATCTATGCTAAAACAATTATCTATTAATGTTCCTTTCATTGAAGCTTTAGAGCAAATGCCCAAATATGCGAAGTTCATGAAAGATCTGGTGACCAAGAAGAGAGTTGCAAGCTTTGAGGATGATGATAAGTTACAACATTATAGCGCCATTGTAACAAGGTCATTGGTACAAAAGAAGGAAGATCCTGGATCATTTACTATCCCATGTACTATTGGCATGATGCACTTTGCAAAGGCACTATCTGACTTGGGTGCGAGCATAAACCTGATGTCATTGTTCATGTTCAAGAACTTGGGCTTGGGAGCCTCTAAGACAACTGTAATGAGGCTCTGATGGAAGACCGGACGGTGAAGAAACCAATAGGGGTGCTACAAGATGTCTTTGTGAAAGTGGAGGCATTCATATTTCCACCGTACTTTGTGATTCTGCACTGCGAAGTGGATTTTGAAGTGCCTATAATTTTGGGCAGACCGTTTCTTGCAAGAGGGCGTGCTTTGGTAGATTTTGAAAAAGGCAGATGAAGTTTCAATTAAACAATGAAGAAGTGACCTTTAACATCAACAAATCAATGAAAAATCAAAGTGACATTAAAGCAATATCAGTGGTGAATTATGCGGATGAGACTAACCCAGAGGTGCCCATTGAGGAGAGGCTAGGAGTTGAGGCATTCACGACTGTGATCATGAATTTTGATGGTGATGGGATCGCAGAATATGATGAACTGGTTGCTACATTAGATGAGGGTACTTTTCTTCGTCGTCCACCACAAAAGCTGAAGTTTGACTTGAAGAATCGAGACACTCCGCCCACAAAACCATCCATTGATGAACCCCCAGAATTGGAATTAAAAGCTCTTCCAACCCACTCGAGGTATGTATTCTTAGGCCAGAGCAACACATTACCTGTGATTATTGCTGCTGATTTTAATGCAGGGCAAGTGAAAGCTTTGGTTTCGGTGCTGAAGAGATACAAAAGGGTGATCGGATGGACGATTGCAGATATTATTGGTATCCCACCGGGGATTTGCTCACACAAAATTCAATTCATGCCGGATTTCATACCAAGTGTTTAGCACCAGAGAAGGCTAAATCCACATATGCAAGAGCTGGTGAAGAAGGAAATCATCAAGTGGTTAGATGCTGGAGTGATATACCCTATAACTGATAGTAAATGGGTGTGCCAAGTCCAATGCGTGCCTAAGAAGGGAGGAATCACTGTGGTTCAAAATTCAAAGAATGTGCTTGTTCCTATGAGGCCCATTACGGGCTGGAGAGTTTGCATGGACTATTGCAAGCTCAATGCCTGTATCAAAAAAGACCACTTTCCGATGTCATTCATGGACCAAATGCTAGATCATCTTGATAGAAAGGGGTGGTACTGCTTCTTGGATGGATATTCGGGTTACAATCAAAACTCCATAGCCTCAGAAGATCAAGAAAAGACTTGTTTCACTTGTCCCTATGGTACATTCGCTTTTAAAAGGATACCATTCGGACTATGCAATGCACCGGCGACATTTCAGCATTGCATGATGTCTATCATTTCAGACATGGTGGAAGACACTATTGAGGTAATTATGGATGATTTTTCTATGGTTGGTAACTCTTTCAATGATTGTTTTTTGCATTTAGGTGAAGTGTTGTGTCGATGTGAAGAATGCAACCTTGTGCTGAATTAGGAGAAATGTCACTTTATGGTGAAAGAAGGTATAGTACTGGGACATATAATCTCCTAGAAAGGCATCAAACTTGATAGAGCTAAAGTCGAGGTAATCGAAAAATTGCCCGCACCAATCTCTGTGAAGAGTATTAGAAGTTTTCTAGGGCATGCAGGGTTCTATCAGAGATTTATAAAAGACTTCTAAAAAATTGCACACCCTTTGTGCAAACTGCTCTAAAAGGAGACGAAGTTCGAATTTGATGAAGCATGCTTGAAAGCGTTTGAAACGCTGAAAGAGAAGTTATCTTCTGCTGCATCATTATTTCACCGGATTGGGAGAAACTGTTCGAAGTTATGTGTGATGCGAGCGGAGTGGCACTTGGCGCAATTTTGGGACAAAGGCGCGAGAAGATACGTCATCCTATATATTATGCGAGCAAAACATTGAATGCTGCCCAAAAGAACTACACAGTCACTGAACAAGAATTGCTTGCAGTCGTCTTCGCGTTTGAGAAGTTTCGATCTTATTTGTTGGGCACTAAAGTAATTGTGCATATTGACCATTCTGCATTGCAGTATCTTATGGCAAAAAAGGACGCCAAACCGAGGTTGATTCGTTGGGTATTGTTGCTCCAAGAGTTCGAATTCGAAGTAAGAGATAGAAAGGGAATAGAAAACCAATTGGTTGATCATCTGTCAAGATTAGAAGATGCTATGAAGAAGTTAGCTGATGGACTAGAGATTAATGATACTTTCCCAGACAAACATGTATTAGATACCTCTCTTGATCTTATTCCTTGGTTTGCAGATTTTGCCAACTATTTGGCTAGCGATGTGGTGCCTTCAGACTTGTCGTTCCACCAAAGAAGAAAGTTCATGTCAGATATGAAGAAGCTCCTCTGGGAAGAACATTACTTGTTTCGTATCTGTGTTGATAGGATTGTTCGTCGCTGCTTGCCTGAGGTATAGATGATGAGTATATTGAAGCTTGCCATTCTTCTCCTGTTGGTGGTCATCATAGTGACATCCGGACTGCTCACAAGATCTTACAATGTGGGTATTACTGTCCTACAATTCACCAAGATGCCCATGATTTCGCCAAGGTGTGTAATCGATGCCAAAGAGAAGGAGGTATTTCAAGAAGGCAAGAACTTCCAATGAACCCAATACTAGTCATTGAACTCTTTGATGTGTGGGGCCTTGATTTGTGGGTCCATTTGTGAGTTCGAATGGCATGAAGTACATACTTGTAGCGGTTGACTATGTGTCCAAATGGGTGGAAGCTATACCACTTTCAAACAATTAAGGTAAAAGTGTCACCACGTTTCAAAAAAGAACATCTTTTCTAGGTTTGGTACATAAAGGGTAATAATTAGTGATGGAGGTTCCCACTTTTGTAACAAATTGTTCAAGGCGTTGCTTGAGAAGTATGGCGTTCATCACAGCGTATCAACTCCTTATCATCCAAAGTCTAGGGGGCAAGTTGAAGTGACTAATAGAGAAATCAAGCAAATCTTTGGAAGGACTGTGAATGCAAATCAAACTGATTGGTCAAGAAAGCTCGATGATGCTCTATGGGCATACCGCACGGCATTTAAAACTCCCATAGGTATATCCCCGTACCAACTTGTATTTGGGAAATCATGTCACTTACCTATAGAGCTAGAGAATAAGACAATGTGGGCACTCAAGAAGCTGAATCTAGATTGGGGTGCTGCATCAAGTCAAAGAATGATGGAACTTTACGAGATGGATGAGTTTC
Source organism: Solanum appendiculatum (assembly GCA_018342035.1). Classification (NCBI taxonomy): domain Eukaryota; kingdom Viridiplantae; phylum Streptophyta; class Magnoliopsida; order Solanales; family Solanaceae; genus Solanum; species Solanum appendiculatum. The sequence goes on from JAGDQO010000538.1 coordinate 1,387,686, forward strand.
GTCTCAAAGCCTATGAGAGTTCACCCCTGTACAAGGAGAAGATAAAGAAGTACCATGAACAAAAGATTGAAAAGCGAAGTTATGCTCCCGGAGATATGATGCTCCTATTCAACTCAAGGTTGCGGTTGTTTCCTGGCAAGCTCAAGTCAAAGTGGACGGGACCATTTAGAGTCATCCAAGTGTCTTCACATGGCACCGTTGAACTCGAAAACAAGGAAGGAACAAAAATCAAGATCAATGGCCAGAGGATCAAACTCTATGTAGGCCATTTGGAGAAGGTCAACTAGTTAGTTGAGCGATGGAGTCTTGAAAAAGTCTAAGTAGTTAAGAAAACTGTGTCGTGCCGCGATGTTAAATCAAGCGCTACTTGAGAGGCAACCCAAGCTGTAATATCTAGCAACTGATTGGTCAAGAAAGCTCGATAATACTCTATGGACTTACCGCACGGCATTCAAAACACTCGTATGTATGTCCCCTTACCAACTTGTATTTGGGAAATCACGTAACTTACCTGTAGAGCTAGAGCATAAGGCGATGTGGGCACTCAAGAAGCTGAATATAGATTGGGGTGCTGCATCAAGTTAAAGAAAGATGAAACTGAACGAGATGGATGAGTTTTGCCTCTAAGCCTATGAGAGTTCAGCACTGTACAAGGAGAAGATAAAGAAGTACCATGATCAAATGATCGAAAAGCAAAGTTTTGCTCCCGGCGATATGGTGCTCCTATTCGACTCAAGGTTGCGGTTGTTTCCTGGCAAGCTCAACTCAAAGTGGATGGGACCATTTAGAGTCGTCCAAGTGTCTTCACATGGTGCCATTGAACTCGAAAATAAGGAAGGAACCAAATTCGAGGTCAATGGCCAGAGGATAAACACTATGTAGCCCATTTGGAGGAGGTCAATGAGTTAATTGAGCAATGGAGTTTTGACAAAGTCTTAGTAGTCAAGAAAACTGCATCGTGTCGCGACGTTAAATCAAGCGCTACTTGGGAGGAAACCCAAGCTGTAATATCTAGCCAACTTAGGATTCTTTTAGTGGTTTTTATGAAGTTTAGTCTTTTCTTCTAGTTTTTAATGTTTCTTGAGTTTTAGTATTGGCTAGATTAGGGTAGTTTAGGATCCGTGTCAAAAAGAAGTCAATAAAAGCTTAAAGGAAGTCCGAATGTTGTGACGTGTGTAGGAAGGTAAGAAAAATATTTGTAGAATTTTAAGTATAGAGAGTCTACGGGTTCCATCTACGGATTGTTAATAAATCGATGAATAGTAAATGGCATCCGTAGACCTTGATGACCAAGAGCAGCTGCAGCTTTAAGTCTACGGTTGCATAGTACGAACCGTATGCCAATCTATGGACCGCAGTCTGCAATTGTAGACCCCGGGTACGTTTTGAAATTTTGTTAAGTGTTGAAGAGTACTTACGGATCGAATTGACGGTCCATACAACCATCTACGACCAGTCTACTGGAAATCGTAGACGGCAGTCTGGGTATTAAATTGTCCGACCCATGTTTTATTCCATATAAACCTTTCAATTTTCAAACATCCCCCATTTCCCCCTTTCACCCAACCGTTGGAAACACACTCCCATTCCCATCTTCAGTTAAGTTCATCCCACCCCATTCACCAAAATACCTCTTCACTCACCCCCCTCTCCATATATATATTTTCCCCTACCCCAATTTTTTTTCCTTTTCCTTGCTAAGATTTTTTTTTTCTATCACCTTCACTGTCTTTCAATCATCACTTCATGGGTCCGGTGTCTTTTTCTTACGTTGTCACTTCATATAGTACTACTCCCCACCTTCACACTCCATTGCAGGTATTATGTTGCGGTTGGTACTTAAATTGAACATTAAAATTGCATTTGTCTCTTCCTTGGGTAGTATTTTTAAGTAAATTACTAATTGCACTTCGTTTCGAACTACCTATGCAATGTTTTGTGTTAAGGGTAATGTGCTATGTAATATAAGTTAAGTATGAATTGCTTCCGGACTTAGGGTTTGCTCTAATTTGTGATCATGAATTTAATTGTATAATTCAAGCCTTAGGAATGAAAGAATAACTTGATTATATGTTCTGAGGCATGTTCTAGAGGTATTTTATATATTATACTTGTGCTTGGAAGTAAATGTTTGTGTATAACTGACATTGTTCTGGTCGACAACCATGATATTTTTATGGTTTGATCTACGGATCGTAGTTCCATTGATGAACCCTCATGGCAAGCCATTACTTAAACTTCAGAAACTTAAAAATTGGACTTCCTTATTTACGGTCAGGTATACGTTCCGTACTTCTACATACGGCGCCTAGGCCCTTCCCGTAGGTCCAAAAAACAGTATCAGTATGATGATTTTTTTTTCTTTTCTTTTCTTTTCTCTTTTATTTTCTTGCGTTGCTTTTGCACTAACTCATTACTAATATGGCCTCGCAGGTACCATGCCTCCCAAAATCACTCAACAATACAAATGGAAGAGTCCTACTCCGGCCCGCCATAGACTACTTATTCATGAGGCCTCTGAGGATGAATGGAGCGGGTCTGAATATGACCCACCTATGGGGGCCAGCTCTCCCCCGCCACAGTGCTTCAGACTCTTCCTCGGAGGGCAAAGGCATTGGAGCAGCCTCTGCTCCTTTCTACACTAGTCTGGGACATTCCCGTCGACATATTGGAGACCAGCCTTCGCCATTTTATTTACGGCCCGTCACATGCTCAGCCCATTAACATTGCTGAGTTTGATTAGAGAATGTAGCAGGTTCGCAGCCGAGCAGCGATGCGGCACAGCGAGAGTCCTTGCTTAAATGGATGGCAGGCTATATTGCGGACCAGGGGGTCCATATAGAGTGGGTCAGAGACATGACCCTTCCATTCAAGAAGGCAACTTGAATTTTTCCACAAAATATTTGTGGTCCATAGTTCGCACCAGGTTGTCCCCTACGATGGCGGATAACCAATTGACTTGGGACCGTGCTGTTATGGTGGTGTGCTTTATGGCGGGGCACGAGATTGATTTTGCAAAGGTAATTATTGCAAAGATTCATGAGAGGGCCTTTAGAAAGACTACGACTTTGCCCTTCCCTTGCCTCATATTCAAATTGTGTCGCGAGGCGACTGTCCTGGTATATAATGGAGATTCCTACATTAAGGTGTCTAAGACCGTGGATATTGGTCTTATTTGTGATGACACAAACCCTGCCACACTGCGTAGGGGTATTCAGGTTGAGTTACCACCCATGGGCAAGGCATTGGCCCCCGAACAGGCTGATGCAGACACTATTTTGGCTCCTACATCGGAGCCGTAGTGGTCTATCCCCCTTCCACTGCCTCAGCTTCCACTACTGGTACACCTCGTGCTACCACTGCTATAGGGGTAGCTGTACTTCCCATTGCCAGGGTCAACCAGTTAGAGGCTCAAATGGAGGCCCTATTATAGCATATCTTGCCTTGGATGCAGAAATCAGTTGAGGAGTAGGAGGCCAGGATCGAGCACATGTTGGATGCAAAGATACTAGCGGTTAATCGGTGCATTGATGCTTTCGAGAGCCGGATGATGAAGAGGTCCAAATCTGGGCTCACGATTGATGTAGCTGCTTTCTAGATGGAGTTGGATAGCCTCCGTGCTGACCTTAGAGCCTTGGCTGCTGTAGAGACTGATGTTTCGGCACCTAACCCGGAGGTTGAGGTAGATACTATTGTGCTTAGTTCACTTTTTGGTGGACTGAGCCCCTCCCATGGAGTAGAGAAGCACGTTCATACTACTGAGGACGTTGAGATAGACTCGGAGGTGGCTAGCAGTCCATCATAGATGAGAAGATGCGGCAAGAGCGTTTGCGGGAGGTTGCAGCAAGAGCTTCTAGATCGGGGCTTGCTACTTATGGTGAAATCCACACCGCTACTGATGGTACTACTGAGGGTTCTCTGCATGATGATCCCGTGGGTTCTGTGCTATCGGACCCACCAGTTCTTGATTGATCTTCAGCGTTTAGGCGACAAAGGTTTGTCTCACTTGATGTTTATAAATTTTTTTGTGCATTGAGGGCATTGCACGACCTTGTTATGTGGGGGTGGGACGAACAAATTGTGAGTTAATGTGAAGTCTGAGTAACTTAAACATACAATCCGTCCTTTGATAGGCCTGGAGTTGGTGCATGAGGCCATGGAGAAAGTTCAACCTTTTAGGGAAATATCCTTCTTCATCTCATTCCACCAATAGACCTCTCACGAGTCACAGTACATCTTGGTAGCTCTTGAGTCAATGGAATATCGAGAACTATGGGCTTCCGATAAAATTTGGTCTCTCAAGTCATCAACATTGGGAACACACAAACGACCTTGATATCGAAGCACCCCATCTCCCCCTTGGGAGAAAGCCTCAACAAACTTTTTAAGAACTGCTTCCTTCAACTAAACCAAGATCAGATCAAGACCTTGTTTTACTTTCACATCCGACACAAAAGATGATCCCTAACCATTATGAACCACTATACCTCCTCCCTTGGATTCAACTATCTGAATGCAAAATCAGGCCAGTCTATGAACATCACGAGCCAACTCTTTCTTATCATCTTAAATATGAGCCACACTACTCATTGACAACCGACTTAAGGCATCGGCTACCACATTGGCTTTGCCCAGGTGATAAAGGACACGCATGTCATAGTCCTTCGAAAGTTCTATCCAACTACGTTGGTGAAGATTTAGATCTTTTTGCTAGAATACATATTGCAAACTTTTGTGGTCTGTAAAGACATCAACATGGACACCATACAAATAATGCCTCCAGATCTTTAAGGCAAAATCAACCGCCACTAGTTCCAAATCATGGGTAGGATAGTTCTTTTCATGAATTTTGAGTTGCCTTGAAGCATAAGCAATGACTTTCCTATGTTGCATCAAAACACAACCAAGACAACCCGTGAAGCATCAAAATAAACAACAAAACCATCCGATCCTTCCGGTAGTATTAATATAGGAGTCGAAGTGAGTCTACCTTCAACTCTTGGAAACTCTTCTCACAAGCTTTCGACCATAGGAATTTCACCTGTTTTTGAGTCAATGTTTTCAAAGGCAAAGCAATACAGGAAAATCCTTCCACAAGCCTTCTATAATAATCGGCCAAACCCAAGAAACTTCGTATATCTGAAGCGGACAAAGGTCTAAGTCTATTCTTAACTACCTCTGTCTTCTTGGGATCAACTTGAATACCTTCACCGAATACAATATGTCCAAAAAAACTAATGGACCTCAACCAAAACTAATATTTGTTGAACTTAGCATATAACTCACGGTCCTTGAGAATTTGCAATACATTTCTCAAATGCTCATCCTCACTCCATGAGTAAATCAAAATATCATCAATAAATACAATCACAAACATATCAAGGTATTGCTTGAGGACCCTATTCATTAAATCCATAAATGCCGCCAGAGCATTAGTGAAACAAAATGATATTACCAAAAACTCATAATGACCATACGAGTTCGAAAAGCCATCATCGGAATGTCACTTTCTTTGACCCTCAATTGGTGATTACCCGACCGAAGGTCAATCTTAGAGATATAACTCGCTCCTTGAAGTTGATCAAACAGATCATCAATCCTTGGAAGGGGATAATTATTCTTGATGGTAACCTTATTCAATTGCTGGTAATCAATACACATGAGAAATGAACCATCCTTCTTCCGAATAAACAAAACTGGAGCACCCCATGGAGAGATACTCGATCGGATGAAACCCTTATCTAAAAAATCTTTCAATTGCTCCTTTAATTCTTTAAGTTTTGTCGGAGCCATACGGTAAGGAGGAATATAGATAGGTTGTGTATCTGAGAGAAGGTCAATACCGAAGTCTATTCCCCTTTCGAGAGGAACACTGGGTAGATCATCGGGAAACACTTTTGAAAATTTATTTATAACGGGGACCAACTCAAGAGTAGGGGTTTCGAAATCTATATCCCTAATCCAAACAATAAGATATATTCAACCCTTTAAAAAAAAAATTCTAGCTTTAAGACAAGAAACAAATTGACCCTTAGGCATAGAATTTTCCCCTTTCCACTCTAGGACGGGCTTATTTTGAAACTAAAACTTAACCACTTGGGTTCTACAATCAACAGAAGCATAACAAAAATGGAGCCAATCCATACCTAGAATAACATCGAAATCTAACATATCAAACTCTACAAGATCAACATGAGTGACTCTATGGGATAAGGAGATGGGACAATTTTTATAGACTCTCTTAGCCACAATAGATTCACCAATAGGAGTAGGGACAGAAAAAAGGTCTAACAACATATTCGGAGAAACATCAAATCTCTTAGCCACATAAGGCATTACAAAAGACAAGGTAGCACCGGGATCAAGCAAAGCAAAAACATTTAGATGAAAGACTTTCAACATACTGGTAACCATATCGGAAGAACCCTCTTGATCATGTCGAATCTGAAGTGCATACAATCACTTCTGCTTTGGAGAACTTGAACCTAAACCTCTAGGAAGAGCTTGCCTACCATCTTTTCCATTGTCGATTTTAGATAGACAATCTCTCAAGCGGTGACCACTCTTACCACAATCAAAATAATTATCCGTACCCATCAAATATTTTCCTGAATGACTCTTGCTACACTTTTGGCATGCGGGAACCGAAGATCCATTTCCACCACCATTTCGTCCTTGAGAGTTAACGTTAAACACCCTATCTTTGTTGAATTTTGGAGCCGGAGAATCGGAGAAATCTTGACCGGAAAACCTTTGTCCGAATTTAGAATGACCATGTCCATTGAACCTCGAATGTGAAAATTCACCATCACTGGTCTTTGCCCTCTTAGCCTCCCCTAGATCTTTTCTTGAGCTTCTCCTCTTCAATTTGTTGGGAATGTGTCATTAGATGAGAAATATCCATTTCTTTAATAAATATGGCGGTATGACATTCCTTAACCACCATTTCGGACACACCCAAAACAAACTTACTCATTCTTCCCCTAGAGTCAGCAACCATATTTGGAGCATACCTAGCCAATTGAGTGAACTTCAAAGCATACTCCTTCACACTCATATTCCCTTGACGAAGGTTGATAAATTCAATTACTTTTGCCTCCCTCATCTCAATGGGAAGGAACCTATCAAGAAAAGCAACATTAATCTTCTCCCAATCAAGAGGACCTACATCAACCTCCCTCTCTTCCTTCCATTGTTCAAACCAAACTTGAGCAACACCCTTAAGTTGATAAGCGGCCAATTTCGCCTTCTCAACCGTAGTCACTCCCACAATTCCCACTATCTTGTAAACCTCATCAATGAACTCTTGGGGATTCTCATTAATCTTAGAACCATGTAATTCCGTAGGATTCATCCTAGTGAAGTCTCGTATCCTTGCCCCCTCCGTACCCACATTTGGATTCACATGAACATTAGCCTCTCTATTGTCTTGAGCAGTCATAGCTTGAGTAAACACTTGAAAAGTGGCTTGGAATTCGGCATGAGTCACTTCCTCGGCCAAAGGATCAGACAGAACTTGAGGAGCTTCTTGTTCCATATTCTTACCTGCATTCCTTCTAACGTATGCTCTTCGAGGGGCCATATCCTTAAAAGCATTGGACAAGGATTAGGAGAGAGACATATAGAGTTACACTCTATCGCACGACCTTAGAATGATGAAAGAAGTGAAAATTCCTAAACATCTTGTAGCTTCTTATTCATAAATGTGTTGCGCTTCACACTCATGAAAAAGACTCTACGCGACGTGGCTTGTGAGACATCCTATGACCTTTCTAAACCTGGTGCTCTGAATACCAATTTTTTCATGACCCAAAGTATACCCTAGGCGTTACATGGTGTATAGAATCTCGAAAGGCCCTACACAAGCCACTTAGCATGCATCATACAAGATAATAGAAATAAAGATTCCAAAAGTCAATCTTATATCATAAAAGAGATTGACAAAGCGAAATTCTACATAGTCTCAACAAGCCCTCTAATACATCATAAGGAAGTGATTGGAACGTAACCCATACATCACATACAAGGTCTGGAAACTGAATTAAAGAAAGTAATAAAGTGTCTCGGTCCTCGGAACATGAGGACTCACCAATCTTCAAGTGCCAAAAGAACCACTAGCCAATAGTGTGAGAGGTAGGAGCATCGGACCCTACATTAGTGAAACAATGTAGGTACTAGTATGCATTAGTTCATGGAATGTACTAAGTATGATAGCAATGCATAAAATAGACATGATAACATGGAAAGTGTAAATATGTAATGCATGACCAACGTATGTTCATTTGAAAGCTTAAAGAAGCAACAACATACACATCATATGATATGGTCAACATATTTGAATATAAGAGACACAAGAAATCTTTGAAGAAAACATGTTCGTTTTGTGGGATATTAGCTTTAACCTAAAATAAGACCATGAGAGCTATATCATGGGATCTGGTATATCTCTCATACTGAAAGAAGGTTATTCTACTTGCCAAGGTAGAACCCGTACACATCAGCCTTTGCTAAAGTATATCCACTATCTAGGTCATTTAAGACAATCCTCCGGGGCACGTTGTTAGGGACTAGAGGTTGCTACTAGAGACTATCCTATTTGAGCCTCCAGCTCAAAGCCCTCTCGGTGCTAAGTCAAAATTTCAATGGAATAGATGAAAATCAATATCATTATAACATAGGAAAGGCAATGATCAATACCAATCCACATCTTTAAAATCAAAACAAAGAATAGCTCCTTAAACATAATTCAACATAGATGAGAAAACATTTCACCAATGTGAATCCAAATGTGAGAATTACCTTTCACTATCAAGATCATAGTAGCAAGTGAGAAAGATTCTTAATACGGAGAAAGCACAAATTCCTTCATTAAGAGTCAGAACCAAGAGGATACAAAAACCAAATGTACAAATGCAATGCCATAGACAAGGATATTGACAAGCAGATTATAAGCAGCTTAGCAAGGTACAAAACAATTGGTTACATCCTAAGAATATTTACAGCTACTAATTCAGATAGGCTAAACTTATTTTGATTATTTGGGCTTGGGCCTAAACGATGCTATGTGAAGGATTTGATTTATGAATAAGTAGCCGACTCGGTCAAAATTTTGACTTAAAAAGAAAGTCCATGAATGATGCCAGAGCATTATTCAAGCTAAAAGACATTACCAAAAACTCATAGTGACGATACCGAGTTCAAAAAGCAATCTTTGAGATGTCACTCTCTTTCACCCTCAATTGGTGATAACCCGATCGAAGGACAATCTTGGAGAAGAAACTAGCACATTGGTGTTGATCAAACAAATTATCAATCCTTGGAATAGGATTCTTGTTCTTAATGGTAACCTTATTCAATTGTCGATAGTCAATGCACATTTGGAGGGAACCACCCTTCTTTTGAACAAACAAAATCGGAGCACCCCATGGAGAGACACTTGGCCTAATAAACCCCATATCTAAAAAATCCTTCAACTGATCATTTAATTCCTTAAGTTCTATCGGGGCCATAGAGTAGGAAGGAATAGAGATAGGCTGCATATTTGGGAGAAGGTCAATACTGAAATCTATTTCTCTTTCTGAAGGAATACCGGGAAGATCATCAAGATAAACTTCCAGAAACTCATTTACCATAGGAACTAACTCAAGAGTAGGATTTTCATAATCTGTATCCTTAACCCTAATAATGTGATAAATGCAACCCTTAGAAATCATTTTCCTAGCCTTTAGGAAAGATATGAACTAACTCTTAAGAGCATAATTTCCCCCTTCCCATGACATGATAGGTTCATTCAAAACCTTGAATATGACCAATTGGGTCCTACAATCTATGGAAGCATAACATGCATGAAGCCAATTCATATCTAGCATATCAAGCTCTACAAGATCAATATGAGTGACTCTACGAGAAATAGAAATAGGGCAATTTCTATAAACCCTTTTTGCAATAATAGAATCACCAACAGGATTAGAGATAGGAAAGGGAATAGAAAGGATTTCAGGACTAACATCAAATCTCATGGCCACATAAGGAGTAACAAATGACATTGTAGCCCATATATCAAGAAAAGCATAGAAATAAAAATGAAAGACTTTTAACATACCGATCATAACATTCGGAGAACCCTCATGTTCCTGTCGAGCTTGTAGATCATAAAACCTATTCTGACGAGGAGAACCCAAACCAGAACCACTAGGTTAAGGCTTATTACCATCCGTTCCCTTAGAATCAAGAAATGGACAATCTCTCATCTTATAACCACTCTTCCCACAACTAAAGCAACCATCTGTACCTGCTAAACATTTTTCCAAAGGACTCTTGTCGTACATTTGGCAAACGAGATTAGAAGATCCATCACTACCACCTCCTTGAGACTTAGGGCTAGACACCTTATTTTGGTTGAACTTAGAAGCTGGAGCATTAGAAGAACCTTCACTGGAGAACTTTTGCCGAAACTGAGGATGACCATGTCCACCATTCCTAGAATGAGAGAAATCACCATCACCATTCCTTGTTGTCATCACCCAAAAAATGCACGTGATGGGACTTTTCCATTCTCACTAAGACAAGTCAGCTTTAATCCAATGAAAATGAAAGAAAAGAGGAAATAAAGATAAAGCAAGAACAAGAAAAAGGCGGAAAACTTATTCATTATAATAAAACCCTAAAACCTGGTTGCCACTAATGTAAATATAGAATTCAAAATATAAATACAGGTCTCAAATGGGTGCTACTCAGATGTACGGTAATCTACGGGAAGTCTATTGGTGGAACGGCATGAAAAGAGATATCGCAGAATTTGTTTCTAAGTTTCCCAACTGTCAGCAAGTTAAGTAGAACACCAGGAACTAGGAGGTGTGACTCAAGAGATTAGCATTCCTACCTGAAAGTGGGAAGTGGTAAATATAGACTTCATTACGAGTTTACCTCGTATTCGCAGATAACATGACTCCATTTGGGTGATAGTGGACAGAGTCACTAAGTCAGCTCACTTCTTGGCAGTCAAGACTACAGATTCAGCGGAGAAATACGCTAGACTCTACATCAATGAATCAGTCGGGTTGCATGGGTTCTCTTTGTCTATTATCTCAGATAGAGGTCCTTAGTTTACCTCTCATTTCTGGAGATCGTTTCAGAAAGGTTTTAGTACTCAGCTAAATCTCAGTACATCATTTCATCCGCAGATGGATAGTCAGGCAGAGCGTACTACTATTTAGACCTTGAAGGACATGTTGAGAGCTTGCGTGATTGATTTCAAGGGTAGTTGGGATGATCACTTACTTCTCATAGAGTTTGCTTATAATAACAGTTTCCATTCCAGTATTTAGATGGCCCCTTATGAGGCACTGTATGGGCGTAGATGTAGATCTCCGGTTGGTTGGTTTGAAGTAGGTGAAGTAGCCTTGGTTGGGGCAGATTCGGGTCATGAGGCTATGGAGAAAGTTCAGCTCATTTGAGATAGACTAAAGACAACTCAGAGTCGTTAGAAGTCCTATGCAGATGTGAGGAGAAGAGACTTGGAGTTTTAAATCGATGATTGAGTTTTCCTAAAAGTGTCACCCATGAAGGGGGTGATGAGATTTGGCAAGAAAGGGAAACTCAGTCCCAGATATGTAGGTCCTTACAGAATCCTGAAAAGGGTTGATAATGTGGATTATGAGTTAGAGTTGCCAACAGAACTAGCAGTGGTTCATTCAGTCTTTCACATTTCCTTGTTGAAAAAGAGTGTGGGTGATCCGCCATTGATAGTACCTTTAGAAAGTGTGGCTGTGAAGGATAGCATCACTTATGAGGAGATTCCAGTTGAGATTCTTGACCGTCAGGTTCGTAGGTTGAGAAATAAGGAAGTCTCTTTAGTGAAGGTTTTGTGGAGGAATCATTCCGTAGAGGGAGCTACTTGGGAAGCAGAAGTAGCCATGAAAACCAAGTATCCTCATCTCTTTCCTTCCGATGCAGTTTCAGCTTGAGGTAATAGTTCCTCTCCAGTCTCTCAGTTTACTCTTGTGTAATTCAGTTTCTGCATCTTGTTCCCTCATTGATCATTGCATTTCAGCATATTTGCTTGTTCATGAAACTTAGTTCAGTTAGATATAAATTTCTAGTACTCAGCTGGTGGGGAATGCAACTCTTTCCCTAAAAAATGTAGCTTGTTTAGACTTCATTCGAAGATGAATGATCCCAAGGGGGAGATATTGTAACATCTCAGATTCTGGAAAAGGCTAAAGAAAAAAAGGAAGCAGGAAAGGTCCACAAATCCAAAATGAGCCATGGACCCTTCACGACACCCTAGACGGTCCGTGAAGGGGACCACGACTCGTTAAGAGGCTCGTGAACCCTCTCCAGAATCTTCCCATGCAAGGGTCACCTACACGGTGACCCAGACGGCTCAAGTGAGTCGTACAAGTCACCCACATGGTGGGGACTGACCCAAGGTCACTGGAAAAGGGCCACAGACGTCTAAACGGCCCATAGAGCTTCACACGGATTTTGAAGTTGTCCGTGAAAGAGACTTATCTAACTTTGAGTTTTGGGTCGACTTCAAACAATAATATCTTGTAGCACAAAATTACTTAGGTAAGCCCATGACCTATAAAATTAAAGACCTCTTAATCCTCTTTCTAACGCCACCGAGTTTACCCCATTTGAAGCTTGGAGTAAAACATTACGCCCATTTTAGCGAAGCACTGTGAGGCTGAGCTCACAACCTACTTGACGGGCCATGGTGCTCTAGACGGCCCGTGAAGCCTGTCTTGAAGTCATTTCGACAGCTTTTAACTCAGGGTCATATTGACTTTTCCCTATGCGTTAAACACTTAAACTACGTCGTTTTACTCAGTCTTACCCTAATAATCTAGTCAAAAACTACCTAGAACCCTCATTCTCCCAAAATCATCTAACTTAGAAAGAAAGGAAGAGAAAAAAGCGACGGTTTTCTCCCATGAACAAGCAGAGGTGTTCTTCAAGTTAAGCCCCCAAAACTAAAGGATTTCTCCGTAGTTTTCGTCACCAGGTATGTGGGATTTCACTAGTGGGTTTCTTTCACTTATTATGTCCCTAGAATTCATTCACTTTCTTCAAGTTCTCCATAAATTGCTTAGACCTAGGGTTCTCAAATCTTGGGATTCCATTGAAAGTTAGCTGCTATAGTTCTATTGCACTGATTACCTGTTTTCTTGGAGAATTAATGTAGTCCCATGTATAGAACTCCGAACCCTAGCTTGTATTGATTATCATCTTTTCATGAATTATACTTGCTAGATAAATTAGTCAGAAAAATCATGCTCCAGTATTTGAATGCCATATTTCCAGCATATTTATGTTGCATTCTCAAATAGCATGTCAGTATTTTTAGCTACTCAGTATATCAATTGCATTGTTAGTTTTGCATATTCAGTTGGGAGTAGACTTTACACCGAGTTGGACTAGGGTTCAGCATACCCTCAAATTACCAGAACTACGTGCCAACGTAGGTTTAGAAGTCCCCTTTGTTGGGCATCAATTTTAGTGATCACGCCACAGTCATGCCTTTATACCCTAGCGATGTATATTGGGTCCTCTTGATGGGGCGTATACGTCGGACTCCACGTTTAGCTCACGTGGTTTATTTTGATTAACAGTAGCTCCCACAGTCATACTCTTAATGGATTGACCATGTTATTAGTATTTACTTCAATATACAGTTCAACATGTTATCTTCATGATTAGTACTTGGTCATGGCATCTAGCTCAGTTTTCAGTTACATTTCAATACAACCTACTTCCATATTTAGTTTATATTGTACCACTTATATTGTTCAGCTTAGAATCTATATCCTGCATGCTTAGTACATTCAAAGTACTTACGCATAGTTTTGTGCTACATCGTTTCATGATGTAGGTTTAGGCGCTCAGCATTAAGATCGTTCTTAGCTCGATTTCCGATTCGTACTCAGCAGCTTCAGTGGTGAGTCCTCATAGTTCAAGGACATTTCTTTACGCTTTTAGTTTAGTGAATCTATTATCAGTCATTTAGTATTATTAGAGTCTGCTGGGGACTTGTCCTAGAAGCTCATCAGTTCTAGAGGCTTTCATATATAGAGCCAGTGTTCAATGCTTTGGGGTTGTTTCCCATGGATATTCAGATATATTTTCGTTTGGAGTTCTTTTAGTTTTGACTCCCTTTATATTTGTGATTCCGCTTACTTAGTTATATTTCAGTATGCTTATGATATGCCACACTCAGGATTAGCTTGGGTCACTTGTGATCCTAGGTCCCATGTTACGTCTAGGGGGTAGCCTCGGGGCGTGACATCAGTACCTTGGACAACTATAGAACTAGTTGAATTTGACGTAAGTCTAATTTGTGACATGTTCTGATATAGGATTGTCCAACACATGGGATGAGTGGAAGAATAAGAAAATTTGAATTAAGAATGGGATGTGTGTATGTGTTAATTGGATATCCAAAAGAATAAAATAAGGTTTATTTTACTATACTAAAGAAAATAAGGCAATTGTTGACATAACTGTCAGATTTCTAGAAAAGGACTATTTAATAAACCATGTTCCTAGAAGTAAATAAGATTTACAGGAACTGAACGAAGAAATAACAAATGAGTCAATTGTAAATTCGGACGCTCAAGAACATCTAACTGTTATGTCAGAATAGACGTTCCATTGCATCTAAGTAGTGGGAGAAACGTTACTAGATATAAGAAAATTTACTACCTCAAGTAGTGGGAATGATGTTGAGCAAATTAAAGAATACTGCATGAAAAAGTTGTTAATATTTCAATATCGAAATATTTTGAAGAAAATATTAAGACTCAAGAACATGAAAGTGTGATTATAGTAGTAGTACTTAGCCGTAGTGGGAGAATCATAATGAAGATTGATTTGTTTTGTATGTTTTAAGTGGACTTTCATGATAAAACTCCTGAAAATAAGCACACTTTTGAAGGGTTTCATGATAGGGCCTCTGCAGATCTAACACAAAATCAATAAGTTACGATGAAGCACTACTAGACGAAGTTGCATAAGAAAACAACTTGATAAGATCCTTTTGAGAAGAAATATAAAAGGAATATGTGCGAAAGTTGTAAATGCATAGTTAAGAGTCTAAGTGGGAGATAATTAAGGTATATGCTATTATCCATGCATTTAGATATAGTACATTATAACAATTGTGATGGTTAAAAGTCTAAGTGGGAGATTGTTGGGATATATACTATTAACCATACGTTTGGATATAGTATTTATTCAGTTTTAATAGATCATATATTCGTTTATGATATATGTTTACTTATATAGTAGATGATTTAGTGTATAGAGTTTTAGATTATACACAGAGGATTAAATTATCGGTTCTTATAAGTATAAAGGTTTTTGTTAATAATCTAAGATGGAAATTAGACATGCCATCGGTACGATTGTATCACAAGATTATATATAATTTATCTTGATTATGGGAATGGTATAGTTCCAACTTCTTGTGCTAGTGCATTTTGTATGTATTGAACGGGACCGAATAGAGATAGTTGTTTTAGACTGACTGACAAAAACATATTCTCTAAACTATTAAATGTACTTATATTTTTAATCCTGATATAATTATTATGATATGTATATGTTAAATATTGTTTTGATTTATTAAAATGTGAGATTCTGAGATGAGTGAATATGTCTGCTAAATTGAATGATAATAATATATATTGGTGAAATAATAAGTTAGTTGACGAAATCCATGTCTCGATATAGAGATTGATGATATGCCTTTTTGAGAAGCTTATAAGTTTTTATCGTGTCAAACCTTGCTAGTGGATTTATGAATCCGACACATGAAATAAGTTAAGCAGTGCTCTAAAGGAAGTTAATCTTTGAATTAAATTCGTCAGTAATTTAATTTTTTTATTAGTATCTGTAATCTTAACATGGGGAATAACATAAGTGTTTAATGGAGAATTTTGAAATATAAATAGAGGAGTGCAATTACGAATTTCTAGTGGAATGATTTGTAATTTATTATGGTAAGAATAATTTAAATTATTTATTTGGAATTATTTCCATAATAGGAAGCCTCAGTAATTAATTATGTGATCCCTACCGTGCCTATATTTAACTAGAACTCTGAATTCTATTCAAAGGGAAAAAGAGAGAAGTATATGTCTTTCTCTATTCTAAGGAAAGAGAGAAGTACATGTCTTTTTCTATTCTAAGGAAAGGGAGAAGTATATGCTTTCTCTATTCTAAGTAAAGGGGGAAGTACATGTCTTTTTCTTCTCCACCTTGGACTAGGATGAAATCTCTATAAATAGAGATTCTTCTAACACTTGAACTGATATAAGTTTTCTATACAATACTTACCCACCCAAGTATTGAGAGAGTTCGGTAGTGAACTTGGGATCACTGTAGAAGACCGCAAAACTATCATCCAGTTTTTGGACTAGCTTGTGGATTCACTTGAAGGTTCTAGCTCGTGGACTAGCTTGTGGATTCCCTTGAAGGTATCTGCTCACGCTTCAAGAGGTTATTCTTGAATTAAATTTCAGAATGTTTATGTGGTGTAGCATGATTTTATGAGTTATAGCATAAATTAGGAGTTATCTATTATTCATGTAAGTTGTATGATTCTTGTATGCTTTCGCTGTGCATATAATTTTTCAACAATATTCTTCCATATTCTCTGTGGGATCGACCCCTACTCATAGTTGGGTAAATATATTGCATATGACCGTTTATATTTCTTTTCAAGCAGTATATTTGGACGTTATCAAAAATAGCGCCATTGCCAGGGAATGTGGCTTAGAAATTTTCTTTAGTATTTATTTTTACTTGTAGTCCTTTTTTGTTTTTTTAGGATTAGTTTTGATTTACTTTTGTTTATTATTATTATTATTATTATTATTTTTACTCTTCTTGAGATAATATATGAAAAAGTATGTAGTGATATTATGGATTCTTACGGATTAATTTTTTTTAATCAAGATAAGTTGTATGGGGACATGGAAGATTTGATGATACTCTCCAATAAATCAATAATTAAGCTCATGCATGAGGTTTATATGTTTGACTTTGATATTTACAAATTAAATGTTGAGTTGAATGCAAAGATTGATGCGTATAACACCCAACAATTTAGTAATAACATCTATGAGGAAGAAAAGACGCTGATAAGCCAACTTGAGGAGCTAAAATTGAAGGGCGAATTACTTGATCATACTTTTATTGATGTTGTTATTGTTAAGAAGAGTACATTAGAGTTATGTAATGAAGTAGATAATATTGTTTTTAAGAACTCTAGTGTGTGTAAATATGAGGGTGTAAATAATAGTAGAATTCATGAGTTAGGACGCATTGGACTTCATTCCAATCATTTTTCTACATTATGTTTAGATGATAAGATATTAATCAAGCCATAAGAGCTTATAGAAGAGTGTATGGAGGAGAAACAATATGTCTATATTCTTGAATTTATTGTTCCAAAATTGAAAAATTACATTCCTTACTTAGGATCAAAAAAGTGCATAATGCGATATCTATTGTTTGGGACCTTTATTTTTGTACCACCACCTCTTGAAGGGAATAGAAAACTTGATGCAAAATTGGGGGTGCAATTCATATCATCAAAGTGGAAGGAAAAATAGTAAAATTAATGGTGTCATGCCCCGAGGCTACCCCCTAGGCGCAACACGGGACCTAGGATCACGAGTGACCCCAAGCTAACCCTGAGTCTGACATATCACAAGCATATTGAAATATGACTAAGTAAGGGAAAACATAACTGTAAAGTAAACAATGTTAAAAGAAACTTCAACTGAGAATTTAACTTAACATTAATGGGAAACAACCCAAACAACTAAATACTGACTCTATGTCTGAAAGCCTCTAATACTGTTGAGTTGCTGGGACAAGCCCCCAGCTAAGTCTAAAAGTCTGAAACTGGAGGTAAAGACTGAAAAGTAAAGCGTGTCTATCCTCGATCTATGAGGACTCACCACTGAAGCTGCTTCGTAAGGACTAGAGGTCGAACTAAGCGCGGTTTAGATGCTGAGTGCCTGAACCAACATCATGAGATGATGTAGCGCAAAAGTATGCGTTAGTACTTTGAATGTACTGAGCATGCAGGACATAGATACTAAACTGAATAATATAAACTGAACGATATAAACTAAACAATATAACTGAACATGGAAAAAGGATGTACTGAAGTATAACTGCAAACTGGGCTACATATAATGACCAAGTACTAATCGTGAAGATAACATGCTGAACTGTATACTGAAGTAAATGTTGATAACATGGTCAATGCAATGAGAGTATGACTGTGGGAGCTACAGTTAACCGACATAAACCACGTGAACTAAACGTCGAGTCCTATGTATATGCCTCATCGAGAGGACCCAATATACCTTGCCAGGATATAAAGACATGACTGTGGCGTGATCACTAAAAACTGATGCCCAACAGAGGGGACTTCTGTTGGCATGTAGTTCAGGGACTTTGAGGGTACACTGAACCCTAGTCTAGCTGGGTGCTAAGTCTACTCCCAACTGAATATGCAAAGCTAACTTTGCAACTGATATAATGATTAGCTAAAAATACTGACATGCTATCCGGGAATGCAACATAAATATGCTGAAAAATATGGCATTCAAATACTGGAGCATGATTTTCTGACTGATCTGTCTAGCAAGTATAATTCATAAAATGATGATAATCAATACAAGTTAGGGTTCTGAGTTCTATACATGGGACTACATTAATTCTCTAAAAAAAAAAAAGGTAATCAGTGCAATAGAACTATAGCAGCTAACTTTCAATGAATTCCTAAGATTTGGGAACCCTAGGTCTAAGCAATTTATGGAGAAACTGAAGAACTGACTGAATTCTACGGACCTAATGTGTCAAAGGAACCTACTAGTGAATTCCCACATACCTCGTGACGTAAACTACGGAGAAATCCTTTGGATTTGGGGGCTAAACTTGAAGAACACCTCTGCTTGTTCTTGGGAGAAACTGTCGCTTCTTTCTTCTCTTTTCTTTCTAAGTTGGATGATTTCGAGAATGAGGGTTCTAGGTAGTTTTTGATTAGGTTATTAGGTTTAAACTGAGTAAAACGACGTAGTTTAGGCATCAAACAACGTAGTTTAAGTGCCCAACGCATAGGAAAAAGACCAATATAACCCTAACTTAAAAACTGACGAACTGACTTCAAGACACCCTTCACGAATCGTACAGTGCTTCATGGCCCGTATAGTGAGTCGTGAAGCTTCATCAGCCTAATAGTGTCCCACTAAAATAGGCATAACTTTTTACTCAAAAATTTAAATGGATCAAACATGATGGTGTTCGAAAGAGCACTCAAATACCTTTAATTTGATAGGTTATGGGCCACCTAATTCATTTTCTGCTAAATGATATGATCGTTTGAAGTTGGCCTTTAACTCTAAGTTTGACAAACCCCCTTCACGGATGACTTCACGGACTGTGTGGGGCCTCACAGACCGTTTAGACGTACATGGTACTTGACCAGTGACTAGGGCAGAAATCCTTTCTGAGTGGGCAACCTCACGACCACTTTCACGGCTCGTGAACCTTACCACGAGCTGTCTAGGCATCCGTGGGAGGGACACCATCTGGGCCAACCTCTGGGAACATGTTCATGAGCCCTTTAACGAGCCGTGGTCCCTTTCACGGACCGTCTATTGTGTCGTGAAGGGTCCATGGTCCATTTTTGGCTTCGTGGACCTTTCCCAATTTCCTTTTTTAGCCCACTTCAAATCCGAGGTGTTACAAATGGTGTCGTGTTGCGACATTAAATCAAACGCTTTTTGGGAGGCAACTCAATTCGTAGTGTAGCTTCTTATTTTATTTTTTTAGTTTCACTTTTTTCTTTGTTTTCCTTTTTGCATATTTAGGGTAAGTCTCAGTAACAAAATTTGAAGCCAAGGACCACGTTTTGAGCTTATGTGTGGGGTGCGCGTGACTATTGATGAATGGAAAGAAAACATGTTGGTAGATAGCCCATAGAGGGTCCGAGAGAATGTTTCTCACCCTTCTTCTTCTTCTCTTTGCGATGAATTTGTTTGGGAACAAAGCATGATTTTAAGTGAGGGGTGAAAATTCTTCCGATAGTTGTGAGCTGAAGGGTGAATATGCCATAGGATTTTATTTTATTTGAAAAAAATACAAAATGATTTTCTTTATTATTCTTTTTATTGTTGTTTTTAGTGGCATATCACATCCATCCCTTGGTTTTTCTTATGTCCTCGGTTCTTTTCCAAGGGTGTGCCCTTTGAACTGGGTAATTTTTCTTAGGGTAATTTTAAAAAAAATTATTTTTGGAGAGAAAAGAAAAAAAAACCTTTTTGACTTCTTTTATACTAGCAATTTAGGCCCGAGTTGAGTAGTACTTTTCTTTGAGTGCTTGAGAATAAAATTTAGTGCAGATTTTTGACACCTAGGCTCATGGTTGTGACTCTATATATAACTTATTCTTATTTATAGGTTGTAATGACCCTGTCCATCTTAGAAGTATAATTGATCCATCTTTATTGTGACTTCTACCATGTGTGGTGAGGTTGTTTGCATATATTCCATGTTCTGTATCTTAGTCAAGAACTTGCCCTACATGTTATTGAAGCGAAATAAATAGTATTGTTTTTTTTAGAAGATGATAATAGGCTTTCTTCGATTTGTCTTGTAAATTTTAGCCTTTTTCAGATATTATATCTCTAATTACCCCCTTTGAGCTTGTAGCCTTTCGTTTGGTATCCTTATATTTATCTTGATCCAATTTTTTTGAATCCCTAAGCTTCCTTGAGAACTATAGCATAAATTGTGATACCATTAGTAAATTTGAAGAAAAGGTATGGTTGAGTAAAAAAAAAAGGGTGACCAATGTTAGTTACTTGTGATGAGAAGGCCCTTTTAGAAAGAGTGTGTCAAGAAAAACAATTCCTTGAAAAAGAAAAAATTGTTGAAGCATTCTTGTTATGATGGGAATTACTTGTGAAAATAATTAAAGAGAGAGCTGAAAAAAGAGTAATGAAAATAATGGGAGATGAGAAAAAATAAATGCAAAGTTCTTAGGGAAATTTTAAGTCACTATTAATATAGTTTCCTACTTGTCCCCTAGCCAACATTACAATCCGTTAAACTCCTATTTGATTCTATTTAAGCATGCTTAATTAATGGAGATGTACATAATGGGAAGGCTTATGGTTCTTTATGCATACATGTGAATTCTTTGGTGAGTGAGAGAGTTGTTTTTCGATCCTTAGTCCTTAATTTATATTATATTTTCTAAAATTGAGTGTGTGGACAATTTTTCTTGTGAGGGCACTTGTTTCATGATAGTTAGGTGATTTTATTACCTTTCTTTGATGGAATAGGAGAACAAACATAATTTGATAAGTAGAGTTCGTCTTTGAGATTAGGAGGTTAGAAGTTTGTTGTTTTATTCTATATCTTGCATAATGATTGGAAGAGTACTTGATATTATGATTTGTAACATGGCTTAATTATTTGCATTAATCAAAGAGGTGGTATTCCATGTTCGATTTATTTTAGATGAGCTTTAATGGTTGTTCGAGGACGAGCAAAAGTTTAAGTGTTGGGTGTTGATGTGAGGCTAAAAATATACATATTTAATCATTATTCACCTCACATTTAATCTTTTAATTATTCTTTTTGAGCATAAAGTTTATGAATTATTCTTATGTTGTGCAACAATTTGTTGGATTAAAATTGTCTGAAGATTAAGAAATTCGTAGCATAAATAAATTAAACACAAAATCATATAAGGAAATCAAGCCGACAACTTAATGGATTGAAGTTAATATAATATTATTATTTATACATATGCACGTATGCGCAAGTTAATCAAAAAAGAGGAGGACTTACATGCTTCTACGTGGAAGCCATGAAGAAGACCCCTCTGAAACACTACCACGTGGCAGAAGACACATGCACAATGGTTGAGGCGGCAAACTTTTCTGGCGTTTACATGGAAACCCAATTCCTTCCGATTTTGGGTTTCCTAATTTGTTTTGGACCCAATTATTTTATTTAGGGTTTCAATATCTATAAATAGGGCATAAAAAATTATTATTGTAGAAGCCAAGAACCCAAGAAACAATACACAACATACAATTTAGAACTTAATAGCCTATGAACTTTGGAAGAGACGCCGTGGAGGCCGTATAATTTTAGTTTATTCTTTCTTCTCCTTTATTATTTATTTTTATTTGTGATTATTGAAAGATATTTTAGCTATTGTTCTTAAATTTTTATGATTAACACAAGCATATTTATTTTAGTAAATTTTGATTGTGTTTTTGAGATAATGAGTAGCTAAATTTCATAACTAGGGTTGTGGGAACCATGATTAATTATTAATGTAAGTTAATATAAAAAAAACTGATTCTTGATTGATTTTTATACATGCATTATTAATCTCTTCGTTTTGATTGCTTTTTAACGTTGGCCAACTTTAGAACTCGCCTTATTTCTACTTGCCGGACCAAGAAAGTAACGAATGGGAAAAGAGATTAAGTAATGGAGATTTAGCGAGACATTCCGATATCTAATTGTTTGAACCACAAACGTAGAGGTCTAAACCGTGTCAAAGGTAAGGGTTCGTAAAGCATACACACGTAGACGAACCAAGTTACGTGGTGAAATTCCCTATTTGAAGGACCAATCACTTAGGAGATACATAACTTACTGACTGTCCATGCTAAAAATTGAAATAAACCACTAGTACAATATTCTTGCTATGTTATGAAATCATGGGGAACACATTCCTAGTTATTTCTAATAATCTAAATACAAATAAATACTTAGTTCCAAGCTATTGTTATTCTTTTTTTTAATTTTTGTTTCAATTTAAATCCCTCCTTTTTAAATAACAACTACTCAGTTAAATATTTTCTATTGACAATATTTTTCCATATTCTCTGTGGGATCGACCTCGTTTCATAGTTGGGTAATATATTGCATACGATAGTTTATATCTATTTTCAAGAAGTACATTTGGACCTTATCACTAACTTATGCAGATAAATACATGACATAGACATACCAATAGACACAATCACCGAGATACCGATTCTTCAATAATGCAACTTGTTCCTTTCCCACAAAGAAATCCCTTTTTCACACAGATTTTGAAATTTAGTTAGGGACTCAATATTCACTTACACTTAGAACAAATTCAATACATTTTGTGCTCAATGCCATAGGCTTGCCCTTATGTTCAATGCTTTGGCTTTCAAAACTCTTCACTTAGGATCACTCTAGGACTTTCTCAGCTTGTAACATAGGCTCAGGGTCAGGTGTGGTGTATTTGGATATTAAGTGACTTTTCTGCCCTCCTTGACATTACATTGGCTAGTTTTACCTCTTTGTACAACCAATTATTACATCATTCATGCTTTATTCCCTTCTCCTTATGATTCATTTAAGCTCTAGCGTGACTTTTGTCTTGATCATCTTGTTGGATTCATCTTTTCTTCATCTTTTTTATCTAAGCTTTTCAGTCTCTTTTGCTTCTTTTTGTTTAGTCACACCATTTTCATCATTTTTACTCAGTTTTCTTTCTTTTCTCTACACATGACTCTTTTCATACCCTTTCTTTCTTGCTTTCCTTCATAATAGCCACCCTCAATTTAGATTTTTAGTTTGAGTTGAGGTGTACAATGTCCTAGGAAGGACCAGGGCAAGAATTAAGGTACAACTTTGTAATAGCCACCCTCAACATAGGCTTTTTTGCCTAAGTCGAGGTGCACAATGTCCAAGGAAGGACCAAGACCATAATAGAGTTTCACAATATTATCAAGGAAGGTGAGTTGGGTGTAAGGAAGAATGGTACATATTAGGCTCAAACATTTAGATCGAAGGGAGCAATTTATCCATTTGGTTGGTTGTTTTTCGGCTTAAGTGGACTTAGTATCAATAATGGCCTATGATCATATCCCAGTTTCCAGTTTAAATCACCTTAGCAGGACCAACGGGGCAATTCTCGATTGGTACGTACCATATGAATGTACAAACAACCTCACACACACATGTAACCTAGTTGCACTTATTAAATCATCAATGAATCTGGTTAATATTATAGCTTAAGTCATAGTGTCTTATCGATACCTATCATGTAATACAAAGATCCTACACATTCAACATATTGAAATCATAGACACAACACAAATAAATTTTTTGAGGGATATCAATTTTTACGCTCTATTTCCATCATGCTTTTATTTCTAGATTACTTCTACACATTTATTATTCTAAACATGCCGGTTAAATAGAAATTAAAACATTTCCCTGGAAAAAGAACACAGGCACGAAAAGCCCAACGAAGGATTGTGAATTTGGTTACTCAGACTTCACCCATATACTTCAAAATCCATTCATCCCACCCCACAAAAAAAGGTAGTGCAATTCCCTTAATGCACAAGAAAAAATAAAAACATCGGGTGAGACAAACCTGTGGCACATATGCACTGTCGACCAATCAAGAAGAGGGTGGGTCCAGCAGCCCGGACCGCACTGGATCATCATGTGTGGTGCCCTCAGTGACACCCTCAGTAGTAGTCTGGGGTGCACCATCAGTAGTGTGCCCTAAGCTTGAAGTTCCCGTAGCCAACTCTCGCATCCACTCCTGTCACAACTGCTCATCTCGAATGGACTGGCGCTGGGCAGCTTCTTGCGCCCATCTCTCTCTATTGTGGGGTCACATGATAACGCTCAACTAAACCTCTTATAATTCAAAGTGTAGGCCGTCACTTACAAGTATAAACCAAACGGTGAGTTGGGGTCGATCCCACAAGGAGTGGTACGGAAAAGAATTCTAATACGAAGTATGTAAGTGTTCTAATCTCTTGTAAAATGGAAATAAATAAAACGCAACATAATATAAATCAATAAATTTCAATTATCAATATTAAGTGTTTTTAGTAACCAATTGTTAACGAAGATGATTAACACGAGGTTTGAACAAATAGAGAGGGAACCTTAGGAGTGTGTGAGCAATCAAATACTAATTTTGCTTAATGGGTAATTAATAATTGCTTTAAGTCGTTGAATCTCAATGGGTAGGATGGATTGTAACTATAACAACCATTTTTCAATAAACTATCATGTTTCAAGCGAGTTCTTTCGAACCTCAACAAGCTTAACAATGCAAAGAAACCCAAATCCTAATTTAACCAACTTTATCAAGCTGGGTTGCAAAGAAAAAAGTTAATACAACTATCAATCATATCCACTCTAAGCATCTTTCACAAGCAAACAATGATATCTAAATCTAGAACTGAATTTGCAACTTCAATTCATAAATGAAAACATGAATAAATTACTGAACCCATTTCAAAATAACATTAAATCTAGCAATTAATAACACTCACAAGCTAATTTATGTATTCGATTGCATAGTCACACCCCTAAGGAAAGGGTTTTAGCCAAACATAACAAAAAGCAAGAAATAGTTACCAAAAAGATTCTCCATCGGAATGTCAACAATTTCGATGCTCAATGCAAAAAATAAAGACTAAAAACTTGAAACCCCAATATCTATGCTCAAAAACCTCTCTAAGAATATTCAATATTGTCCAATGTCAAAAGTTTGTATGTCCAACTTAGTCTAATGCCCTTCTCTATCTTCAAAAAATCAATTTATATGTTCCCAAAAACATCCCAACATTTCAGTATATGGGACCACTCAGCAAGATTAGTTGGGATTGCCAAATGACTCGGTGATCCGCGATGTACTCTTTCTTGCCATTTGGACTTGATTCTTGCCTTCATTTGTTCTATTCATTTAAGCGAGCTGGATTGAGCTCGCCGTTCCGATCAGCGTGTCAGCGAATTTCCCTTTGGTTTGCCGAGTTATCTTTGTTCATGAGACAACTAGCTAGGCCTTTGGCGAGCTAGAAAGTCACTCAGCGAGTCACTGAGTTGCGAGCTAAAACCTCCCTTTTCTTCAGTTTTTCAAACTTTTTTGCTTCTTTTCACAATGTACTTTCCTTGCCTTGTTCTTAACCTCCATGGCTGCACATAAACAAATTAACATTAGTTATGACCAAAAAATAGGCATTGAGGACACTAATTATTTAAATAACTAGCCCTAAATGAGTAAAAATTCCCAACTCATCAACACCCCCAACTTAAACTTTGGCTTGTCCTCAAGTTAAACATGAGATCAATCAGGTCAACAGGGATGTCTACAAGTAGTGCTTCTTGAGAATCAAAATGAGAATGCACACAAGGTTCAATTTAAACATGCAATGTTCAAATGTGCACTCAAAGTTTCAAATTCTTACTAGCCATCATCAATTAGAGTTCATGCTCACAAATGCTCACTTCAAACGCAAATTCATGCCCAATAAAAGTATTCGAATGCCCTCACATCAAGAATGATTCCATGCCCTCACAAAGCTAATAAAAGAATATAATTAAGGAATCGAAATCAACACTCACATTCCCAAATGAGAAAAACATGCATGACATTACCCATATGCTGGCCCGTATTTTCCAACCAACACATCACTAGGCTTATGAAGGATCAAAAGGGTCTTTCAAGGCTTGTAATAGGGCCAAGGGTCAGGGTATGATCATTTTGGGCTTAGTGACTCTACCTTCATTAAGCATGGCTCAAATTTCGGTTGTTTTCCTTTTCTTTAATTCTTTTCATATTCACAACTCATCCTTGGCCTATTCTTAGCACACAAAATTTTTGATATACCCCCTTTTTATTTCCACAACAATGCACAATGGATACAATTGATTCATTTCTTTTTCTTTCTTCTCTTTTCTTCTTTTTTTTATATGGAGGGGTTCCATCTTTTTCACAAGTTTCCATGGACAAAGTTCATGAACTTCTTGCTCGTTTTCTCTCTTCACTCTAACCACACCCCCAACATAGGCTCTTAGCTTAAGTTGACTATTCAAACAAACCAATGCTTCACGAAGATTATAGGTGGGAAAGACATGGAAACTTCAACAACCGATGTAAACATTTGTATTCGTGTTTCATCCAAAGAAAAGGGTAGGCTCAAAAGGTGCAAAGCTAGGTTCACACACTCACAAGGTGGTCATACAAAGGTATAGTAATTAGGTTCACTCTAAAAAATTCATGCCTAAGATCATTTCCTTCATTCACCAATGCTAGTCAATTGGACCAAAGAGGCAAGTTCTAGGTATCATCATGCACACTTTTCATGTAAACTTCACAACACATGGCATCAAAACACAATTGTGGATCACAACTCTACGAATTAAGCTTGCATGCAACGTTCATTGCAAGACTCACCTTGACATTCAACTAGTCACAATCAGATGCTAAGAGTTCACACAACACTTATGCAACTCAAATTTCCTCGTGGACTCACACAAAAATATCGTTCATCAAGAGCACTATTGAAGTCATCGATATTGATCACAACTGAAACTCGAATGCACAAGAGAACAGTAACCAATCATTCACAAACCAACATTCACAATCTAGGGAGAAGTCAATGAATCAAAAACCAGAACATTCAATATTAAAGAAACATGAACCAACACAATATCCAAATGAAAACACACAATATATCAAAAGCTAAATACAACCAAAAAGGTAGGTAGTTAGATACCTTCACCCCACAAAAAAGAGACAAGAAGTGTCCTCAATGCAAAAATAAAACTAAGAGTATCAACATGAAATAAAATGGAGGGCGAGTAAAGATCCCCCTATCAGGTTAAGCCTGAGGTGAACTCTGGCTTTGTGGTGTGGCCCAACTTGGGCATCAATGCCCTGCTCTGCTCAAACTCTGGAAGGCTGCACAACGACCTCTACCTTAGGCTTAGACCCACTAGAACCAATCATGCACTTGTCGCATAGTGAAGCCTCTGTGGCCACCCGTACCAAATCACCCTCCAAATCCTCCAAATCCTCGTACACATCTCTCTCACGAGCGACTAAGTCTTCTTCATCCACCTCAAGAGTTTCTAAATCCC
This sequence comes from Solanum appendiculatum, assembly GCA_018342035.1. Lineage (NCBI taxonomy): Eukaryota > Viridiplantae > Streptophyta > Magnoliopsida > Solanales > Solanaceae > Solanum > Solanum appendiculatum. The sequence goes on from JAGDQO010000538.1 coordinate 1,415,664, forward strand.
CCTTCTCATCAGCCACATCAGCATCTCCGGTTACAGTAACCGGAGGCAACTCAAAATTAGGCTCCTCGGGGACATCTACAATGTCCCACAGCATCGATATGTCGGTGGACTTCAATTTGTCCACATACCGACGCAGAAAAGCAATAGAAGCCTTCACGACTGTCAAATCAGTGGAGCTGTGGTCTGTCGTCTCACACACATCAACCCGAGCAGTGAGGGCATCCAATGCTAACCCATGGGCAGTGATAAACCTATGGTGTTCCATCAACTCTTCCCGAATGGGAGCAAGCGTAATAGCAATGGCACAATCAATCATGGACGGAACACCGGCCTCAAATCGAGAAGCCCTCACATCATTCAAATGGGAAAGGTCACCCATTTTGTAAATCATAGCCTGAGTGACAGGGGGACGAGAGGCAGGAGCAGGAGTGGGATCAGTAGAGGTCGAGGGGGTAGGTATACCTGAAGTCTCGACAATAGTAGCGGGAGGTGTAGGACCAACCTCCATAGTCTCCACGTCAACAACTGGAGATGTGTCCACTGGAGTTTTCTTCTTCCTCTTTGCTTCATCCTTCAAATAATCCACTTCGATCCAACGAATATCACAAGACGAGGAAGGAGTGACCTCGATATCCGTCTTTGCCTAAAAAGGCACACCGGCCCGGGGACACAGGGAGCTTATCATTATCGGAAAGGGCAATGAGGTTTGATTTGATTTGGCCCTCATACCCATCTTCAGAGCACTAATAGGCCCTAGATTAAGCCTCTCCCGGCTGATTATACATCCCAATGGTGCAACCTTTGGATGCTGGATAATGGATTCATTTTTGGGATGGCATCAATGTGCTACTGATAACCTAAACCAATAACGTGCGGTGATGTTCAGATCCTTGTTTTCAATTGTAACCCCCACCTCGATCCATGGGGGCGTTGCATCACTTAACAATGGGGCAAGCTACCTCTTCAAGACATCCAAAGTCTGAATCTTAATTTTGTCGGCAAAATAATGCTGAGTCTGCACAATGCATTCAAATTCATCATTAATGTCGGTGTCACTGCACTTTTCCTTCTTACCCTGTACCTCCACAAACTCAATAGGTGCAATCGAACTAGCCTTCTTCTTCCCTTTCGGGATCAACTTAGCGTACCCTTCATAGAATTCTCAAACCCATGTAGGAACATATGGGCTCCGAGGTTTTGTGAACTGCTAGAATCTATGGTACCGCAGTGTTTCCCAGACAGTAGGATATCCGTCCACCACACCATCTATGGACAACCTCTTCTCCTCTAGTATGGTCCTCAAGACCTTGGCCTTTAATCGATTCATAGACCTCGGAGGATTTATTGGAATAAGAGGCACTTGTGGTGCCTGTGGTGCAAGTGGTACCTGTGGTGCATGTAGTAGTGGGACATGTGCTTCTTTGGATCGCAGCTCTAAACGCTTCTTCTTAATAAATTCAATTATTGGAGCTCCGGACTCCACTGCCTCCTTATTCTCAAAGTTGGATGAGGAAGAGCTTGTACTTGTTACTACTTGCTTCTTGCCCTTCCCTTTCGCCCATGAAGATTGACGACGAATGGGTTGGAGCTGCGCACCGAACCCACTTGGCGAGCTCGACGAAGATCGCCAAAATGGCCCAACGCATCAGCTCCCCATTTATTTTCGATTCACAACTAACAACTCACGATACATCAATTTAAGCACAATTTTCAACAATTAGCAACTACCCACTAACAATTTACTATCCGAGGCACTCAAACTTCCCCCAATCTATTCAAATTCAACAAATATGATAATTTTTCCTTTAAGAATGCCGTCACCCAATCCATCATCAGGCAAATTCAAGTCATTCGATCGAATTCGGGCTACTCAGACTTCACCCGCACATTACCCAACATGACATACCCACAATTGAATGATCTAACATGAGAAACTGATTCTAAATTGCCCAAACAATTTATTTAATCATGCTCAAATTCAATTTAAACTATATGAATCAATGGGCTTACAATCAAGGCACAAAATTTAACTAATCAACCATAAGCCCATTACACTACCAATTACAATTTCAAATACGGCATGAAAGTAAATGAAGTTCGAAAAAGAGGATGAGATAGACGCGGTAAAGAGGGAGGGGAAAGGAATCACAAGATGCTTCAAACGCAAATCACACGACACTAAATACGAATTTATAATCTAAAGTTTGAGGGAAGGATTAGAGAAGTCAAAATTTTCAATAAAATAGAAGGTTTGAATTTAAAAAGTCATAGACCCTTCAGTTCGCGCCCTAGTCTGCGAGCTGACTAACGTCACCGATCCACTCGGTGATGCGCCAAATGAGCCACTACTCGCCAAACTTGAATGAAATTCAAGCCTTCAGTAGGTGCAAAGGGCGAACTCAATCGGGTTCGCTAATCCAACTCGGCGACTTGCCAAATTTGATATTAGCTCGTCCAATCTTCCAAAAGTTTCCTCACTTTTGACCTTCAGAGGAGATGCATTCGGGAGATAATGGGGTCAATTCGGTGACTCGCCGAGTGGTCCAACCCCTCTCCCATGTGCATTTCTTCAAAAATACAAACTCCAACCTACACATCCAACAAAAGTTATTCAAACAACAAAAAGTAATGCTTGGATTGCCTCCCAAGAAGCGCCTTAGTTAACGTCGTGGCACGACGTGGACATGTCTTCAGGCATCATCCAAATGCACCATATCAATCACAGTCACATTGGGGCATTCGCCAAAGTAAAGCTTCAGTATTTGCCCATTCACCTTGAACATTGACCCATCCTCGTTTTCAACTACAATTGCCCCATTAGTAAACACAGGATTTACTTTAAATGGACCCGACCATTTTTACTTGATTTTCCCTGGAAACAGTCTCAGACGAGAGTTGTAGAGCAACACAAGATCACCAACTTTAAATTATCGATAAAGGATGTTGGCGTCATGCCACTTTTTCATTTTTTGCTTATAAAGGGCTGAACTATCATAGGCTTGAAGCCGAAACTCTTCCAAAGCATGGAGATGGTCAACTCGATCCTTCGATGCATCTTCTCAATTCAAGTTCATGGCCTTCAAGGCTCGCAACGCTTTATGCTAAAGTTCAACCGGTAGATGACAAGATTTACCAAACACCAATTGTTACAGTGACATACCAATCGAGGTCTTGAATGCAGTTCTATATTCCCAAAGAGCGTCATCTAAATTTTGGGACCAATCGGTTCGATTTGCATTAACAGTCTTGTCCAAAATCCCTTTAATTTCCCAATTTGACACCTTGACTTGCCCACGTGTTTGCGGATGATAAGGGGTGGCAACATTATGTTGTACTCCATACTTGCTCAATAACGACGCAAACATTCGGTTACAGAAGTGATAGCCCCCATCACTAATAATTGCACGTGGAGTGCCAAACGTTATGAAAATGTACCTCTTGTGGAATTGAACCACCATTCTCCCTTCATTATTAGGTAAGGCCACAACCTCTACCTATTTAGAGACGTAGTCAACAACCACCAAGATGTATTTGTTCCCATAAGAACTCACAAAAGGCCCCATGAAATCGATTCCCCATACATCAAACAACTCAACCTCTAAAACAGGAGTGAGAGGTAATTCATGTCTTCGCGATACTCCTCCTTGCTTTTGACACTGTGCACACTTCTTGACAAAGGAGTTTGCATCTTGATACAATGTTGGCCAATAATGACCACTTTATAGTACCTTCGCTGCTGTACGCACTCCACTATAGTTCCCACCAACCGGTGACTCGTGGCAAGCATTAAGAATAGCATCTACCTCAACTTTCAGAACACATCTTCTAATCATATGATCCACACACTCCCAGGATAAGTAAGATTCTTCCAAAAAATACTTCTTCACATCAAAAAGGAACCTCTTTAGTTGGTAAAAATTCAGCCCATCGGGAAGAATCCCACACACCACATAATTGGCAAAATCAGCATACCAAGGCATTGTACCATTCGACTCAACCATCACCGACTCATTAGGAATGGCTTCCTCAATGTTTTTTTCAACGGAAACAACCACATTCGTTTCAAGCCTCGACAAGGAGTCTGCCACTTTGTTCTCACGCCTTTTTTGATCTTTGACTTCAAAGTCAAACTCTTGCAACAACAACACCCATCGGATCAACCTTTGCTTTACATCCTTCTTAGCCATCAAGTAGGGTATAGCAGCATGGTCGGTGTGTACCACCGCCTTGGTCCCTAACAAATAGGCTCTAAACTTTTAAAAAGCATACACAATGGCTAACAACTCTTGCTCAGTGACGGTGTAGTTCTTTTGTGCTACATTCAAAGTCTTGCTTGCATAATAGACAGGGTAAAACAAATTTCCCTTGTGCTGGCCAAGTACAGCCCCCAAAGCCACACCGCTAGCATCACATATTAGCTCAAATGGGATGCTCGATTGGAGTTGAAACTAGGTTTTCTTTTAGGCACAAAAATGCTTTGACGCAAGCTTCATCAAACTTGAAGACACTTTATTTTTCAAGTAGATTGCAAAGAGGATAAGTTATCTTAGAGAAATCTTTTATGAATCTCCGATAGAAACACACATGACCCAAGAAGCTTCGAACACCTTTAACCGAAATAGGAGGAGGTAACTTGGCAATAACTTCAACTTTAGCTTTATCAACTTGTATGCCTTCTCCCAAAATTTTGTGCCCCAGCACAATAACTTCCTTGACCATGAAGTGAGAGTTTTCCCAATTTAGCACAAGGTTCGTTTCAATTCATCTTTGAAGACTCTACCAAGGTTCTCAATGCACGCTTCGAATGTATCCCCCATAATCGAAAAGTCATCCATGAAGACTTCCATCGAATCCTCTACCATATCGGCAAAAATAGAGAGCATACACCATTGAAACGTTGCCGGTGCATTACATAATCCGAAAGGCATTCTTTTGAAAACAAGCATCCCATAAGGACATGTGAAAGTTGTATTTTCTTGATCCTTCGGTGCAATGGAGATTTGATTATAGCCTGAGTAACCATCCAAGAAGCAACACAATCCCGGACCTGCTAGTTTATCAGACATCTGATCCATAAAGGGCATTAGAGAGTGATCCTTCTCGGTCCATGCATTCAATTTCCTATAATCCATACATACATGCCAACCGGTAACCGGTCACAATGGTACAAGCTCACCTTTTTCATTTGGGACCACGGTCATACCACCTTTCTTCGGAACGCATTGAACGGGGCTCACCCACTTGCCATCCACAATAGGGTAAACCACTACCGCATCAAGCCACTTGATGATCCCCCTTTTAACAACTTCTTGCATTAGAGGTTGCAACCTCCTTTGATGTTCAACACTTGGCTTACAATCACTATCCAATTGAATTTTATGGGTACAAATACCGAGAGGAATTCCCACGATGTCGGCAATCGTCCATCCAATAGCCTTGATAAACTTTTTCAACACACTTACAAGCGCTTGTATTTTCCATTGAAGCAAATCCACTGAAATAATCAGTGGTAAAGTGTTATTAGCAACCAAGAACACATAACGAAGGTGGGGTGGAAGTACCTTCAATTTAAGTTTTAGTGGTTCTTCAATGGATGGCTCTGCGGGAGGACTTTTCTTATTCTTCAAATCGATATCAAGCTTCACGGGGTTCTTAGAATAAGACCCTAAACCCGATGGAGCAACAACAACCTCATTATAATCTTGAATTTCTTCTCCATCGTAGTTCAAGAGGACGGCGGCCAAAGACTCACCAACACAAGAAATTTCACCCACACTAGCAAGCACATCATCAATCACATAAATTACCAATATTACATGAATGTCACTAGGTTTCTTCATTGACTTGTAAACATTGAAAGTAACTTCCTCATCATTTACCTGAAATTTTGAATCACCACTTTCCACATCAACAAGAGCTCTCCCGGTAGCCAAGAACGGCCTATCGAGAATAATAGGAACCTCGACATCAATCTCGCGATCGAGGATCAAAAAATCCGTCAGAAATATAAACTTGTCTACCTTCACCAAAATATCATAGAGGATGCCAATAGGACGTTTGATAAAACGGTCGGCCATGAGAAGACATATAGTTGTTTCCTTAGGCTCACCTAGCCCAAGTTGCTTAAAAATGGCTAGTGTATTAAATTTATACTTGCCCCCAAATCACACAATGCTTTAGCAAATTTAAATATCCCAATAGTGCAAGGGATAGTAAATGCCCCTGGGTCATCCTTTTTGACAACCACATTTGACATAATGGCACTACAACTATGGGATACTGAAACCGTCTTGAAATCCATACTTCTCTTCTTTGTGACCAACTGTTTCATGAACTCTACATAACCCGACATCTCTAACAATGCTTCAACCAATGGAAGATTAATAGAAAGAGTTTTGAAGACGGAAAGAAATTTTTGGAACTTTGTGTCTTCATCCCTCTTCTTTAATATTTGGGGAAATGGTGTGGAAATTTTGGGCAACAACTTTGTAGGTACCGAGGGAGGAACACCCCCTACCTTTGACTTCTTAGCCTCATCGAAAACAACATTTTTGTTGGATCATCAACCTCATTAGAAGTTTCATTGTTCTATTCTTCGGCAAGTCCATCACCTTAAAAAACAACAGCCTTCCCTTTACTTCGACTTTCTTTATCATCATTTAGGTCATCACTTTCCACAGCATTACCACTCCGGGTATAAATTTCCATGCATTGGGCCTTGTCTTTCTTTGGATTGGCCAAGGTGTCACTAGGAAGACCCCATCTTGGTCTTGGATTTAATTGAGCTGAGATTTGACCCATTTGGGTCTCAAGTTGCTTTATAGAAATCGAATAAGAGGTCACTGTTTGATTCAAAGAGGAGAAGTCGACTTTCATCTCCTTGAACACTTTATTCGATCCTTCTATCTTGTTTGGAATGAAGGCAAGCATATTCTCGGTTCGAAAGCTATCGGGGTCGTCATTTGGTTCTTTCGATTTTGGACGGTCATGGTGAGGCACATAACGATATTTATCACCATCTCTATCTCTTCAATTTGTACACCTACCACGCCACTTTTGATCTCTATCTCTCCAACCTCTATCTCGATCTTTGTTCCAACCTTGATTCCCGCCCGCCCTTGGATAGCTTGGAGGAGAACCCTTCACTTGGTTTGACAAAATTTTTACCTCTCAAATTGTGCATCATCTGAGCTTATTCTACTACAAGCACCAACCGCGTTCACAGATTTGTAACCACCTCCCATGACATGTTTTGTCAACAAATCCATTTGGCTCATCATCTTAGCCATGTTTTAATCATGCTCTTGGTTCTTCTCCATTTGTTCTTTGGTCAACCCAACATTGAAATGATACACCTGATCCTCTCTTGTATTCCATGCCTGATTAATCTTGGTCATCTCATCAAGCAAAGCCGATGCTATGGCAAATGGTGTTCTCATTATTCCACCCCTGATAAGTTGATCGACGACACCCTTGCTGACCGAGTCAAGACTCCGGTAGAAATATTGCAAGAGCACATTGTCCGACAAGCCATGATTAGACCATTGGAGGAGCAGCTTCTGAAACCTCAACCGAGATTCATGAATGGGCTCACCTTCAATCCGCTTGAAATTTTGAATGATATCCCTTAACTTCAACATCCTCGAGGGAGCGAAAAAACTAACATAGAATGCCTCCGTGAGCTCCTCCCAAGAAGTAATAGAGTCCTTTGGTTCGGCCAACCACTTCATTGCTTCCCCCACTAGAGAAAAGGGAAACAAACAAAGCCGGATTGACTCTTAAGAACTATTTTGAAGGTGAATGGTCCGCACACATCCACGAAATAACTAATGTGATCATGAGGGTCCTCATGAGCAAGTCCCCCAAAGAAACCTTCCATTTGCAGCAGCTGGAGCATAGTTCTCGTCACATAACAAATAGTGTTACCCACAGTTGGGGGTAAACGAATAGCTCTGGCACTTCCTATTTGATCCACATTGACATCGTTCAAGTTTCTGATGTCGTCATCGTGCCCAAGTTGACTAGCAGCATTACTTCCATTCACACTCATCTCTTCACCTATAGAGAGGAAATAACAAAAAAATACTAATATGAAAGTTCTACTACCACCAAATTAGTTCACAAAAACACTTCAATAAAAGAATTGTAAACACCACTCCTCGGCAACGACGCTATTTTTGATAACGCTTAACTACACCACTTATAATTCAAAGCGTAGGCGGTCGCTAACAAGTATAAACCCAATGGTGAGTTGGTGTTGATCCCACAAGAAGTGGTATGTAAAAGAATTCTAATACGAAGTATGAAGTGTTCTAATCTCTTGTAGAATAGAAAACAACACGCAACATAATGTAAATCAATTAGCTTCAATTATCAATATTAAGAGATTTTAATAACCAACTGTTAATGAATATGATTCACACGAGGTTTGAACAAATAGAGAGGGAACCTTAGGAGTGTGTGAGCAATCGAATACTAATTTCTCTTAATGGGTAATTAATAATTGCTTTAAGTCATTGAATCTCAACGGGTAGGATGGATTGTAACTTTAACAGCCATTTTTCAATCAACTATCATGTTTCTAGCAAGTTCTTTCAAACCACAACAAACTTAACAATGCAAAGCAACCCAAATCCTTAATTTAACCCAATTTATCAAGCTGGGTTGCAAAGAAAAAAGTCAATACAATTATCAATCATATATTCCTCTCTAAGCATCTTTCATAGGCAAGACAAGAGATCTAAAGCTAGAACTGAATTTGCAACTTCAATTCTTAAATTTAAACTTGAATAAATAACTGAACCCATTTCAATAAAACGTTAAATCTAGCAATTAATAATACCCACAAGCTAATTTATGTATTCGATTGCATAGTCACACCCCTAAGGAAAGGGTGTTTTAGGCAAACATAACAAAAAGTAAGAAATAGTTATCAAAAAGATTCTTCATCGGAATGTCAACAATTTTGATGCTCAATGCAAAAAATAAAGATTAAAACCTTAAAATCCCAATATCTGAACTCAAAAACCTCTCTAAGAACATTCAATATATCCAATGTCAAAAGTTTGTATGCCCAACTTAGTCTGATGCCCTTCTCTCTCTTAAAAAAATCAATTTACATGTTCCCAAAAACTTCCCAAGATTTCAGTACGCTGTACCACTCGGCGAGATTAGTCGTGATCGCCCAATGACTCGGCGATCCGCCGATGTACTCCTTCTCGTCATTTGGACTTGATTCCTGCCTTCAATTGTTCTGTTCATTTAGGCGAGCTGGATCAAGCTTGCTGTTCTGATCGGCGTTTCACCGAATTGCCCTTTGGTTCGTCGAGTTGGCTTAGTTCATGAGCCAACTTGCTGGACCTTTTGGCGAGCTTGAAGCTCACTCGGTGAGTCGTCGAGTGGCTTTTGCAAACTACAGCCTTCCTTTTTTTAGGCTTTAACAACATTTTCTCTTATTTTCACAATGTGTTTTCCTTCCCTTGTTCTTAATCCTTTATGGCCGTAGATAAACAAATTAAAATTAGTTATGACCACAAAATAGGCATTGAGGACACTAATACATTAAATAGCAAGCCCTAAATGAGTAAAAATTCTTGACTCATCACATCACGCCTCCTCAGGGTCTATAGAAGCATCCTCCTACGTTCGGACGTTCTTCCCGGTTGCATGGGAGGAGGTAGTAGCCTGCTACCCATCACCAAATAATGCGTTAAGCACTACATTACTAGCATAAACTTTTTGAACATGTTCTGGCGCAGCAATATCTACAGCGGACAAGGCATCAATATCAGCACGGAGTTGAGCTAACTTCATTTGGAATGCAACTATATCAATAGTCGGCCCAGGCTGAGGCCTATCAATCATCCGATTCTCAAAAGTATCAATCTGCCGCTGCACAACCTGTATATTTATCTCCAAAACCCTCTCAGATTGTGCCACAAATACTTCTACACCTTTATGCATAAAAAGTTTAATATGCTGCAAAAGGGTCGTCATTTGAGTCTCTAATTTGACAACTAGAGCTAGTGGCAGCATGGCAAACCCTGTGGGAGTGGGAGCATGAGTTGTGCTTATAGCAGAACTTGAAACGAAGCGAGGAGGAATATTGTCTTGGAGGTCCATAAAAGGAGAAGTAGTGCCCTCACCTGCTTGAACACTGTCAATGCTCTCGCTTAAAGGTGGTAAATCAACTGGGATACTACTCCATGGGTCCACGGGATTTGTATCATGTCGAATCAAGCCAACATTGACTATCTTGTTCATCTCGATCAATCTGTCACAACCCTAGATGGAACAATCACCTCTCTGCATAGACAAAAAATCAAACACGGGAATGTCAACGTGGTCTTCCCTCGAAAAGCCCTCTAATAAATCTCTTCTATAATAATTCGAGAAAAGTCAATCTCATTCCCCGCCATCAATGAAGCAAGCATCACCGAGCGATCCCAGGTCACTATGTTATCAGCCATTGTGGGAGATAGTCTGGCTTGAATAATGGACCACTAGAACTTTGCTGCAAAGCTCAGTGTTGCCTTCCTGATAGGCAACGTCATATCCTGAACCCAATCGGCATTCTATCGCTCATCTGCAATGATATGCACAATACAACGTAATAAACTCTCTCGCTGCTTAGTATCAAGCATGGCAGCTTTATTCTGCACCACTCTCATCCTGTATTCATATTCAGCACTATTAATGGTCTGAGTGTGGGAAGGGCCGTAAATAAAATGTTGGACTGTATCCTCTGATAAGTCAACGGGGATGCCCCGAACCAAAGTAGTCATGACGGGAGGCTGAGTCAATACCCTTGCCCATGTTGGTCGATCATTCTTTATTTTCGCTGCGTAGGAAGCATAAAACTCCCTCACTATCTTTGGGTTGTGTCTCCCTGGGTTCTCCGCCATCCATTTGCCTAGGTGTTTTTTGAACAGCTCATGAACCGCCAACACTGTGTGTTACCAGTAAGTACCTGACGCTCCTCGGTAAGGGTCCGGGTTGGCTTCTACTGATAATCCATGTGTAAGACATCATAGAATATCTGGTACATCCCCCGAAGACACCATCTATTTTGATTTTTAGTGAAGGGTATTGGCTCAACCAAGCCATGAGGAGGATCATGGGCAAAACCAAAAGAAAAAGCATCATATGCGGATGGGGAAACTAAGTCTGAGTCGGCAGCAGACTCAGACTGTGACGGTCGGGACCCCTCACTGTCAGTAGATGAACGACGTGCTCGCTAGCTAGACTAGAAAGCATTATCTGGGTTTCCAGAGTGTGACTCCTCCGCTACCTCAGTAATATCCAGCTACCTGGCTTGCTGGTGAGTAGTACGGGGTGACATAGGTGAGTCATCCCCCATTGGAGGGTCATATTTAGGCCCACTCCTCTCATCGTCAGTAGTTTCATCAACAATTTACAGGCAAGCTGAAGGGGCTATAGATTTGGACCTTTACCCGTATTGTCGAGTAACATTTGGCGGCCTAGTACCTGTAGAGACCATATTAGTACCAAAATATTATAAAGAAAAGAACAAAAAAGACAAAAAAATAAATCACGACACTAAAAAAATCTTAAACCAAAACTGTCTTTTGTGACCAACGGTTGATACTGACGGACCGTAGATGATTATATGGTTCGTAGGTCCCAATTGTAAGTTAGGAGGTTAAATTTTTGGTTTCAAAAGTTGGAATGATAGTTCGCCAGGAAGGTCCGTCGATGAAACGACGGACATTAAGACAAACCATTGTTCACAACTTAGGCTTGTGCTGTGCTCTTCAGACTGACGGAGCCTGATCTATGGTCCGTAGGTTGACCTACGAGTTTTAGGTCGTGCTCGTCGACCACACTGTGACAGACCACATGTCAATTTTTTATCCAACGATTCAAACACATCATCTAAGGCACCAAAAGACTTCTAGAACATGCATTTCAACATGTAATCATGTTATTCTATTGTTCCTAGGGTTCCAATCAAGAAATTTAGACATATCAACAACAAAGAACTTGAAACCCTAAGTCTAGAACACATCTAGAAGGCATTTATCACAATTAATCATTAACACGCAACAACACTCACTATACTATCGTCAAAAGGGTACATTACAATTTTTATAATTACCATAAACAAACAATTATACTCGAGGTCAAGTAACAACTTCCGATTTCAACTTCAATTTTAATATTTTATGTTCAAAATCAGTACCTTTTGATGAAGTATGAAGTTGTGTGAGTGTGTTCTTGTTACTTTCAGCCACCACTTTGCTTAAGACTCCGGATCCACGGCTTTATATGTTAACGAAAAGAGAAATGATGTATTTGGGAGAAAATCAGAGGAAAGAAGAATGAAGAGGGAAATTGGGGAAGAAAAGGAATTTATAGGTGGTGGTCGGTGATTGAAAGGGTGAAAAAGGAAGTGAAAGGGGATGGATTAACTGGATTTGAAATTAGGGGGATGTTTCTAACGATTGGGGAGAAGAGGGAAATGGAGAATGATTTAAAAGTGAAGGGTTATATTAGTTAATGTCACAGGTCATGTCAAATTTAATACACTGTGTGGACCTATGATTTCCCGTCGACGGTCAGTAGGTGAAACCACTGTCCATTGATAAGTGTCGTCATTTACCCTTATACTTAGTAAAATTCAGAACTCATACCTGGGATCTACGGAAGCCATTTACGATCAGTTGATGGAACGATGGGTCGTCTATGGAAATCGTAGACCATCTTCTCTTGTAATTTTTTAGGTAGTTTCTTGCTTCTCTAGACACATAGCAAACATTAGGATTTTCTTTTTCCATTTTTATTTGACTTTTTTTGGACGCGGACCCTATAATACCCTAATCTAGCCAATAAGAAGACTCAATAAAACATAAAACTCAAGAAAAAGTCTAAAAATTCATAAAAATCATTAAAATTTTCTAAATTGGCTAGATTTTACATTCATGGGTTGCCTCTCAAGTAGCGCTTGATTTAATATCGTGGCACGACGCAGATATCTTGATTACTCAAACTTCATCAAGACTCCATTGTTCAATCAACTCGTTGACCTCTTCCGTATGGCCTATATAAATTGATTCTCTAGCGTTGACTTTGAATTTTGTTCCTTCCTTGTTCTCAGGTTCAATAGCTCCATGTGAAAATACTTGAGCAACTCTAAATGGTCCCATACACTTGGACTTGAGCTTGCCAGGAAACAATCACAGACTTGAGTTGAATAGAAGTACCATATTACCGGGAACAAAATTCTTCTTTTCGATATTTTGATCATGGTACTTCTTCATCTTCTCTTTAGCAAGGTTAAACTTTCATATACTTTTAAGCGGAACACATCTAGCTCATTCAATTCATTCAACCATTGACTTGATGTAGCATCCCAATCTAGATCAATTTCTTGAGTGCCCACATCGCTTTGTGCTCTAGCTCTATAGGTAAGTGACATGACTTCCCAAAAAAAGTTGGTAAGGAGGCATACCTATGGGAGTTTTGACTGCAGTGCGATTGGCCCATAGAGCATCGTGAAGTTTTCTCGACCAATCAAATCTGTTTGCATTCACAGTCATTGCAAGGATTTGCTTGATTTCTCTATTGGACTCTTGGACTTGCCCACTAGACTGTAGATGATAAGGGATTGCTACTCTGTGACAAACACCATACCTCTCAAGAAACGCCTTGAATAATTTGTTACAAAAGTGGTAACCTCCAACGCTAATAATTGTCCTTGGAGTACCAACCTGGAGAAGATATTCTTTTTCGAGAACGCGGTGAGACTTTTACCTTCCTTGTTTGAAAGTGCAACAATTTCCACCCATTTGGACACAGTCAACCGCTACAAGTCCGTACTTCATCCCATTTGAGGTCATAAAAAGGCCCATAAAATAAAGGCCCCACAAATCCAAGAGTTCAATCACCACGATAGGGTTCATTGAGAGTTCTTGCTTTCTTGAAATACCTCCTTCTCTTTTGCATCGAACATAGGACTTGGTGAAATCTGGAGCATCTTGGTGAATTGTGGGCCAGTAGTACCCATATTGAAAGATTTTATGAGCAGTCTGGATACCACTATGATGACCTCCAACAGGAGATGAATGGCAAGCCTCTAATATACTAATCATCTCTACCTTGGGCACACATCGATGAATAATCCCATCAGCACAGACACGAAACAAGTAAGGCTCGTTCCAGAAAAATTTCTTCACATAAGACATGAATTTCCTTCTTTGATGGAACGATAAATTTGAAGGCACCACATCGCTTGCCAAGTAATTGGCGAAATCTGTAAACCAAGGGATAAGATCAAAAGAAGCAGCCAAAACCTGTTCGTCTGGGAATGTATCATCAATCTCGATTCCATCCTCTAGCTTCAACATAGCTTCTTCCTCTAATCTGGATAGGTGATCAGCCACTTGGTTTTCTGTCCCCTTTCTATCTCTCACCTCAAAGTCGAATTCTTGCAGCAGTAGTTCCCATCAAATCAGTCTCCACTTTGCTTCCTTCTTTGCCATGTGGTACTTCAATGCAGAATGATCAGTGTGCACAATTACTTTAGTGCATAGCAAATAGGATCATAACTTCTCAAATGCGAAGAATACAACAAGAAATTATTTTTCGGTGACTGTGTAGTTCATTTGAGCAACATTTAAAGCTTTACTCGCATAATATATAGGATGAAGAATCTTCTCTTGACTTTGCGCCTATACTACACTGAGTGCCACCCCACTGGCATCACACATGACTTTGAACGGTTGTCCCCAATCCGGTGAAATAATGATAGGTGTAGAGATCAACTTCTTTTTCAACTCTTCAAATACTTTCAGACAAGCATCATCAAACTCAAGAATCTAACCACTTGATGATTACTTACTTCACAACCTCTGGCATTAGTTCACTCAATTTTCTCTGGTGTTCAATAAATAGTTAGCTGTCCGACATGAGTTAAATTTTGTGCGAGCATATCACCGGTGGAATACAATTAGTATCAGTAATCATCCATCTAATCGCCCTTTTATACTGCTTCAACACCAATATTAAATCTTCTACTTTCCCTTCATTTAAATTAGAAGCAATAATGACAGGCAAAGTATTTTTTTGGCCCATGAACTCATACCGCAAGTGAGATGGAAGAGTTTTTAGCTCCAAATTCAGAGGCTCATCAATAGATGGTTTTGCAGGGGAAGTGTCTCGATTCTTTAGATCCAAATGCAGTTTCTTTGGTTGGCGATGAGGAAAACTACCCTCATCAATTGAAGAAACTAACTCGTTATATTAATCAATACCGTCACCATAAAAGTTCATGATCACCGCAGCTAGTGCGTCAACATATAGTCTATCTTCAGTGGGCACCTCTGTTTCTCCTCATCGGTGTGGTTCACTACTAATACAGGCTTAAGTTCACTTTGATGCTTCATTGATATGCAGATGTAAATGTCACCTCTTCATTGTTCAAACGGAACTTCATCTACCCTTTTTTCATATGTATTATAGTGCGCCTCGTGGCAAGGAATGGTCCTAGTAATATAGGTACTTAAAAATCAACCTCGCATTCTATTATCACAAAATCATCCGGAAAGATGAATGCCTCCACTTTGACCAAAACATCTTGGAGCGCCCCAATTGGTTTCTTCACAGTACGCTCAGCCATAAGTAGCCACATCGCAGTCAGTTCTGGGGCTCCCAAGCCCAATTTCTTGAATATGAACAACCGCATCAAATTTATGCTAGCACCTAAGTCACATAATGCCTTCGCAAAGTGTATCATGCCAATCATGCATGGAATAGTAAATGCTCAGGGATCGTCCTTCTTTTGCATGAATCACCGAGTAGAAATGGCGATATAATGTTGCAGCTTATCATCGTCTTCAAAACTGACAGCTCTATTCTTGGTCACAAGATCCTTCATAAACTAAGCATAACCGGGCATCTGTTCTAATGCTTCAATCAAAGTAACAATTATAGCCAACTGCTTTAACATAGAGATAAACTTCTAATACTTCCTTCTTCCTTCTTCTTAACAACCCTTTGTGGGAAGGGAGGTGGAGGTCTATGCGTAGAGATTACCTTTTGCATTATTTCAGCCTCCTACTCGTTTTGATCTTTAGGCAGTTCTGCTACCTCAACTTCATCTTCATCCGATTCTTTCGTACTTTCAACTCCAGTCAGCATAGGAGGGTCAATAGTCTACTTTTAACCCCTAGTAGTGACTGCCATGTGATGCCCATCATTCTTTGGACTTTGAACAATATTGTTGGGAAGTGTTGGCACGGATTTGCATTTGAAGATAGTTGGCTCAACTGCTGCTCAATCTGTCTAATTGACACTGCATGTGACTCTAGTTTTTGCCCAATGCCTAACAAGTCGTTACGCATCTCCTTCACATTTATTTCCGTAGAGTCAAACCTTTTCATCATCTTGCTCATCATATCTTCAATGCGATTCAAACTCAATCCTCCTTCTCCATTTCCTGGTGGGATGTACGAACCACTTATATCATTCCTATTGTTATACCCATTTATGTTATAGTTATTATCTCGGTTGTAATTCCCTTCACGATTATATGGTCCTTTCTGATTGTAGTTACTATAGTTCTGACCTTGATTCCCTTGACCCTGGCGCCAATTATCCGGATTGGATCCTTAGGCGTTAGTCCGGAAACTCCCTGGTTGCTCATTCACAAGATTCACATCCTCCTCATATGTATACAAGTCAATTGGTGGAGCATTATGATGATATTGTACTGCGTTAACTTTTTCGCGTTACCACTGACATGTTTGAGCACCAAGCCTACCCGTATCCTCAACTGCACCATTTCTTCGCGAATATCATTATTGGACTGATTTTGTGTAGCTTGTATTGAGAAAGTGCTCTTTGCAGTAGCCGATGTTCTAGTGCTCCATGCTTTATTATTCTTAGAGTTCTTTTCAAGTTTATCAGCAATCTCCTGGAATGTGTTTTCTCCGTAAGATCCTCCCATAATAGTATTTAGCACAGCTTTGCCATTATCATCTTTCCTCTATAAAAATACTCCATGGGCGATTCATTCGCAATGCGGTTGTTCGGTACACTCTTCATAAAACCTGTAAACCTGTCCCAAAAATTACTAACTGATTCCTATGTACAGCCACAAAATTATTAAGTTTATTTTTGTGTTTTAAGTTCTTTGATAACGAGAAGTATTTTTCAAGGAAAATTCAAAGCAACTCATTCCAGGGTGGTAATAGAGTTGTATGGGAGTTCAAACAACCATACAATGGCTTCACCTGTCAAAGATAGTGGGAACACACGAAAACCGATCGCATCTATATCTAAGTCCGGTCTCCCCACATTGCTCTTACATACGCTAATAACTTTACTCAGATGAGCATATGGGTCCTCCGATGGTAGCCCAACAAACAGTCCTCGGGATTTCAGCATCTGCCTAGGACTGCTAGTAACCACAAACGTGTGTCCAGTTGGTAATAGAGAAATGACTTTGCCTCCGATCGATCCTACAACATTATGGTCAACCTTATAATTGAGGCAGGCATTGGGTGCATGTTGGTTCTGCACTCTAACCGCATTCTCAACAAGAGGACTTTCCTATAGGTTTCCTGGAACATCCACCACTCTTGGTGGTTGGCCTCCAGGTGCTTTTTGGTGAGCCTTTCCATGTGGATCCTCTTCATGACTCACTTGTTGACATGTTCCAGCCATTCTTCGTAGAGTTCTTCTTAATTCTGGGTCATAACGAGTTAGGGGAATGCCTTGACTTCATGTATTTGGCATACACTGGAACTAAGATCTGTAGCAAACAAATACAAAATGAAACGTAAATCGAGAAATAATTGACTAAAGTGCTATAACAAAATTAGTCTAATCTAAAAGCCCTATTCCCCGCAACGGCGGCAAATTTTGATACATCCAAATTACACCTCCCTTAAGAATTATAAGTGGTCGTTGTCAAATAATGAACCTAACAAAGATTAGGGTCGATCCCACGAGGAATATGATTCAGACTTAGTCCAATTTAATGTTATTTGTACATTTAGCCAAATTATCTCTATAAAAAGGGGGGATTTTGAAAATTAAAATTATAGTTGATTGATGTGTAGTAACAAGTAACCAAGTAATAGGATTTGCTGTTTGTACTATCAATATGAGAATGAAACTAGGGCACATATGTTCACCTCAAGTTCTTAACTCAGTAATCCTAATAAAAGTAACTATTTTCTAGTGTTTAACATTAATAGTCGGTAAGTTAGGTATCACCTAAGTGATTGGTCCTCTAAATAGGGAATTTCACCACACAACATGGTCCGTCTACGGGTGTACGCTGTACTAACCCTTACCATTGACCCAGATTAGCCCTCAGCGTATTTGATTTAGACTATTAGATAGCGGATTATCACACTAAATCTCTGTTGGTTAATATCTTTATAATGACCCTTCAGTTCATTTGTCTGTTTGTGCCTCTATTATTTCCTTTAGAGAGTTCCTGTAGCAACCCCAAGTCTTTTCTGACTTGCTGGCACAATAGGTTTGGTTGTCTGGTCGTTCGTTTGGGTGTTGTGCCTATTTTCCTATTTTGGAGTTCTTGGACCTTAAAAAGTTGATTTTTGTCATAACCTCAGGTAAATGACCTCATAAGCGAATTCTGACGGTTCCATCAGCTCTAGAGCTACAAAATTAGGCTAGAGGCAAGATTGGCCCGAGTCTCGGGGCTTTCGGTGTGACTTTGGGGCTATTTGGCTCTTTAACCCTTGAAATTTTGCATAAAGTTGACTTTGGTCAACATTCTTTGTAAACATGCCCGGATGATAAGTTTGTCAGCGTGGTTAGTTCCGAAATGCCGATTTTGGTCTAGAATGACCGTTCGTGCGCTTCCCGACGCTTCTGATCTAATTCCGAGTCAATGGGTAAAAGTTGGCTAAATTGGCTCTTTGGGTGTGGGACCCACTTTTTGTTGAAATGACCTCGTACAGAAATTTCAACTGCGCCATTGAATTAAGAATGTCGAATTTAATGGGGTAGAATATCTCGTTTGCGTGCACGGGGTTCCAAACGAATCCCGAGCACCCTGTCGGATTTTTGAATTGTCCAAAACTCAGATGGTGCACAGCAAAAATCTGCAGACACATCTCTTCTCAACATTCGTGAGATACGCTCCGCGTTCTTGGAGGTGTAAGTGTTTCTACTCCGCATTCGCAAACCAGAGGCCCCATTCGTAGAGGTTTGAGGCTTTGTTCTCCGCGTTCGCGTGAGTTGCTCCGCATTCGCGGAGGTCTGTGGGGCTGGGTGACCTTCTTCTCCACGTTCGTTAGCCTGGGGCCGCCTTTGCGGAGCTTTAGTTGTTATCCCTCCATGTTCGCGAAGGTCAGCGAGGCGCAGTGGTTATTTAAGTGAGGTCGAGTTCATTTGGATTGAAGGTTCAAAAATTGATATCTCCCTCATCTTTCATTGGTTTTTATCGATTCGAAGTACCAGGTGGTCGGAAACTCATTGGCGTTGTGGGTTAGTGGTCAGATTGTTTTGAGTGTACCTCGATAGCCGTGAATTAGAGGCGTAAGTTTCTATCCTAGGCCTAATTTTGTAGAGTTTTACATTTCTTGTTGTTGGTTGCATGGAGCTAATCTGAGCCCCAAAGGGTTTTCCATTTTTTAACACAAGTTCGGGAGAGGATTTGGGACCTCTTCACGGAGTCAATTCCAGAAAATCTGGAGCGGGTCTCATGTTTCCTGATTTTGACTCCGAAATTGGTTTGCCTCAAATTTTGATGATTTTAGTGTTTAAATGACCTTACTGATGCTATGATTATAGTTTCTATAACGTGGCAGCGTTCTGAGGCCGTTCGGAAGGGAAAAGCTTTGGCAAAGTGATTTGGAGCGTGCGTTCGGCCTTTTGGTAAGTTATGGCTTCCCTTCCTTCAGATTGAGCTTCATTGTGTAAATGCTTGCTCAATTGTGTGAATCTGGGCTGGGTAACTAGTAGTTCTTCTCTTTTTCTCAGAAAAAATGTTTTAAGGTAGATTTTTGGGCTGTTTTTGGGGTTAGCACCATTTTATTAGAGGGGTTGCTTATCCGTGGATACTTGTGTATTGTCTGTTGGGCTGTATTTATCATTGCATGTGTAGTATCTGGGTTAGGCTGTGGTTTATGTCGAAGCATGTTGTGGCCTTAGCCTAGGATAGACTAGTGTTGCCTTAGACCCATGCACCTGGTTTACTTTTGTATGTATCCGACGTCGATTCGGATCGACTAGGTCCTTGTAGACTGGCATAGCAGACTTGAGTCTGATAGTTGAGCTTTGTTTGGGATTATATTGGTTGCTATCCTGGTATATTCTTCCCCCTTTCTGTGGTCCATTGCGCTATCAGTGGCGTAGTATCTTCCTGGTTGGAGTGCTTTGAGGTTGGTTTCCATGCGCTGTGATTTGTAGTGGGCGTCGATCCATGATTGCTTAGAGTTGATGCGTTCGTTGTGCATTGGTTAGTGGTGGACGTCGATCCATAATGGGTTGGAATTTAAGACCCCGGGATAGGTTGCCTTATTCGCTTCGTCTGGCTGGGACAGGGCCCCCGAGAGTGTTAGCAGACTCACTTGTCTAGCTTGGGACAGGGCCCCAGAGTGTCAGTCGGCTAGGCAATTGGATATAAGTGGATTATGATTCTCTTCGGAGTTGGTACACAACATGCACTTGTTTGGCTCTTAACAGGGCCCCCAGAGTGTTAGTAGGCTCACCTGTCTGGCTTGGGACAGGGCGCCGGGGTGATAGCTTATTGGGCAGTTTGATATTAGGTCAATTGGAAGGATTGTCCTACCCCCTGCAGCAATTGCCTGGCTTTGGAGAGGGCCCCCGGAGTGATACCAAGTTAGGTGGGTTGTTTTGGAAAGTCGGACTTGTGGTTGGTCTGGAGTTGACTGGCTGGTTCGGTTTGGAGTTTTGTCTCCTTTGGTTCTTTAGATCTAGCTTTTCGGTGCACCTGTCGGGCTTATGAGGGTTCGTTCGTGTTCTTGTTTGTCTGTGCTTGAGTGTACCTAGCGGGTCTTATGGGGGGCCCAGCTGGGTTTAGTTTTATGTTCTTAGATTTACTTTCCACTTATTGTTTTCATGCTCTGTTGACCTTTGTTCGTGTTTGATTTTATCCTTTCTATCTGTTTTTACCTTTCTTGCTCAGTCGGCCTGTGATGCCTATTGGGTACCTATTGTTTGGTACCCACGCTACACTTTGCATCTACTTTTGTGATGCAGGTCCGAGCACCAGTTATCAGCGTTTATTTTGAGCCTGGAGCTGTCTTTTCAAGAGACGAGGGTGAGCACATGGTATTCTGGGATTACCTGTCTCCTTCTATATTTATATTTTGCCTTGTTTGTTGTTTTTGAGATAGTCTTGTTTCCGTGGTCCACTTTTGGGGCTTGTATTCGTTTAGCAGCTTTGTACTAGTGACTTTCAGATTCTGGGAGGTATTGTTATTTTATATAGATGTTTCGCTTCCACCAATTTCTTTATATGTGTTCCTTTATTTATGCTTCCGCTTAGTTGATGTTAGTTTCCACCCTCAGGCCCGTTACTATTAAGTTCCTGGATAGGGTCTTGGCTGGCCTACTGGTGGGTTGGTAGGCACAATCATGACTCGAGAAATCGGGTCGTGACAATCTTTCTCATTCATTACATCCTTGGTTTGGCAAGTAGGAACGAGGCATGTTTCTAACGTTGTACACCGTTAAAAAGAATTCAAAACGAAGAGATTAACAAATACATGCATAAACACTTTATGAAGAATTAAATCATTATTAGTTTCACGTTGCTAATTATTCATGGTTCCAACAACCCTAGTTGTGGATTTAGCTATTTATGCTTGAATATTCACAATTCATATTAGGGTTTGGATAATAAATCATCAACTTACAATGATACTAAATGGAATCCAAAATCTCAAATTGAAGAACAAAAGCCAATTGTATAAACCGAACTTCAAGAATTAAATATCGAAAGTGTTTGAATAATTAATTCTCAAAGCCAAAATAATGTATCACAAAACGTCTACTTCCAAAAACTGTCCAAAAACAAAAATTACAACTTATATTTATAGAAAACAAAACCTAAACTAAGTAGAAGAAGGAAAACTAAGGAAATTTGGTTCTGAGAAGTGTCATCTACGGCTGGCAACCTACGGCTCGTCAGAGCAACGACGGCTCGTAGGTCCAACCTTCATTCAATAGTTAGTCAGTTTCAAGGAGAAGTCCACATACGGGCATGACCTATGGCTCGTAGGTCTAAGAACGACCCGTCCTGTTCAACCGTCGTTCAAGTACTGAAACTCATCATCTCTGAATTTCATCGACGATCCTTCATCTACGGTTTGTACGAGGACCTATTGTTCTTCATCCTCAACCGTTATTCCATACTTTGCTAAATTTTAAAGCACCTGAACCCACGACTCCAACCTACAGCTCGTCAAGGGAATGGCGGCTCATAAGTCAACTCATACATCATCAAAACTCTACTGCTGCAACACTTTAATCGTCAAGTTCTCCAAAAACGTATTACCTATAAAATTAAACACAAATACCATCACAGCTACTACTAAAATACCTAAAAAGTGTGCAAAAACTCTAAATCTAATGCATCAAAAGTACCGTATGTTCACGGTACATCATATGGCTACTCAGACTTCACCACATATGGCTTCTCAGACTTCACCACGTAAGTCTCCAAGTTAAAAGAATGAAAAGAACTTTAGAAGAGGTGAAGATGAGTGCAATAATACTTGAAAAGGTGAAGTCACTTAGTAAAATTGACCATATCTTTACCATCAGTCCCATTACAAACCTAAAAAGACCCTTGAGATCTTGCATAATCTAGGTTGTGTGATGATTGGAAAATATGGACAAACTTAAGAGATGAAGCTTGCATATTTTTTCTCTTTCGGAGAGTGAGAGTTTTATTGATTCCTTACCCCTATGTTGATGTACTTTGTGAGAGCATGGAATCATTTTTGTTGTGAGAACACTTGAATGCTTTTGTTAAAACATGGTTTTGCATTAGAAGGGAGCACGTGAGCTTGAGCTTAGTTTGATATCGGCTAGTCATCATTTGAAGATTTTTGAGCATGATTGAGTATTGCATATGCTTGTTAGTTATCATGTGATAGCACTTGCATGTTGACTCCCATTTGAGAAGTATTGTAGACACCCTTGTTGAACTAATTATGTTCTTGATTTACTTGAGGAGAAGCATAAATTTAAGTTCGGGGTGTTGATGAGTGGTAGATTTCCACTTATTGGAGGCCTTTTTAGTACAAAATTTAGTGTCCTCAATGCCTATTTATGTCCTATTCTGAAGATATTTTGATGTTTTGCAACGATAAAGGATAAAGAACAAGGCAAGAACGAATACATTAAAAAGAGGCTAAAAACATTTAAAGGAGTACAAACTCCCAACTGGTAGTCGCCTAACCAAAAGGGTGAATCGCCCAATTGGCCAGATCTCACCAAGATGACAATATTCATAGTTTAAATTATTCTAGGCCCGTCGGTAAACTAGAAGTGAAACGGTGATCTGCTGAAGTTGATTGGGTGAGCAATAAATTCCATCGCCGAAGGTGACAGATCTCTTAGTTAAAGTTAAGGCTCAATGGTCGGATAAGGTGGTAATTAGTGATCCACAAAATGTGAAAAGGCTGACTTGATTGAGTCCGCCAACTGAGGTTCAAACATCTAAAGCCTGAAGCAAAGGAAGGGCATGCTAAGGAGCAAACGATGATCCGACGAATAAGTTAGGCAAGCCTGACTAATATCACCGATATGGTCACGCATTGAATTTTAGACCAAAATTTGAGAAATTATAAATAGTCCAAAAGAGAGAGAATGAGTTTTCAGTATCAGTTTAAGAATTAGCTTTCAGATTCAATTTTTAGAGATTTAGTCTTTTACCCTTTGAGAAATATTCTTAGTTTTTGGGGTTTTTGAACAACCTTATAATTGACATCTAAGGGTTCAAATTAAAGTGGGTTTTGAAGATTATTACTTAATTTAACTCTCTAATGGCTGAAATCATAGTGGGTATACTCTCTTTTCCTTTTAGTATTCTTGGCTAAAACCCCAAGTCTAGGGGTGTGATTATAGGGTTGGATGTTGATTTATTTTAGTGGATTTTGTGTCTTTCTCTATTTTATTGTTCTTCATTCATGGGTCTAAGCTAATTAGCGTGGGGTTAATTTATGTGTCATGGTTGCAAACTTAATCCTAGCCTAGATCTTCGATTAAAGCTCTAAAGATATCAATTGAAGTGGATAATTATTTTAATGCCTACAATTTAATTTTGATTGTTGTAGTTTACTCGAAAGAGAAATTGTGGTTTAATTCTAGTTGCCAAATCTTCTCGAAAGAGAGATTCTAGTAACGTAGTGGCTTGATTTGTGATTCAAATAGATGAGACCGAAAGGAGTTTCTATGATTTTATGTTATGATATAGAAAGAAGATTAGTGTCATTTAAGATAACCTAGCCTATCCATGATTGTTTAGCAATATTGAGCAAGCACAAGTACCTCTACTTGACATCGATACCAATCCCCACACCCCTAGATCGTCTCTTACTTGTTGAATTCCTGATTTTAGTTTAATTGTGTTAATTGATACAAATTATCTTTTAGTAAATTTGATGGAATCATTCACCCATCTCTCTTAGTTACTACAATGAATATGTTAACACTCTTAATTTACTAATTGAATTGCTTGCAGTGTATCACTTTTTGTGGGATTCAACCCCGACTCTTGTTAGGTATTTTTATTGCTAACGACCGCTTATTCTTTTACTTGTTTTTACGGTGACTAGAGCATTATCAAAATTGTAACTAGGAATCAGAACAAAGGAACAATAGTGATAAGCCTAACTATGAGCTTCAATAATCTAACATGAAGCAGAAAGATAAAGTAAAGCAACAACTAATAACCTAATTACATCCCCATAATCCCAAAAGGTACACTTGTGCGCATTTTAAATGAAAACAACCCAAATGGAACCCCAAATGCCCAATGAGTACTCAAAAGAGATAATGATATCCCTTGGTTAGACTAATTGTAATCTAGAACTGAACCAACTGACTACTGACTTCACACCACACTAAAGGTACCCCAAAGAACTCAATAGAATCAAAACATCAAGACTTAAACCAAGCTAATATAAGTGTGCCTAGACTCAAACCGTGGCTAGTAGAAGTGCATCCAAACCTTCAACCATTGCTAGTACAAATGCACCCTGACCTAGAACAATGGTTTTAATAAATACGCTCGAACCTCGAACCGATGTGGCTAGTACAGTTGTCACAATCCAAAGTTCACCTAGACATGACATGGTGAATAGAATCCCAAGAGGTCCTAAACAAGCTACTTGACATGAGCATGACATAATGAATATAAAATTTAAGAGATATAGACTTATAAGTCTCAAATCATAAGATGACATAAACGATACCAACAGAGTACATAAGAAATACGCAGAATACTACTAAGTCTGACACAAGCCTTTCTAACATTATAAGAGTTGTTTGAACGTAACCCACACGTACAAGTCTGAAACAAAGGGCATAATTGAAAGAACTAAAACATCAATGGTCTTTTCCTCGAAGCATGAGGACTCACCAAATCCAAAAGTCTATAGGGAAATCCAAGCTAGCCACGAGAAGAAGGAGAAACATCGGATCCTGTATTATAAAACAATATAGGAACAAATATGCATTAGTACATTGAATGTAGTAAGTATGGGGAAATATGCTTAAACGTAGATATGATATCATAGTAGGCTTAATACATGTAATGCATGACCAAGTAGAACATTTAAAAGCTTAGGAATGTAAAATCATAAGAAAAAATGACACAAGTCCAATGCATTAATACAAGGACATAGCATAAAACTTTAAGGAAAAATCATAGTTCTTTTGTAAGATATTAACTTTAACTAGCAATAGACCATGTGAGCTATAACATGAAATCCGATATAACTCCCACATCGAGAATGGAGATTCTACTTGCCAAGGTAGAACTCTGTATCATATCATAAAGGCTATATGGATCCACTAGCGAAGTCGCTTAAGACAATCCTACGGGGGCAGGTAGTTTTGAACTAGAGGTTGTTCTAGAGATTACCCTATTTGAGACTCCACCTTAAAGTTCTTTCGGTGTTAAGTTAAATCCCAACGGAATAGATAAATTCAATTATCAAATCTTAACACTAGAATTGCTAATATCCATAAGTACAATAATAATCATAAAGTCCTATAAGGGTAGTTTCTTTCAAAACCATGATTTCATAAACTTGTTCATATTAGACACTTACCTTTCTAAGCATCTAAAATTATGATTCCTTTAAAATTGTGAAGAAACCTTTGATAGATGATTTATACTTAACTTAAAAGCATTCATAAATCATAACTTCATCCTTTCATAAAACATGCATAGAATCCCTTACCAGTTCATGATCATAGTTCATAGTTCAAAGTTAAAAACCAAATAAAAAATCATGGGTTCATATGAAATCAATTGTAAATCACGTAATTAGGTTAAATCATGTATAGAAAGATAGAATATAATCAATTGAATCATAATAAAAAAGGAACCCATGGAGATTGATATAAACCCTAATTGATTAGGGTGAAATTTAATTGGAGAATTGAGTTTATTTGGGACCCCATGGCTGAAAGGAATCCATTGGTGAACTCCCATATACCTTAATAATCAAAGACCAAAAGCAATGGAGATTGAGGCCTTGAATCCTTTGAAACCCTAGTTCACTACCTTGAAGCTTTAGAGAGAATTGGGCAAAGGACTTCAGAGACTTTGGGAATTTTTGAGTGAATAGAAGAAATTAGGCATAGTTTGTAGGAGTAAAAATGGTTATAGGGTATTTATAGGTCCAAAATTATGTAGTTTAGGGCTTATGTGGGTAGGTAGTTACCAAAACACCCCTAGTTAGAAACTGCCAAAAGTGCCTACAGTCCATAGACCTTGCTATGGCCTGTAATGGTCAACCATAGAATCATTTACTGGGGCCTAAAATCATGGGCAATTCCTTCGAGTAACTCCTATGACTTGTCATCTAGTCTACGTCTTGTCATCTAGTCTACGTCTGTAGACCTTAACTTTGAGTAAAAAATTTCACCAAGTCATAATCAACTCTACGGCCACTTCCTACGGCCGGTAGTTCATCCTACGACCCATCCTATTCATTCGTAGGTTAACTTGCTGGAACTTGAATTTCCCAAATTTCAACTCAGTTCCTATGAATGCAATTTATGACCCATAGATGCTTCTACGAACCTTAGATGGGTCTCGTAGGTTTGAAGCAGTAGTCAAAAATGAAACCATTCCTCTCCAATTTGACTTTACAATTTTTTGAGGTGTTACAACAGTTCAGAGAACCTCTTAACCAAATATTCATTATCATAAGGGAAAATTCATGTATTGAAACTCACCCTCAGAGTCACAAATTACTTAATCAAGATCGAATTCCAAATATAAAGAATCCATGAAGGCCAAAAGTCATCCCCGAATAACATTGTGGCCATAGCATAGGGACATTATGAATGAAAATCTAATAAGGGCTAAGTTTTCATTGAGCTTTTGATAAAATCTGCTCCCTCAAATTATCAACGTTGGGAACACACAAACGACTTTGATATCGAAGCACACCAGCTCCCCCTTGGGAGAAAGCCTCAATGGACTTTTTAAGCACCGCTTCCTTCAATTTGACCAAGATTGGGTCAAGACCTTGCTTTGCTTTCACATCTGACACAAAAGATGATTTTGAACCGTTCTTAACCATAACAACACCCTCATTAGAATCAACCAAATGAACACCCAATTAGGCCAATCTATGAACATCTCGAACCAACTCCTTTTTATCATCCTCAACATGAGAAACACTACCCATGGATAGCCAAATAATCGAATCTGCCACCATATTCACCTTATCGGGGTGATAGAGGACACTCATGTCGTAATCCTTTAGCAAGTCAAGCCACCTCCTTTGGTGAAGATTTAGATACTTTTGTTTGAACACATATTGCAAACGTTTGTGGTCGATAAACACATTCACATGAACACTATATAAGTAATGACTCTAAATCTTTAAAGCAAACACAACTGCCACTAGTTCCAAATCATAGGTAGGATAGTTCTTTTCATGGATTTTAAGTTTCCGTGAAGCATAAGCAATAACCTTCCTATTTTGCATAAGAACACACCCTAGTCAAAACCCTTAAAGAATCACAATAATCCACAAACCCATCGGACTCTTCTGGTAAAGTCAATACCAGAGCGTAGGTAAGTCTATCTTTCAATTCATGGAAACTCTTTTCACATGCTTTAGACCATAAGAACGTAACTTTCATTTAGGTGAAAGCCGTCAATGGAGAGGCAATCGAAGAAAACCCTTCCACAAACCTTCTATAATAACCAGCCAAACCCAAGAAACTTTGAATATCCAAAGGAGATAGAGGTCTAGGCCAATATTTAACCACATCCGTCTTCTTAGGATCTATCTTAATTCCTCTACCGGAAATAATGTGACCAAGAAAAGCCACGGATCTCAACCAAAACTCGCATTTACTAAAATTTGTAAAGAGTTGTTGGTTCTTGTGGAATTGCGACACAGTCCTCAAATGATTGGTGTGCTCATCCTCACTCCTTGAGTAAATCAAGATATCATCGATGAACACTATCACAAACATATCTATGTATTGTCTAAAGACCCTATTAATCAAATTCATAAAAGCGGGCGAAGCATTAGTCAAGACAAACAACATTACCAAGAACTCATAATCACCATGCCGAGTTCAAAAAGTTATCTTTAGAATGTCATCTTCCTTCACCCTCAGTTGGTGATAACCCGACTAGAGGTCCAACATAGAGAAGTAAATCGCTCCTTGGAGTTGATCAAACAAATCATTTTTACTTAGAAGAGGATACTTTTTTTTAATGTTAACCTTGTTCAATTGACGGTAGTCAATACACATACGAAGTCAACCATCTTTCTTCTGAATAAACAAAATTAGAGCACCCCATGGAGAAATACTCAGTCGGATGAAACCTTTTTCCAACAAATCTTTCAATTGCTCCTTTAATTCCTTAAGTTCTGCCGGAGACATTCGGTAAGGAGGAATAGAGATATGTTGCATAACTGGGAGAAGGTCAATACCGAAGTCTATTTCCCTTTCGAGAGGAACACCGGATAGATCACCGAGAGACACTTATGGAAACTCATTAACAACGGACCGACTCAAATATAGGGGTTTTGGAATCCATATCCCTAACCCAAACAAAATGGTATATGCAACGATTCATCTTTCTAGATTTAAGACAAGAAACATATTGACCCTTATGCATAGAATTTCCATCTTTTTACTCTAGGACGAGCTCATTTTGAAATTAAAACTTAACCACTCCGGTTCTATAATCAATTGAAGCATAACAAGAATAGAGCCAATCCATACCAAGAATAACATTAACATCTACCATATCAAGCTCTACAAGATCAACATGAGTGACTTTATGGGATATGGAGACAGGAAAACTTCTATAGACTCTCTTAGCCATAATAAATTCACCAATAGGTGAAGAGACAAAAACAAGGTCTATCAACATATCCGAAAGAACACTAAACCTGACAGCCACATATGGCGTCACAAAAGACAAGGTTGTACCGAGATCAAGCAAAGCATAAACATCAAGATATAAAAATTTCAACATACCGGTAATAACATCGGGAGAACCCTCTTGATCATGTCGAGTTTGAAGTGCATAGAACCGGTTTTGCATAAGAGCACTTGAACCTGAACCACTAGGTGGAGCTTGCCTACCATCTTTTCCCTTGTCAAGTCTAAGTGGACAATCCCTCAAGCGGTGACCACTCTTGCCACACCTGAAGCAATTATCCGTACCCATCAAGCATTTTCCTTGATGACTCTTGCCACACTTTTGGCATGTGGTAACTGAAGAACCATTCCCACCACCATTTCTTCCTTGAGGCTTAGGGTTAGACACCCTTTCCTTGTTGAACTTAGGATCCGGTTCATTGGAGGAGCCTTGACCGGAGAACCTTTGGCGAAACTTAGAAGGACCGTATCCATCGAACCTTGAGTGTGAAAAGTCACCTTCACCTGTCTTAGCCCTCTTTGCCTCCATAGATTTCTCCTTAAGTTTCTCCTTTTAAATATGTTAAGCATGTGCCATTGCACGAGAAATATTCATTTCGTTAATGAGCATGGCGGCACGACATTTATTAACCACCATTTTGGACACACCCGAAATGAACTTGCTTATCTTTGCCCTAGGTGGTCAACCATAATAGGAGCATATCTAGACAATTGTGTTAATTTCAAAGCATACTCCTTCACACTCATATTTCCTTGACTAAGGTTAATGAATCCAAGCACCTTTGCCTCCCTTATCTCAAGGGGAAAGAACCTATCAAACAAAGCAACCTTAAACTTTTCCCAATCAAGAGGACCCGTATCAACCGCCCTATCTTTCTTCCATTGGTTGAAAAAACTTGAGCAGCACCGTTAAGTTGATAAGCGGATAATTTTGCCTTTTCCACCGGCATCACACCCTTGATCATCAAAACCTTGTATACCTCATTGATCAAATCTTGAGTATCTTTCTCAACCTTCGAACCATCAACTCCATAGGATTCATCCTAGTGAAGTCCCTCACTCTAGTTGCCACCGTACTCATATTTAGGTTCATGGGGACCACACCCTCCAAATTAGCTTGGGCCATCATGGCAAGCTTGAGCCTATACTTGAAAAGTAGCCCTAAAATCCGCATTAGTTACTTGCTCGGTCAAAGGGTCGACCAGAACATGAGGAGCTTCTCGATGAGCTTCTCATTGCACATTCTCACCCGCATTCCTTCCAACGTATGCTCTTTGTGGTGACATATCCTGAAAAGCATCGGATAAGGATAACGAGAGAGACATAGAGAGTTACACTCTATCGCATGACTTTAGAATGATGAAAGAAATGGAATTTCCTAAACATCTTATAGCCTCTCATTTATAAGTGTGATGCGCTTCACACTCATGAACAAACTCTACTTGATGTGGCTTATGAGACGTCCTAGGACCTTTCTAAGCCTTGTGCTCTAAATACCAAGTTTTTCATGACCCTAAAGTATACCATAGGCGTGACATGACGTATAAGACCCCGAGAGGCCCCACACAATCCACATAGCATACATCATACGAGATAATAGAATTTAAAGAGTTCAAAAGAAAGCATTTCATACAAACGAGTTATACAAAAGCGGAAGTCTAACATAAGTCTCAAAGCCATCTAATAAATCATGAAAAAAGTGATTAGGACGTAACCCATACTTAACATACAAAGTTTGAAATGAAATGACATAAAACTGTAAAAGGTCTTGGTCCTCGGAACATGAGGACTCACCAATAGCTTGAAGAACCCAATAGATGGCTAGCCACTAGTGTGCGAGATAGGAACGTCGGACTCTATATTCATTAAATAATGTAGGCACAAGTATGAATTAGTATATGGAATGTACTAAATATGAGGCAATATGCATAAACATGAAAATGATAATAAAAATGACTTAAATCGAATAGGCATGATCATAATGAGGCATTTAAAAGTTTTATAGACAAGAAATGACATGAAGCTCATAGGACATAGTCAAGTACATTAATTTAAAGGGCATAAGAAAAGCTTTGAAGAAAACATAATCATTTTGTGGGATATTAGCTTTAACCGACAATAAGACCATGAGAGCTATATCATGGAATCTGGTATATCCCTCATACCGAAAGAAAGGGAAACTACTTGCCAAGGTATAATCGGTACATATCATCATTTGCTAAAGTGGATCCACTAGCTAGATCATTTAAGACATTCCTACGAGGGCACGTAGTTTTGGACTAGAGGTTGCTACTAGAAACTATCCTATTTGAGCCTCCACCTCAAAGCCCTCTCGGTGCTAAGTCTAAATCCCAATGGAGTAGATAAAAAGTCAAATAGCAATTTAACATAGGGAAAGGCAATGATCAATACCAATCCATACTTTTGAAATCTAAACAATGAATAGCTCCTTAAACATCATTCAACATGGTTGAGAAAACCTTTCATCAATGTGAATTTATTGTGAGAAATACCTTTCACAATCATGATCGTCATAATAAGTGAGAAATCTTTTCAGCATGGCATCGATACTTTCCTTTCAAAGCATCATTTATTCCTTTACAATAACTTCATGAAATTATGCATAGATTCATACATTTATAATTCATAATTCATGGGTTCATCATAGGATCATAGTTGAAAATCATAATTTAGACATGGGTCAATTTAAACTAAATATCATAGATTCACTTCAATTCATGCATTAGAATACTTAATTAATCATAATTAATCATAATTGAAAGAAACCCACATTCATTGAATTTAATCATAATTAATCATAATTGGAAGAAACCCACATTCATTGAATTGAAACCCTAAATTGATCAATTGGAAATTGAGTTGGGAAATTGAAATCTTTGGGGACCCCATGGAGGAAAGGACTCCATGGGTGAATACGCACATACTTGGATCCTTTCAGCCCAAGAAAAATTGAGAATTTGGAGACTTGAATGGAACCCTAGCTCTTCTTCTTCTTCCTTAGACATGAGAGAATTTGGAAGGATGAATTTGGTCAAGTTTTGGGAAATTTGGAGAATGAGTTTTGAATGGGTAATTTTGGGGTTTAAAATCTTTATATAGGGCTTAGGATAGAAGTTAAAACGACATAGTATTGGGTTACAACAATTAGAAAAAGACCCTAAAGCCCTTTAACATTAACTATCGATCCCCTACCTATGATTTGGACCTACGGTACGTAGGTCCTTCTACAGACCATCTTGGTCAATCGTAGGTAGATTCAAAAACCTTTGATCTTGGCCAACCAATCAACGAGACCCATGTACGGTTTGTAGGTCAAACTACGGTCTGTACTTGGCCACCGTATAACCCTAGTCTAGGCCTTAAAATTTCAATAAGTCTGGGAGTGATCTACGAGACCTACCTAAATTTCGTACATAGGGTGAATGGCCGTCCTGGTGAACTGTACAAAGGATCTTGGGACTTGTTTTGAAGAATTTATTTTTCCCCTTCCAATTGTTGCCATCTATTGCCTGTAGGAGCTTCTACCAACCGTAGGTATTGCATGCAACTGAAAATTTCAGTTTTCTTCTTTTCTAAGTCTGAAGTGTTACATGATCTCTCTTCCTTCCATTATTTGAACAAAACTTGAGCAACACCCTAAATCTTATAAGCGGCTAATTCTTCCTTTTTCACCGATGACACTCCCATAATTTCTTCTATCTCATAAACATCATTAATGAACTCTTGAGGATCCTCATCAACTTTCGACCCATGAAACTCCGGGGGATTCATCATAAGTGAAGTCCCACACCCTTCTCACCTTCATACCAACATTTGGGTTCATGGAAGCCATGACATGTCTATTTGCTTTGGCCATCATAGCTTGGGCCAACCTTTGGAAAGTACCTCGGAATTCGGCATGATCCACTTGTTCGGCCAAAGGGTCGACTTGAACTTAGGGTACCTTGGGCTCCACATTGTTGCCAGCATTCCTTCTCACATACGTTCTTCGGGGAGCCACATCAAGAAAAACATCAGATAAGAGTTAGAAGAAATACCTTTTATAGAGATAAACTCTATGTAATGACTTTAGAGTTGTGAAAGAAGTGATGTTTTCTAAACTCCTTTTAGCCTCATATTCATAAATGTGGCACTTTCACACTTATGAACAAGACTTTACATGATGCATCTTGTCAGACATCCAATAATCTTTCTTAAGCCTGATGCTCTGAATACCATGTTTGTCACGACCAAATATACACCCTAGATGTGACATGGAGAATAGAGCCCCAGAGGTCCTGAATAAGCCACTTGAATTGAGCATGGCGTAATGAATATATAATTTAAGAGATACAGACATATAAGTCTCAAATCATAAGACAACATCAACGATATCAACATAGTACATAAGAAACAAGCGAAATACTACTAAGTATGACACAAGGCTTTCTAACATTATGGGAGTGGTTGGGATGTAACACATACACCTCGTACCAGTCTGAAACAAAGGACATGAAGTTGAAAGAGCTAAAACATCAATGTTCTTGGCCTCGGAGCATGAGGAATCAAAAAATCCAAAAGCTGATAGGGCATTCCAAGCTAGCAACGAATAGAAGAGGAAACCTCGGACCCTATATTATAAAAAAAATATAGGCACAAGTATGCATTAGTACATCAAATATACTAAGTATTGGAAAATATGCGTAAACATAAACATGATATCATAGTAGGCTTGAAACATGTAGTGCATGACCAAGTAGAACATTTAAAAGCTTAGCAAAAAAATCATAAGAGAACATGATACAAGTCAAATGCATTAGTACAAGGACATAACATAAAACTTTTAAGGAAAAACCATAATTCTTTTCGGGATATTAGCTTTAACAAACAATAGACCATGTGAGCTATAATATGGAATCTTATGTAACTCACACACAAAGAAGGGAGAGTCTACTTTCAAAGGTAGAACTCCGTATCATATCATAAAGGCTATGTGGATCCGCTAGCTAAGTCACTTAAGATAATCCTATAGGGGCACCTAGTTTTGAACTATAGATTTTTACGAGAGACTACCCTATTTAAGACTCCACCTCAAAGTTCTCTTGGTGCTAAGTTAAATTCTAACAGAATAGATAAGGTCAATTATCAAAGCATAACACTAGGAAAGGCAATAGTAATAATACCAATCCAAATCATATAGTCGTATCATAGTAGCACCTTTCAAAACTATGATATCATTAACTTGTTCATATTAGACACTTATCTTTCTAAGTATTTGAAATCATGATTCCTTTCAAATTGTCAGAAAATCTTTCACAAATCATTGATACTTAACTTAAAATCATCCATAAATCATAACTTTATCCTTTCATAAAACATGCATAGAATCCCTTATCTGTTCATGATCGTAGTTCATAGTTCATAAGTGAAAATCAAAGCATAAAGCATGGGTTCATATGAAATCAATTATAAATCATTTAATTAGGTTAAATCATGCATACTAATATAGATTATTATCAATTGAATCATAATCAAAAAGGAACCCATGGAGATTGACATAAACACTAATTGATTTAGGTGAAATTGAATTGGAGACTTGATTTCCTTTGGGACCCAATGGATGAAAAGAATCTATTAGTGAATTTCCACGTAACTTGATAATTAAAGCCCAAAAGCAATGGAGATTGAGGCCTTGAATCCTTTCAAATAATAGTTCTTCACCTTGATGTTTAAGAGAGAATTGGGGAAGAGGACTTAGATGAATTTAGGTAATTTTGAGTGAATGGAAGAAATTAGGCTTAGGTTGTTAGAGTAAAAAATATTATAGGTAGTTATAGGTCCAAAATGATGTAGTTTAGGGGTTAGGTGGTTAGGAAATGACAAAAACACCTTTAATTAAAAAAGGCCGAAGTGACCTACGATCTATAGACCTTTATATGACCCGTACTGGTCAACCATAGAATTCCTTACTGGAGCCTAAAATCTTGGACAATTCCTATGAGTCAGTCCTACAACTCGTCATCTAGTCTATGGCCCATAGACCTTAACTTTGAGTCCAAAATTTCACCAAGTCTGAATCAACTCTATGGGCACTTCCTACGGGCCGTATATCATCCTATGACCCATCCTGTTAATCCGTAGGTCAACTTACTAGGACTTGAATTTCCCAAATTTCAGCCCAGTTCCTACAAATGCCATTTACGACCCGTAGATTCTTCAACAAACCATAGATGGGTCTCGTAGATCTGAAGCAGTAGTAAAAAATGAAACCTTTCCTCTCCAATTCAATTTTCCATTTTTTTGAGGTGTTACAACTCTTCGAAGAACCTATTAACCAAACATTCATCATCATAAGGGAAAATACATGTATTAAAACTCACCCTCAGAGTCACAAATTACTTAATCAAGATCGAAGTCCAAATATAAAGAATCCATGAAGGCCAAAAGTCATCCCCGAATAATATTGGTGCCATAGCATAGGGACATTATGAATAAGAATCTAATAAGGGCTAATTTTTCATTGAGCTAAGGATTTAGACTATCATACCCGAGTCTACTATATCACCCTACAAAGTTCTAGAACCATCCCACTCGATGCCATATGATTTTCTAAGGCAAATAGCTCAAAAATAGCAATGCTATGGAATACAGAAGTTTAAGCTTAGAGAAAGGCCTAGAATAATTTTACAAACATTAATACAATAGGTACGAAGCTCAACAATGCATGATAGGCCTTGCGGGCACGGTAAAATATGCTTAATTCCCACTGAAAATTAAAGCTAAGTCAAGAATTCAATCAACTAAACATGAATCATGCTAATAGCCCTTACAAAACTTGATAAACAGTAGGTAAATACCAACACATACATAGTCTATAGTTGGTAAGTCATAACCTACCTTGTTGCCAATCACATGCACTCTAAGAGTCTACTAAAATGGAGCTTTACCCTTCAGTCTTGCCTTTGATTGCTACAATACTATCACGTAAATACTAATTGCTCCAGTACGATTGACATAATATCCAAATTGCACTCTAAAATCACAGACCCAAAATTGGGTCAAAATGGGTTCATGGGCCTGTGTGGAATTATGAAACTAATTCCATCAACAAATACCAATTAGCACAAGGACCTTGTGCCAAATTATTGTGAATAATTCGAGACCAATTCAACACCAAAAATAGTTCATGAATTTACAAGTTCAAGAAACCATTACAATAGGGAAAGGAGAGGTTTTTTGAGAACATAATTTACCACAATAATCTTTTCCCAATGATGAGTCTAAGATTTTGACTTATTTGAGGCCTTTTAATTAAAAAAAATAGAGTCTTGAATGCCTATGTATGCCCTTATTTGATGATATTTTGATGTTTCACAGCTATGAAGGCTAAAGGACAAGGGAAGGATGAATCTATGCAAAAAGAGGCCAAAAACGCTAAAAAGAGTAAAAACTCTGAGTGAAGGATCACCTAAGATAGTTGATGGATCACCCAATGTGTCTGGACCACGCCTAAAGTGACAGTGCTAACTTCAGAAAATATTCAAGGCAGGTTAGTAAAGTGAAGTAAAAATGGCGATTCGCCAAAGTGGTTATGCAATGTAAAAGTCCCATCGCCTAAAGTTACAGAAGGCTGGACCAAATTGAAGACTACAATAGGGCACAAAGGTGGTCATTGCTGATTCGCTTAAGGTGAAAGGCTGACTCAATCGAGTTCACCAACTGAGGTTCAAACACCAGAAGCCTAAAGCTAGGAAAGGGCGAGCTAAAGAACAAGAAGGTGATCCGCTGATCAAGTAGGCGAGTCTGACAAATGTTGCCGACCAGGTCGTGAAATGGATTTCCAATTAATTTTTGGGAAATTATAAATAGCCCAAAGGAGAAAGAAAATAGACCTTGGAATATTTTATTCTCTAGAAAATGGATTTTTTCATATTGGAATTAGAACTTTACCTTTTTCATTGTAACACCCCAAGTTTTCAAAGAATTTTGAAATGCAAAACTCACCTGAAGGTAGTGACGTACGGAAGCCACCTACGGGCCGTAGGTGGGGGCCGTCAATGGCACTGTGAACTTTCAGGATTTCTAAGTTTCTTAACCTTGACCTAATGAATAGTAGGACGGTTCGTAATTAAGTTGACGGGCCGTAGATGGGTTCCGTAGATGCCTTCCATACTTAGCCAAATTTTCAGCCCAAAATGAACTTTCTGAATCAATTGATGGAAGAGCAGGACGGTCCGTCAATGGATATATGGACCGTAGATCATGTTCGTCGATTGGCCCCGACAATTTTTAATTAAGGGCTTTTTGGAATTTTTCGTAATTGATTACCTACTAAGCTAAGTCGGTTATACCCTTAATCTAAGACATATAAATACTTTCTAAGCCTAATTTTACTCATTCCTAAACTCTCCTCTCAAATATTTCTCTCTCTAAAAGAAATCCTCTCTTGCTCAAGGAATTAGAAGAATCTAAGTCCTCCATTGAAGATCACCCAATTTCGTCCAATTTCTAGTGGGCTTTGCTAAGGTATGATAGTGTTCACCATTAGGAATTCTTTCCTTCAATGGGCCCTTCCTCCATTTCATGATTTTTAAAGGTTTACTCTAACCCAATTGAATTAGGGTTTTGATCAATCATTGTGGGTTCTTCAATTATGATTCAAATTGCTGATCTTATGATTCCTAGTGCACGATCTAGCGTGATAATGCAACTTAGTGCACGAATTAGCGTGAATATCATGATTTGATGGAAAGATTGCATGAACCCCTATGATCCCAAGCTAATTCTCCCCAATTTGATAATCTATGCTTTGATTGTTGGGTTGAGCTATGATTTGATGAAGTTTATGAATTCTCTATGAAATCAAGCATGAATTATGAATGAATTGAGGATAAACTTATGAATTTAGCATGATCAAGTCGAAGCATGATTTTTCCTCCATTATGTGAGTTCCTTCAAGTATGGCTAAATTGTCTTAATTATGGCTCTCTAAGCATGAACTTGCATTAATTTGCATGATATGAGTTGAACTTGCATGAACCCATATGAACTCTATGATCTGTGAACTATGAGCATGACGAACTAAGTAGAGATAAAGCTAATGAACTTATGCATGTCTCATATGAAGTTGATAATGAGTTAAGGGGTACTTTGAGAGTAAAGTACCAAAGTTATAATTCAATTATGTTATGGTTGGGTGGTGAAAGGTTTTCTCACGTAATTCTCTCAACATGACTAATAGAAGAACAAGAGGCGATTACCCATGCTCTTAAGGAGCTATTCTAATGAATGAAGGGACAGGAGGCGATTACCTATGTACCCTAATGTAGACAAAGTGGCGATTACCCCAGTCTACCAATAATGAGCTTATGACTAATGTAGACAAGAGGCGATTACTCATGTTTACCTAAGATAAAATGAACTATGATTAATCCGTGGGAAGTATGCTTAGTACCGAGTGGACAAGTAGCGATTACCCATGTCCCATAACCTATGTGCCACCTTAGTGTGATGGTCTATGATAGACACTAGCTAGTGGATCCACATAAGCTAAAAATTTCATGGTCTTACCTTAGCAAGTAGGACACCTCTTTTCGGTGTGGAGTAGACACCGGATTCAATGTTGATAGGTCACATGGTCTTACATGTTGGTTAAGGCTATTCCCCACAAGTTAATGAACAAGTGTTCTCATGATGAAGTAAAGAAAAGAAAGAAAGATGATTTAGCTTGCTTTGGCCTTGATATGCTTTATGTTTCAAGTTTATATGGCTTTAGCTTGGCCATTGCATGTGATGATTATGTCTCTATCTCTAGCACGATTTATGTGTTTATGTGCATTGCTATCATACTTAGTACTTAATTGTGCTAATGCATACTTTTCCCTACATGAACTTCTTTGGTGTAGGACGTGGCGATTCACCTTCCACTCATGGCAAGAGCTTGATTAGAGAGTTGATAGAAGACTTGGTGAGTCCTCATCCATCCGAGGACATAGCCTAGCTCTTATTTCTTTTTTTCATGTATTTCCTTTCAGTTTATGGATTGTATTGGGTTACGTCCCAACTTTACTTTCTATGATAGGTTGACTTTGAAACATGAGATGTAGACTTCCGTTGTTTCGTTTAAAAAGCTTTGATATGAAATTCTCTTTCGAAATTTTATTCTCTATTATATTTTATGTAATGTGTGCTAAGGGCTTGTATAAGGCCTCTCAAGGTCTTGTACGCCATGTCACATCTACGGGGTACCTTGGGTCATGACAAACTTGGTATTCAGAGCGCAAGATTTTAGAAAGATCCTACGATGTCTCATAAGCCGCGTCAAGTAGAGTCTTGTTCCTGAGTGTGAAGCGCGCCACATTTATGAATGAGAGGCTATAAGACGTTTAAGAAATTCCACTTCTTTCATTACCTTTAAGTCGTGCCATAGAGTTTAACTCTATATATCTCTCTCCTAATCCCTATCCTACACTTTTCAGGATATGGCGACCCGAAGAGCTTATGCTAGAAGAAACATGGGAGAGAATGTGGAACAAGAAGCTCCTCCTCAAGCTCCTCAAGTTTCGGCCGACCCTTTGGCATAACAAGTGACTAATGCAGAGTTCAGGGCTGCTTTCCATGTGTTGGCTCAAACCATGACGGTTCAAGCCAATAGAGAGGTTGTGGCTCTAGTGAACCCAAATGTGGGTACGGCTGCATCAAGAGTGAGGGACTTTACTAGAATGAATCCTCCGAAATTTCATGGCTCTAAGGTTGAGGAAGATCCTCAAGAGTTCATCGATGAAGTGTACAAGGTGTTGATGATCATGGGAGTGACGCTAGAAGAAAAGGCGGAGTTGACCGCTTATCAACTCATGGGTGTTGCCCAAATTTTGTTCAATCAATGGAAGAGTCAGAGGGCGGTTAATGAGGGTCCTCTTGATTGGGAGAAATTCAAGGTTGCTTTCCTTGATAGGTTCTTCCCTCTTGAGAACAGAGAAGCTAAGGTGGTTGAGTTTATCAACCTTCGACAAGGAAATATGAGTGTGAAGAATTATGCATTGAAGTTCACACAATTGGCTAGATATGCTCCGTCCATAGTTGCCGACCTAAGGGCAAGAATGAGCAAATTTGTGTCGGGAGTGTCCGATATGTTGGTGAAAGAGTGCCGCACTGCCCTGCTTGTGCATGACATGGATATTTCTCGCCTCATGGTTTATGCCGAACAAATTGAAGAAGAAAAGCTTAAGGAAAGGTCTAGGGAGATCAAGAGGGCTGGGACCGGAGAGGGTAACTTTTCGCATGCAAGGTCCGATGGACATGGTTGTCCTATATTTTGACAAAGGTTCTCCGGCCAAGGCTTTTCCAATGTTCCTCCTAAGTCCAACAATGATAGGGTGTCTAACCCCAACTTTCAAGGAGGAAATTGTGGTGGTTCTTCATTGTCTACTTGTCATAAGTGTGGGAGAAAGCATGAGGACAAATGTCTAGCCGGTTCTAATGCATCCTTTAGCATTGGTAAGACGGATCACAAGATAAAGGATTGCCCCTTTGAGGCTGAGAATGAAGAGGATAACCATCGACGCGTTCAATCAAAAAATCCATCAAGTTCTAGTGGGAATCAGAAGCAAAACTGATACTACGCACTTTAGGCTCGTCATGAGCAAGAGAGCTCTCCCGATGTGGTTACCGGTATGTTAAGAGTTTTCCATTTTATTGTTTATGCTTTGCTTGATCCCAGTGCTACGTTGTCTTTTGTGACACCATATGTGGCTATGAGGTTTGATGTTGTTCCAGACGTGTTACTAGATCCTTTTCGTGTCTCTACTCCGATTGGAGAATCTATCATGGCTAAGAGAGTTTATAGAGACTGTCCCGTCTCCTTATCCCATAGAGTCACTAATGTTGATCTTGTAGAGCTTGATATGCAAGATTTTGATGTTATTTTTGGGATGGATTGGTTGCATGCTTGTTATGCCTCGATTGATTGTAGGACCCGAATGGTCAAATTTCAATTCTGAAATAAGCGTATCCTTAGAGTGGAAGGGGGGAAATTCTATGTTTCGAGGTCAATTTGTTTCTTATCTAAAGGGTAGAAAGATGATCTCTGTGGGGTGCATTTACCATCTTGTTAGGGTGAGGGATATAGATTTCGAGACCCCTACCCTTGAGTCGGTCTACGTTGTTAATGAGTTTCTGGAAGTGTTTCCCGATGAGTTGCCCGGTATTTCTCCCAAATGGGAAATAGACTTCGGTATTGACCTTCTCCCAGATACACAACCTATTTCTATTCCTCCTTATAGAATGGCTCCGGCAGAACTTAAGGAACTAAAAGAGCAGTTGAAAGATTTGTTGGATAAGGGTTTCATCCGGCCAAGTATTTCTTCATGGGGTGCTCCGGTCTTGTTTGTAAGGAAGAAAGATGGCTCACTCCGTATGTGTATGGACTATTGCTAATTGAACAAGGTTACCATTAAGAATAAGTATCCTCTATCAAGGATAGATGACTTGTTTGATCAACTTCAGGGGGCTAGTTATTTCTCTAAGATCGACCTTCGTTCGGGCTATCACCAACTAAGGGTGAAGGAAGATGATAATTCAAAATGGCTTTTCGGACTAGGTATGGTCACTACGAGTTATTGGTAATGTCGTTTGGGTTGACAAATGCTCCGGCAACATTTTTGGACTTGATGAATAGAGAGTTTAAGAAATACCTTGACATGTTTGTGATTATATTTATTGACGAAATTTTGATCTACTCAAAGAATGAGGGTGAACATGTTAATCATTTGAGGATTGTGTTGCAAGTCCTCAAGGAACAACAACTCTTTGCGAATTTTAGTAAATTTGAGTTTTGGTTAAGGTCCATGGATTTTCTTGGTTACATTGTTTCCGGTAAGAGCATTGAGGTAGATCCTAAGAAGATGGAAGCGGTTAAGAATTGGCCTAGACCTTTATCACCTTCGGATATCCGTAGTTTCTTGGGCTTAGCCGGTTATTATAGGAGGTTTGTTGAAGGTTTTTCATCTATTGCTTCTCCATTGATGGCTTTGACTCAAAAGAAGGTTAAGTTCCTATGGTCCGAGGCATGTGAGAAAAGTTTCAAAGAATTGAAGGATCGACTTACTTCGGCTCTAATATTGACTCTACCAGAAGGATCCAATTATTTTGTGGTTTATTGTGATGCTCGAGAATTGGGCTAGGATGTGTTCTTATGAAAAATGGGAAAGTCATTGCTTATGCTTCAAGGCAACTTAAGGTGCATGAAAAGAACTATCCTACTCATGACTTGGAATTAGCGTCAGTTCTGTTTGCTTTGAAAATATGGCGACATTATTTGTATGGGGTGCATGTAGATGTCTTCATCGACCATAAGAGTT
This sequence comes from Solanum appendiculatum, assembly GCA_018342035.1. NCBI lineage: Eukaryota > Viridiplantae > Streptophyta > Magnoliopsida > Solanales > Solanaceae > Solanum > Solanum appendiculatum. The sequence continues at coordinate 1,458,644 of JAGDQO010000538.1, forward strand.
TGCAATATGTGTTTAAACAGAAGGATTTGAAGCTCCGCCAAAAAAGGTGGCTCGAGTTGTTAAGAGACAATGATATGAGTTTTCTCTATCACCCCGGTAAGGCTAACGTGGTGGCGGATGCACTTAGTCAATTATCTATCAGTAGTGTTGCTCATGTAGAGGATGGTAAGAAAGAGTTGGTTCGTGATTTCCATAGATTGGCCCGATTGGGTGTTAGATTGGTTGATTCTACTAAAGGTGGTTTACGGTTCACAAGGGTTTCGAATCCTCTTTTGTACATGATGTGAAAGCTAAGCAAGGTCTTGATCCTAACTTGGTTGAACTAAAGGAAGCGGTACTCAAGAAGTCCATAGATATTTTCTCCCAAGGGGGAGATGGTGTGCTTTGATATCAAGGCCGCTTGTGTGTTCCCCAAGTAAAGGGTTTAAGAGAGAAGATTTTATTGGAAGCCCATAGTTCTCGATATTCCATCCACCTAGGAGCTACCAAAATGTATCGTGATTTGCGGGAAATTTACTGGTGGAACGGAATGAAGAAAGATATTGCAGAGTTTGTGGTTAAGTGCCCTAATTGTCAACAAGTGATAGTTGAGCATCAAAGGCCGGGAGGTTTGACCCAAGATATTAGTATTCCTACTTGGAAGTGGGAAGATGTGAATATGGATTTTATTGTGGGTTTGCCTCGCATGAGGTGACAATACGATTTGATTTGGGTTGTTGTTGATAGAAAGACGAAGTCAGCCCACTTCGTTCCCGTAAGAACTTCTTATTCGGCGGAGGATTATGCTAAGTTGTATTTGAGGGAGATGGTTAGGCTGCATGGATTGCCTTTATCCATCATCGCCGATCGTGGTGCACAATTTACTTCTCAATTTCAGAAGTCGTTCCAAAAAGGCGTTGGTACTCTTAAGCTTAGTACGGCCTTTCATCCCCAAACCGATGGGCAAGCGTAGCGTACTATTCAAACTTTGAAAGATATGTTGATAGCTTGTGTAATTTATTTCAAGGGTACTTGGGATGATCACTTGCCTTTAATTAAGTTTGCGTATAATAATAGCTACCATTGTAGTATTGGTATGGCTCCATTTGAGGCTCTCTTTGGTAGGAGGTGTAGATCTCCTATAGGTTGGTTTGAAGTTGGCGAAGTTGCTTTGATAGGCTCGGAGTTGGTGTATGAGGCTATGGAGAAAGTTCGACTTATTAGGGAAAGGTTGAAAACTGTCCAAAGTCGACAAAAGTCCTATGTTGATGTTAGAAGAAGAGAATTAGAATTTGATGTTGATTATTGAGTTTACTTGAAAATCTCATTCATGATGAGTGTAATGAGATTTGGGAAGAAAGAGAAGCTTAGTCCCCGTTATGTAGGCCCGTATCAAATTTTGAGGCGTGTTGGAAGGGTTTCTTATGAGCTTGACTTGCCTAATGATTTGGCATCAGTGCATCCGGTTTTCCATGTCTCATTGTTGAAGAAGTGTGTTGGTGATCCGACCTCTATAGTGCCATTAGAGAATCTAGGCATAAAGGATAGCCTTTCTTATGAAGAAGTTCCGGTTGAGATTTTAGACCGGCAAGTCCGTAAGTTAAAAAATAAAGAAGTTGCTTCCGTGAAAGTTCTATGGACGAATCAATTGGTTGAGGGTGCTACTTGGGAGGCCGAGGCCGATATGATGTCCCGATATCCTCATCTCTTTCCTTCCGATCCTACTCTAGCTTGAGGTATCTTGATCCTCATGGTTCATTCTTTTGGTCTTATGTGTCATAGTTGATTTCCATGATTCCTTGATTATACATGATCATAAAGAGTCTTATATGATTATGTGTATTTGAGTATGAGTTTCATAAAGTCTTCATGATTTGATGTGTTGATCATGCTTTAGCTTGGAGTTGATGTTTCCTTCTCGGATATGTGCACTTATGTGATTGCATGCTAAGTTGGGTTGTTAGTCCGTGTCTATTACCCTTGTCATGCTTTCTTGATTCTCATTCGAGGAAGAATGTTCCCAAGGGGGAGATATTGTAACACCCCAAGCTTTCAAAGAATTTTGAAATGAAGAACTCACCTGAAGACATTGACCTACGGGGGAGACCTACGGGCCGTAGATGGATTGACGGGCCGTAGGTGGTGACCGTCAATGGCACTGTAAACTTTCAGGATTTCCAAGTTTCTGAACCTTGACCTACGGAACAGCAGGACGGTTCGTAGTTCAGTTGACGGGCCGTAGATGGTTTCCGTAGATACTTTCCAGACTTAGCCAAATTTTCAGCCAAAAATGAACTTTCTAAATCAATTGACGGAAGAGCTGGACGGTCCGTCAATGGATATACGGGTCGTAGATCCTGTCAGTCGATTGGCCCCGACAGTTTTTAATTAAGGGCTTTTTTGTATTTTCCCTAATTGATTACCTACTAAGCTAAGTCGGTTATAAACTTAATCTAAGACCTATAAATACTTTCGAAGCCTAATTTTACTCATTCCTAAACTCTCCTCTCAAATATTTCTCTCTCTAAAAGAAATCCTCTCTAGCTCAAGGAAGAAGAAGAAGCTAAGTCCTCCATTGAAGGTCACCCAATTTCCTCCAATTTCTAGTGGGCTTTGCTAAGGTATGATAGTGTTCACCATTAGGAGTTCTTTCCTTCAATGGGCCCTTCTTCTTTTTCATGATTTTTAAAGGTTTACTCTAACCCAATTGAATTAGGGTTTTGATCAATCATTGTGGGTTCTTCAATTATGATTCAAATTGCTGATCTTATGATTCCTAGTGCACGATCTAGCGTGATAATGCAACTTAGTGCACGAATTAGCGTGAATATCATGATTTGATGGAAAGATTGCATGAACCCCTATGATCCCAAGCTAATTCTCCCCAATTTGATAATCTATGCTTTGATTGTTGGGTTGAGCTATGATTTGATGAAGTTTATGAATTCTCTATGAAATCAAGCATGAATTATGAATGAATTGAGGATAAACTTATGAATTTAGCATGATCAAGTCGAAGCATGATTTTTCCTCCATTATGTGAGTTCCTTCAAGTATGGCTAAATTGTCTTAATTATGGCTCTCTAAGCATGAACTTGCATTAATTTGCATGATATGAGTTGAACTTGCATGAACCCATATGAACTCTATGATCTGTGAACTATGAGCATGACGAACTAAGTAGAGATAAAGCTAATGAACTTATGCATGTCTCATATGAAGTTGATAATAAGTTAAGGGGTACTTTGAGAGTAAATTACCAAAGTTATAATTCAATTATGTTATGGTTGAGTGCTGAAAGGTTTTCTCACGTAATTCTCTCAACATGACTAATAGAAGAACAAGAGGCGATTACCCATGCTCTTAAGGAGCTATTCTAATGAATGAAGGGACAAGAGGCGATTACCCATGTACCCTAATGTAGACAAAGTGGCGATTACCCAAGCCTACCAATAATGAGCTTTTGACTAATGTAGACAAGAGGCGATTACTCATGTTTACCTAAGATAAAATGACCTATGATTAATCCGTGGGAAGTATGCGTAGTACCGAGTGGACAAGTAGCGATTACCCAAGTCCCATAACCTATGTGCCACCATAGTGTGATGGTCTATGATAGACACTAGCTAGTGGATCCACATAAGCTAAGAAGTTCATGGTCTTACCTTAGCAAGTAGGACACCTCTTTTCTACGTGGGGTAGACACCGAATTCCGTGTTGATAGCTACATGGTCTTACATGTTGGTTAAGGCTATTCCCCACAAGTTACATGTTGGCCTTGATATGCTTTATGTTTCAAGTTTATCATGGCTTTAGCTTGGCCATTGCATGTCATGATTATGTCTCTATCTCTAGTACGATTTATGTGTTTACGTGCATTGCTATCATACTTAGTACTTAATTTTGCTAATGCATACTTTTCCCTGCATGAACTTCTTTGGTGTAGGACGTGGCGATTCACCTTCCACTCGTGGAAAGAGCTTGATTAGAGAGTTGATAGAAGACTTGGTGAGTCCTCATCCATCCGAGGACATAGCCTAGCTCTTATTTCTTTTTTTCATGTATTTCCTTTTAGTTTATGAATTGTATTGGGTTACGTCCCAACTTTACTTTCTATGATAGGTTGACTTTGAAACATTAGATGTAGACTTCCGTTGTTTCATTTAAAAAGCTTTGATATGAAATTCTCTTTCGAAATTTTATTCTCTATTATCTTTTATGTAATGTGTGCTAACGGCTTGTATAAGGCCTCTCGAGGTCTTGTACGCCATGTCACATCTAGGGGGTACCTTGGGTCGTGACATTCATATCTTCTCTGTTTTGGGGTTTTGAATAATTTTTATTTGACAGTTAAGATTTCAATTCAAAGTGGGTGTTAAGGATTATTATTGCTTATCAACACTTTGATGGCTGAAAGAATAATTGGTATAATTTCTTTCACTTTTTTTATGCTTGGCTAAAACTCCAATTCTAGGCTTGTTATTATGGAGTTGGGTGTTAACTAATAATGATTATCTAGCATTATTGAGCAAGCACTTGCACCCTCTATATGACGTTGATACCGACTCCCACACCCCTAGATCATCTTCTACTTGTTTAGACCATGTTTTATTTGAATTGCAATAATTGATTTCAAACTCTTATTTTAAATTTGGTGGAATCATCTGCCCATTTGTTTTAATTGCAATATTGAATTAGTTTGCTTCTTAATTTCCTTATTAAATTCTTTGATTTAGATCACTCCCTATGGGATTCCACCCCGACTCTATTGTTGGTTATTTATATTGCTAGCAATCGCTTACTCATTTAATTATTTTTGTGAGTAAGTTGAGCATTACAAAAATTGGTATTGTTACCGAGGAGTGGTGGCAGAATTCAGTTTGTGAAGTTAATTTGTGAACTTGTTTGTTTGTAGTAGACTACATTTACATTTGTTGTAGTTGTGCCCCATTTATAGGAGGAAATATAAGTGTTAATGGAAGTGAAGATGCTAGTCACTATAGGCAAAATGATAACATAAAAGATATGGAATACATGCATGCTAATGTCATAGAGAGCACATGTAACACCTCGGATTCGAGAGGAAGGAAATTTATGGTATTTTAGGTCTAGTGCAAGTACCAACGAAAGCCATCTACGGGCCGTAGGTTGACTTACAGGGCATAGGTGGGAACCATAGGTGGAAAGATAAAAATCTTCAAAATGTCAAGTTTCAAGATCCCATTGACGGTTCGCCAGGATGGCCCATCACTACATAAACAAGTCGTAGGTAGGTCTCGTAGGTCCCTCCAGACTTGGTGAAATTTTAAGGGTCCAAGGTTGGACTGATGGTTGATATATACAGTCCGTCGAAGGACCTATGGATCGTACATGGGGTCCCATTGTATGAAGGTCCAAGGAAATAGTTTGAGAACTTTTCTACGGTTGACCAAGATGCTCCGTAGTTGGACCTACGGACCGTAGGTCATGACCATAGGTTGAAGTTGGTAGTTAATTTTTAAGGGCTTTTTAGTCTTTTCCCTAATTGACCTATTTCTAATCTAGGTCGGTTAAACTCTAATCCTAAGTCCTATATAATGCTTCTAAGCCTAATTCTCTCACTTTCTAATCACTCCCAAATTCCGTCCAAAGTCTTTCCCCAAATATTTTTCTCTCTAGAAGAATGAAGAAGAAGAATATTCTAGGGTTTTCATTCAAGTCTCCTAAGTTCACCATTGATTTCAAGCTTCTGGCAACAAGGTATGATAGCTTTCACCTATGGAGTCTTTTCCTCCATAGGGTTCCCAAATTATCTAATTTGTAAAGTTAGAGTTCTTCAATTGAAATTAGGGTTTTTCTTCTATCTCATGGGTTTTTTCCAATTATGATTTAATTGGTTGAATTGAAGTTGTTTATGCATGAATTGAGTTAATTCAATGATTTTAAGATAAAATTATATGAGCCCATGCATAATTTATAGTTTTCAAGCTATGATTCTATGATGAAGTTTATGAATGATCAAAAGATAAATTTTATGAAAATATGCTTGTTCAATTATAAAATTATGATGATTTAAGACTTGCTTTGAGAGTGAAGCATAAATGTTGATTGTTATTGGGTTGCGAAAGGATTTCTCACAGACTACTCAAAACATGTTTTGTGAAAGGACTGATCTCACATAGAGGATTCATAAGGGTTGAAAGGTTTTCTCAACTAAACTTTGAATCAAGATTAAGGAGCTATTCGAATGATAAGACAAGAGGTGATTACCCATCTCTATTGATGATAAGATGGGTTATAAATTATGACTATTCCGTGGGAACTATGCTTAGCACCTAGTTGATATTGAGATGGAAGCTCTCCCGCTAATAGTGGCCGGGTTTCTAGTAGCAATCTCCTAATCCCATAACTATATGCCATAGGTTTGTCTTAGATAGACAATAGCTAGTGGATCCACCTAATCTAGAAACTATGATTCTTACCTTGGCTAGTCAAGAACCCTCTTTTCGGTGTGGGGTAGACACCGCATTCCATGTTGTAGCTCACATGGTCTATGTCGGTTACGGCTCACTTTCCACAGCAATGAACTAAGATTTTATTTCTAAAGGCTTTATAAGTATATGTTGTTTAAGAAGATTTCCTTGCATTACCATGGCTTTTACCTCATGTTTTCTATCATGTCATATGATTTAAATTGGTCGTTATATCTTATGTATAGCCCTTTTTAGCATGATTTTGTAACCTATAAGCATAGTTATCATACTTGGTACATTCTTGTACTAACGTATACTCTTGCCTACATTTTCTTATAAGTGTAGAATTTGGCTTATCTCCATCCACCCTTGGCTAGTCGTTGCATTCGAGAGATGAAGATTTGGTGAGTCCTCATATGTTCGAGGACATAGCCAAATTTACCCTTTTATGTCATTTCCTTTTTAAGACTTGTATGGGTTACATCCCACTTTCCTTCTATTAATGTATTAGATGGCTTAGAGACTATGTTTAGACTTCCGCTACTTTTATATAACAATTGTCTTTTGTAATCTTATCTACTATTATCTTGTATGATGTATGCTAAGTGGTTTGTATAGGACCTTCAGGGGTCTTGTACGCCATGTCACGTCTAGGGGGCACTTTAGGTCGTGACAACACAAGAGCTATCCAATTACCGCCTACTACTGGAAAGCTATGTTTTATGTTTCTGGAATAATGTTGTCATTGCTCCAGATGAGAGGGATTTTCGAAGGTCTTGCTCATGAAGACCCCCACGAACATCTCCAAATCTTTATGGATATTTGAGGGCCTTTCAGTTTCTAGAATATTTCACAAGAGTCCATCGTTTGAGGTTGTTTCCTTTCTCCTTAACAAGAGAAGCATCAAAGTGGTTGGCAGAATTAGCACAAGAGTTCATAACTTCGTGGGAGGAACTAAAAGAACTTTTCCTTGAAAGATTTTCCCTCCTTCGAAGATGGTGAAACTTTTAGATAGCATCAAAAACTAAAAGAGAGGGGATGCTGAGCCTCTCCATGACACTTGGTTGTGATACCAAAAGTTATTGTTGCAATGCCCGACACATGTTGTCCTAGAAACCTTTTTGCTACAGTATTTCTATGGTAGCCTTGATACAATGAATAAAGGATTGGATGGCCAACTGATTCATGGACGAGTAATGCGACAACCATTTGATGTGGCATCAATATTACTCGATTACATGACAAAAATAAATCGAGCTTGGTACACTAGGGAGGACCAAGTGTCTTCTTTACAGTTGTGTATGACCAAGGAACAGATGAAAAAGAACTAAGAGAATGATGAGAATATAACAAAGATGATGACCTAACTTGATATGTTACCTAAACATGTCATGGGGTTAGATATAAATCGGTGAAAGCAGTTGGTGTAAGCAATGGGCAATGGCTGGATGATGCAACTTTTGAAGCATTATACAATGAATAAGCTCCATACATGGGAACAAAGTTGAGGGCTCTCATCAAAACTATCAGAGAACATGTGGGAACCAAGGTTTTACTAAAGAGAGTGATAATGGTTGGAGAGATTAGCGAGACAGAGGAGGAAATTGGAGAGATCGTGAGGCTAACAAGGATAGGTACATACCACTTCATGATCATCCCAAACCCAAAGAGCAAGCTAAACCTAAGGGGAATCGAACTGATGAAATGATAACTAGGAACTTTACCAACGTTGAAGGGTCTGACAAAGTGTTGAAAGACTTGAAAAATGATTCTCTACTTTGACTCAAACGGTAACTTCCCACTTTATGTCAATTAGATAGCTCGAAAATGAGATGTATCAAATCTTCGCTCATTTACATCTAAGGAAAAATTGAACTTTGCTTAATGATACCATCCTCAACCAAAAAATGATTTTTGATGAGCGAGGACTATATCGTGCCACGACGTCAAATATGGCACTTCGTGGAAGGTAACACAAGTTTTCTTTATTGTTTTCAATAAAGTGTGTTGTGAGCGAAGGTCAAAATGAAGTCAAAATTTGAAAAGGACAAAGTGGGCGGTGACAATACCTATTGGGTGATCAACCTAGTTGGCTTGGCGGGTATTTCCATCCTCACCTTCTTAGCAAAACAATTTGAAAAATGATTCTATCAAAGTTTGTGTACAAGTACTTATTCGGTGATTTGTTTAGTGACATTTGCTGAGTAACATCGGGTCCACCGAGTTGAACTCCAAGTTCGGTATTTGTACAGGCATAAATATCGAGCTTAAGCTCCTTCGGCAAGTTCCAGAACTCATCCAGCGATGTTGGTCGCAGTCCGCTGTGTGCGCCAAATATTGGAAGGCCAAAAGTATCTTCTCTTTTAAATGATCATCATTAAACATTTTGACTATTTTGACTTCCTACACTCTCTACTATTAGTCTAAATTTCATAGTGTGTCCTTTTGTCATAAATTTGCATTTGTAGAGTGCGTTATTGTGGATAATTCTCAACCCAAAACCTTGTTCCCTATTATTCGGTGAGTTCTTGAGTTCTAAGGTTGGTTTTCGGGTTATTATTCTTGCTTCTTCCTCCTTTATATTATTAATGACTCATTAGCTTTTGATTTTGTTAGTATAATGTGTGATGCATGTGGATACGAGTTATAATGATAGATTGATTGCTACCCATGATTTGTACTTGTTGCTTTTGGTTTCCAAATTGCTAAAATTGATGGTGTGGGTTGATTAGTTGAAATTGCTTGAATATTTATTGCCGGTCTTGTTTTAATTTCGTATGGGTGAATTCTGATTAACCAGTATTGTCAAATAGGATTTAATATGCCCAATGATAGATAGGGTGACATTTTTCATAAGGGCAAATCCTCAATTTTACAATTCTTTGATGAATGTGGGGGAAGTCTGAGTACCTGGGGGGGAAATTGAACTATGTGTAGCATGTAAATATATTTGGATGTTGGGTGTTGTTAAAATTTTGTGCATAATTTTGAAAATTGGGTGTCGGGCTGAAAATCATATGTTCAGCGAGATTGTCTTAACCCGCCAAAGTGGTTAGGCATATCACGGAGTAAGTCCCTGATCACCTTCCGATTGTGAATTTTTGACTTGAGGTATTCTCACTTTTGACGAGCTTGTCATAACTCATCGAACCATATCGGTGAATCACCGATTTGAAGCTGACATCACCCACATGCCTGGGTTTAAACGTTTTGACACTATCATTTTCGGCGAGCTTGACTTAGCTCGCTAAATTATCTCGGCGAATCGCAGAGTTGAAGATGATGTCGCCCTTTGTGCCTGAGCTGAAATTTTTTTACTAATGTCAACTTCGGTGAGCTCGTCTAAGCTCGCCTGACTTGTTCAGTGGTTCACCTACCCATTCGGCGAACCTCAAATGTGATTTTCTTGTAGTTATTTTCAACAAACATTCACTCGATGCTTGCTTTGCAATGTTGTGCCTTACACGAATTGGCTAGACCTAAAGTTCTTGTCACTTCGAGGGTCCCTCCTTCTCATTCTGAGTCTCCTCCACCACCTCCACTCAAAAGGAAAAAAGGGAGTGCATATCAATGAGCCCACAAGGCAACAAAAAGTTGCTCCATGCACTTCTAAGAGTGTGAGTGCAAACAAAAAAAAGAAGGTTGTTGTTGTTGAGATGGCAAAGAAGAGGGCACTAATTGATAAAAGCACCTCCTCATCTTCTAACCCTAAAGAGCCCCCACTTGATTATAGCTGGACTGGACATGTGGTTGATAAGGTCGCTCAGAGTACATCGATACCTCATTTGGTTCATAAAGTGGTACCGAGAAAGAGGAGCACAATATGCTCTAAATTGATACAAGACCCAACTTCCAATGTGACATCAAGGGTACTTCCGATCATCACTTCAAGAGCACTTAACAGGTTGAAAGTTTCTGGTGAGCGTACTATCTTAGAGGAGCTTCGCTTATCTACTAACGAGGTCATGAGTGACTACTCGACAATTTGGGAGATGATCAAATTTCACAAGTCGGAGAAATTAACTAGAGCTCGACCTCCGTATGTCCCACTATGGGTTTTTTAATTCTACGAGGCCTATGCTAAGATACTTCCCAAGAAAAAAAATGGTGTGATTTGGAGACCACTCGAAGAAGTTGAGGTCTGGGGTAAGATAGTAAAGTGTGACCAGACGGTGATAATGATATGTTGGGCATGGTAGAGAAGAAAATGGAGATGTACAAGATTTGAATGAAGCATAAGCTTGATGATTTGAAAGGGATAATGGCACCCTTGATTTCTGATATTACTCCCCCATGGTTGGTTGATGAGGTCAAAATTCAAAAGAAAGATATAAATGTGGTGGCTCATTTTTTGTTTGTGTTTATTAGTGGCAATATCATGCAATCATAAAATAAGTCGATTATTCAACACCCAAAAGCAGTCTTGGTCGGGATGATCATTGATCGGGAAGAGGTTAATGGGGGTGGATAATTAAGGAAGAAATGCTCATGTGGGCTAAGCAAGAGCAAACTTCATTGCCTTACAAGTTTTGATCACCTAATTGTGTGAGTCGACTAGAGTTCTGTCTAGAGAGAAGAAAGATGTGAGAATGACTCCTGCCTCTTCCAATGAAATTCTAAGGATTGAGGATGATAACTTGAGAGATGACACGACTAGATAGAAGCTACCACAACTTGAAACCACACCGGTAGTGGACCCTGCACCCTAGTGTCAAACATTGATCATCCCGCTCCTACTGTGGAGCCCTCATGTATAACTCCTACTCAGTCTATAGCCTCTAGATCTACTACTCCCCATCCTCCTGTTGCACCTCCCTCTATATCTCGGCCTATGTTGACTCAAGCCTTGATATACCAGATGGGCAAACTTGCCTTTTCTACGGACGTTATGGAATCTTGCCTTGACAAGGAGGTGTCTCATATGATTTCTTCAGCCACTTTGGCTACTTTGAATCCCCATCAGGTTGAGCTTCCGAATTAGTGTGTGTTGTTTACTTCTTATGAGGTGTGACTTGATAACCTTACCGCTCGAGTTCAGGTGTATGAGAAGAGTGAGGGTGGTTCCACTGAGTTGATAGAGTTGCGAGGTGACATAGCTACTTTGAGGGTGGATGTGGATCAGTTGAAGTTCACGGATATATGAATGTTATGGGATGATGTAGCATTTCCCTAGATGCCAGCAGTTCTGCCTCTAACTGAGATTAGAGTAGATGTATCTGGGCAGCTAGTTTTTGATGGGTCTGACCAGATTGCAGAACAGGCAGTGATGAGGCCGATAAGGATTTCACTCTAGAAACTGACGAGGATGAGTTTGTGAGGGATCATGAGCAGGTGAGTGTGGAGGCCTTTAAGAAGTTATAGGGTATTAAATAATCAATTATGCATGCTACATTCGAGAGATCTCATCTGGATACCTCTAAGATTTTAAATAGTGGGGTCTGTCACTTAGATTACACTCATCCTCCTCCCGATGTGCCGGGCATTGATGCCACACTCACTACCCCTCCTCTAGATGTTTCGAGTATTGATGCCCAAGTTGTTACTACTCCTACTGATCCATCGGACCAGAGTTCTTCGTATGCTTAGACTAATAGGTGAACACCTTTATCATTCTCGTACTTTTATTTTAGCATTGTGGACACTGCTACTATCTTTTTGGTGGGGTGAGGTTATCTATGCCTATTTCCCTTTTTGATTTTTATTTATTTATTTGGGTTTTATTTTTATACTTTAGTACTATGTTTTTATTAAAAAAAATTTCCTTTCATTTGTTTTTTCAGTTTTTTCCATTTTCTTCTCTCTATAAATTACCCTGAGATATTTGGATTGGTGAAATGAGTGAAGAGCTTGTGCATTCATTGTTGATATTTGAGGGTCGATCTTGTTCAATATCGATGTCTTGGATCATGTTCTTGATGAGAAATTTGTGTGTTGGTGTCACAAGGGGAAATTTGTGTTTCTTTACTTTTTAAGAATCTTGTGTTAACTAGTTGCGTATTGATGTGAGCCTTGCAATGAACATTGCACATACAATTCATAATTTTTTAGAGCTGTGTAAAATGATTGTGTTTGAAGTGCCTTGTGTGGTGAGATCTTACTTGAAAGCATGCTTATAGATTCCTAGAATTTGCCTTGTTAGTCTAATTGTTTAGCTTTGGTGAATGCAAGAGATGATATTGGGCACAAATTTTAAGAGGGAACCCAAATCTTCATACCTTTTGTCACTACCTTGTGAAGGTGTGCAACCATCTTAGCACCCTTTTAGCCAATACCATTTGTTTTCATCTTAAAAGAAGCCTCTTGAACAAAATATGTCCCTAATTACTTCTCACTCATAAATCCTTTTCTAAGCATTGGTTTGTTTGAATAGTCAACTTAGACAAAAAGACTAAGTTGGGGTGTGGTAAGGAAGAAGGAAAGAAATCCAAAAGAAAAAAAGAAAGAAAAGTAAGACTCAGCCTTGATGTTGGTAAAAAAAAGTAGGAACCCCTCCTTATAAAAAAGGAGAGAAAAAGCATGAAAATGGTTAGAAAAAAGAAATTCTTAATGAAATAAAAGAGGTTCCCAATGTGTTGAATAAATAATCGAAGATTGAATCTCCAATTTGAAAGTATGAAAAGAACTTGAGAAGAGAAGAACATGAGTACAACGATGCATTGAAAAGGTGAAATCACCGAGCCAAATTGACCATACCTTTGTCATTAGTCCTGTTACAAGTCTGAAAAAACCATTGAGATCTTGCTAAAACCGGGTTGTGTGATTATTGGAATATATGGACAAACCTATGAGATGAAGCATGCATGTATTTATCTTACGAAGAGTAAGATTTGTAGAGATTCCTAACTTCTTTGTTGATGTTCTTTGTGAGAGCATGGGATCGTTTTTTGTTGTGCGGGAACTTGAATGCTTTTGTTGAACATGGTTTTACATTATTAGTGAGCATGAGTGAGTTAAAACATACAATAATACTGGTTAGTCATCATTTGAAGCTTCTTGAGCATAATTGACATATTGCTTTTATTTGTTAGTTGTCTTGTGATGGCACCTGCATGTTAACTCTCATTTAACACTTTCGTAGATACCCTTGTTGAACTAATTGTGTTCTTGATTTACTTGAGGATAAGGAAAAGTTTAAGTTGGGGGTGTTGATGAGTTTAAGATTTTGACTTATTTAAGGCCTTTTAGTTCAAAAAATAGCGTCCTGAATGCCAATTTATTCCCGTAACTGATGATATTTTGACGTTTTGCAGTTATAAAGGCTAAAGGACAAGGAAACAATGAATCCATGAAAAGAGAGGTCAAAAACGCTGAAAAGAGTGAAAACTCCCAACTGAGGATCTTCTAAGATAGTTGGTGGATCGCCCAACGTGTCTAGACCTCGTCTAAAGTGATAATGTTCACTTCTAAAAATATTCAAGGTAGGTCAGCAAAGTGAAGTGCAAAGGGCAACTCATCGAAGCTATTGGGGGCTGTAAAAATCCTATCACCTAAAGCGACAGAAGGCTGGACCAAACTGAAAGCTAAAATAGGCGAATAAGGTTTTCATCGGGGATTCGCCCAATGTGAAAGGCTGGCTCAATTGAGTTTGCCTACTGAGGTTTAAACACCAGTAGCCTGAAACCAGGAAAGGGAAAGTTGAAGAACAAGACGACGATCTACCAATCAAGTAGGCGAGCCCGACTAATGTCGCTGACCAGGTCGCGCAATGGATTTAGGACTAATTTTTGTGGAAATTATGAATAGCCCAAAAGAGAGAGAAAACATACCTAGGGTTATTTTATTATCTGGAAAATAGATTTTTTAATATTGGAATTAGAACATTACCTTTTTCATATCTTCTTAGTTATAGGGTTTTTAACTATTGAGGTTTCAATTCAAAGTGGGTGTTGAAGATTATTGTTGATTATCAACACTTTGATGGCTCAAAGCATAATTGTTATAATTTCTTTCACTTTTATGATGCTTGGCTAAAATCCAAATTCTGGGGGTGTTATTATGGACACTTGCACCCTCTATTTAACATGAGCAAGCACTTGCACCCTCTATTTAACATGAGCAAGCACTTGCACCCTCTATTTAACATTGATACCAACTCCATACCTCTAAATTGTCTTCTTCTTGTTTAAACCTTGTTTTATTTGAATTGTGATAATTGATTTCAAACTCCTATTTTAAATTCGGTGGAATAATCCACCCGTTTGTCCTAATTTCTACAATGAATCAGTTCGCATTTTAATTTACTTATTAAGTTCGTTCATTTAGATCACTCCCTACGGGATTTGACCCCGACTCTATTGTTGGGTATTTATATTGCTAGCAATCTCTTACTCATTTAATTAGTTTTGTGACTAATTTGAGAGTTATCACCTAACACAATCCCAACGACCCTAATGCAAAGCTCCAAAAATTATCAACAAATCCCACCAAGAATGAGCTCAAACTAAGCTCAAATGGACAATAAAAAAGACTTTGAACATTGACAAGTGATGGTGAAATTTGGGTTTGGTCTCATTAACTGAGATGAAACTCTTCATTGCTATTGTGATACCTTGGGTCGCTATCGCAACCCACTAAAAACTAGATCATCGCTATTGCAAAGGTCAAACCTCGAGATCGTGCTAAAAAACATTTGGCCAACCCACTTAGAATGGTCATCACAACTGAGATGGAAGGCTACATGACCGGAAAGAGAAGGTACAATGTCATTCGCGATTGTACAGGAATTCGTCGAGAAAATGATGCTGGATTTCAACTGCACCCGATTTTGATGGATAAGCTGATCACAAAGTTCAATAATTCTTTGATTGGATTGTCAAGATTCGCTCAAAAAGCTTTGCATGCAAATGAACTATGCTAACCTACAAAAATGCACATTCAAGAATCAATGGAGATGTCAAAACATCAAACGGAGTTCGTCTCAACAAAAAGTGGGCTCCTTACCTAAGCCAATATTTTAGCAAAAATATACAAGGTACCTCGAGATGAGTCCGGAAGCTTGGGAACCAGAACCAAAGGTTATTCTAGAAAAAACTCCACCTTTTGGAGCAAACAAAACCATCAGAATTGCATTATTAGATCATTTACCAAATGTTTTGACCGATGTCAATTATTCAAACTTCAAAAGCACCAAAATACAGAAACTTGCACAAAAAACAAAATTAATAACTAGGTGACCAAAATATAAGTTCCAACATGTTATAAATGACTTGGGGTCTCTATAAGAAAGTAGTATAGGCCAAAATAACAACATTTGGAGAAAATGACCTAGCTGGTCAATAGAAAAAGGCAGCTTGGAACCGTGAAGGACCCGCTTGGAATACTATCCTGATACAAGAGTTAAAGCTAAGACAATTCCTAATAAGTCCATTGTTCTCACAAGGACAACGCAATCTAAAAGAAGAAAAACAGGGAAGAGGAAGATATATTTCAACTTACTAGTCATCACATATTTTGAAGCAGCATAGCCAAGATTTCCGTTGCACAAGCCAAAATATGTGTATGCTCTCTTTCGAGCCCATCTTTGGCAAGTCTGAAATCTTATAGCTTCGCGTTGTAGTCCTGGATTGACAGTAACAATTATAGAAATATATTTGAGTATGCAAAATATTACTTGGGAGATGTGAAGAGAATGCTCAAAGTTTCTGGAACTTAAAATAATTACAACATATAATATAATGTTGGATGCCTTAAAATCATGATATATAACTAGTTTTTAAGATTTTTGTTATTGATGCATTTGTCGGGAGACAATATTACAGATGCAAGAATTAATATTTCTTAATTATTGTTTTAGTTAAACAGAACTTCCCTGAGTGGATTAGGATTCTTATTATTTTAGTTTTATAGGACTTTTGTTATTTCTAATTTATTAGGACTCTTGCTATTGTAAACCTCTATTTAAGAGAGTTGACGTTATTAATAAAATAAGTTAGATTTTATCAAGTTTCAGAGATTCGGAACTTTCTCAAACAAGTTCCCAGGTTTGCAATTCCCTGAATGAATTGCAAATTTCAGCAATCATAGGTAAGTCAAGGAAGAAGAACAAGGGCTTAGACCTGACTGTTGGGCCTGACTTATCTGTTAATTGTCCAGCGACTCGATCCAAAACTAGGGACCTTAAATTTTTTTCATGAAGATAGGCTAGGGCTTGTGCTGTCCCTAATGCTCTTATCCTGATGCATGATAAGTTAGTATTTTACCGATTCATTAAACTCAAATTCATGAACTATTGTCATGTTTTAATGCTAATTGAGGAGGTTTTAGGCCCTAGTTCTCTTGAATGCAGGCATTACTTAGAAAAAGTAAAGTTGATGGATTTGAAGCTGGAAATTATTTAAGTACACCGGGGAAGGAACTATTATCCCGCAGGAACCAACATGCGTCTCACCGGCTAAACACTGGCTTGGATAGAGAAAAGTTGCCTTAGTGCCGGTGTTGCAATTGGCAGGGTACAATGATTGATTGGCAATTCATCAGTTCAGAGCAGTCTGAAGTTGGAAGCTTAAGGGAAAAAAAGGCATCCTTGCTTTTGGAGGGCTCCATTTATTTAATGCCTTCCAGTTTTAATAGATATTCTAGGGTATTTAATTAGGTAGCCAGTAGTCTTGTGCCGACACCTATCTCCGGTCACTAGAGGCTTCATAGATAGTATAGTGAATCATTTCTGTCCTGAGTAGTTTCGATGATTGAAGCATTATTTCTATTTATATTTCAGACATTGTTTCTGATTTTTGCTTATAATGTGACTAAAGTATTTTAAGGTTACTAAATGATGTTAAATGAAATTTTATTTAAGCTTCTGCAAGTATATTTAGTCTTTTGCTTTGTAGTCAGCTAGGCCAATAGTTCACTTGGGACCAGCGATTGTTTCCAAGTGCCGGTCACGTCTAGGGTGTAGGCTCAAGGCATGATAAAATGATATATAAGAACCAACCCTGGATCTGGTGTCACTATTATAAGAGCATCTAAGTACAGAAAAGGTTGTATGCTACAGTTTCGTCTAATCAATATACAATCTATATAGATAGTATAGAAAGAAGGAAATCAACAAATCTCTAGACACCAATAGTTCACCACAATCCAAATCAGCATCAGCCATGGGAGATCTGAACTCTGCAAGGGTTGTTCCTACTAGGAGATGCAGCAAAAAAATATGTAGAAGTGTAGAATAAGTACCAAAACACTAGGTATTCAGTAGGCATCATAGGCTGGCCATGCTTAGAATGTAACTATATAAATTTAAAAAGCACAATAGTGCTAACATAACAATTTAATAGCTAACTAGAACCACACAAGCCACTAAGATAGTGAAGATAATAAGAATAAAGAGCATTTAACATACACAATAAGTAGATCACAATCAAACACGTAATACAAGATGATGCAACACGCATATTGCCAATGCATAAGATTAAAAGTCCGGCAAAATTGCTTGAGGTCAACAATAGATGAAATACAAGAAATATATTCTGAATTAGTTTCTCGGGCCCCCAAGAGTGCTTTCTTGAGCTTAACAATATAAAAGTAAACCTTAAATAATCCTTCGGGCCTCTCTAGAGTGCTTCCTAGAGGTTATCTTTCAACAAAAGATACATAAATTGGCATGTTTCAAACCAATCTCCCTTTTTTCAAAAACCTTTTTACAATTTAGTACTTTCCACAAAGTATTCAAACTTCAAAAGTAAAAAAATGTTAAAGTAGATATCTCATTTTAAAAACTAAGATCTCAAGAAGTAATGTGTTTTTTGCCGAATTCCCTGTTTTTATGAGCAAAACCAGTAATACGCTCTCTTGGAGCCCAAAACAAGTAAAAATGGTGATAAAAATGGTTTAGGGTCCCAAATAGATGATTCTATCATTCCTAGCTCAAATCATGCCCAAAACATATGTCGTGTGTATAAATGAATACACAAAACACAGTAAAATCATTCACAAATTCAATCACACCACACAAAAACTAGGTACACACCCATCACAGTACAATCGTACTAATCTAGAACACAATCCAGTCCAAGTGCAAGGCCGCAGGGCCATAAAGCAATAATCATGAAGTAAAAGCTAGAAAATAAATGAACAAAGTCACAGAGTAATACAGAACCGTCGAACGTATATAAACCTAAGTTTCAAGCAACCTACAAGAATTCTAAGGAACCTATATCGTCACCCAAGACTAAGGCTCATCCTAAACTAAAGCTTCATAGCGAAAAAGTTAAGCTAATAACCCCAAAATGGCCAAAATAAGTCTAAATATCATACAAACCTAGAATCTAATCCTAAAACCTCCCTAAAGATCGATGCTACTCGATATATATATATATATATATAATCAAACTAACAAAAGTCTAAAAAGAAAAAATTGTAGCTTACCTCAAAGCCGAAATCACATTTGAACCTCTGCTCGGGTGCTTTACCTTTCTAAAGAGCCTCAAAAAAGCTGACACGCTATAAAAAAGAAAATACATGTCAATATGGAATTATTGATACCCATATTTTTGTTAGGAAATTCATCCCAAATATTGGGTCAAAAATTGACCCTTAGAGTTTAACAACGAAATGGAAAACTAACTCTTTCATTATGTCCCCTCAACGTTAGGATATCATGCCCCAAAGTTGGGCTAAGAGGAGAATCAATTTGGACCTCCAGTGGTCCAAAAACAATACTTTAAAGAATAAGAATCAAGGTAATTGGGCTTCCAAATGGGATGGTATTGTGAAAATCAAAATAGAATACATAATAAAAGGTGATGGGGAAAGGAATTACCTTTGAGTTGGCTTAAATGGCCAAAAAATAAGTGAATACACCTTGATCCGAGATCTCTTCGACTATGTGTTCTTTAAATAAAAGACGGAGATTGATAGAGATATATCACCAATGATGAGTGGTCAAATGGCCGCTTAAGTGGTCAATGCAAAAGTGGTCAAATGATCGCTTAAGCGGTCAGGCTAAGATGACAAACTACTGCTAAATCAGTCCAAAGGCTACTTAAGTTGCTACCACTAAAGTGATCAAAGGCAATAAAATGGCTAGGCCATATGTGCCACTACAGCTAAAGCGGTCAAACAACACTTTTGGCATCAGCCAGAAGCTATGATAGAATTGTTCTTCGAATAGGTCCTCCAGATTCTTTTGGAATCCCATGAATGCAAACAAACTATGCTACGTAATGAGAATCGACATTATGGAGTCAATGGAATCGATAAAATAACCAAAAGAGATGGTTTCGATAAAATATTGACCCAAGGCAACACTAACACAAATCAACTTTACAAGCATCACGTAAAACTCCAAAAAAGCATCGTGGTCACCATGGCATATGAAAAAAAGGTTGTTCTAGACCAAACTCAATGTTTCAGAGGTAACCATGCACTTTTACCATGAATGTTGATCAAAGTCAACCCTTTGCCAAACATTTAAAAACATCTCGCCTAATGGCTCAAACTTATGCTAAAGGCCTCCTCATCCAAACCAACCATGCTACTAGACAAAAATAGACCTTCAAGACTGATGGAACAGATGGAAATATTATAAAATGTCAAATTCTTAGGTTGTTGACCACTGTTATAAAAGCTTCTAAAAGGGAGAAACTCACCCAAAACTCTCCTTACAACCTCAAGAAGGGCGTTACTGATATGAACACATCACAAATACTACACAGAAGCTATAACAAGAGGCCAAATAACATTAATCACACAAAAGCAAGCAAATGACCATGAGGGTTGTTAAAAGTAGTGATAATAAAGGAAAGTAAATCTTTTAATAAACATATATACATAGATACCCCGTAAATTTTTAATGACCCTCTAGGATGTTTCTATGAAAATTCCTTCCTTTCATCATTTATAACATTCTTATAGCAATCCCAAGTCATTTATGACTTGCTGGGACTGATAGCTCGGTCACGTGGTCGTTCATTTTGTTTTTATGCAAGTTTTTGTATTTTGGGGCTTTCAAACTTTAAAGATTGATTTCGATCAAAATTTCACAAAGACATCCTCAGAAAGAAATTGTTATAGTTCCATCAACTCTAAGAGTATCATTTAAGGCTAGTGGCATGGTTGGCTCTGACCCCGAGGCTCTCGGTTTGAGTTTGTGCCATTAAGCTTTTTAGCTTTTAAGCTTTGGCCAAAGTTTGATGTCAGTCAATATTCTTGGTAAAAGTGCTCGGATGAGAATTCCATCAGCATGGTTAGCTCCAAAATGTCAAGTTTGGCCTTGAACACCCTTCCTGAGGATCCCAAGGCTTCAGGGCTAATTTTGAGCCCTCTTTTTTATTTTGTCTTAAAATAGAGTTTGGGCGTGGGACCCACTTTTTATTGTGAGAACCTCTGTTGAAAGTTTTAACTACTGCGTTGTGTCCAGAATATCAAATTTATTTTGGTAACATATCTTGTTTGCATGCATGGGATTTTGAATTCATCCCAAGCACCCCATCGGAGGAATTGGTTTTGCAAAAACCAACAGAGATGCATCACCTGGTGTAGGGCCAAATTACCCTTCAAGTACATGGGTCCCTTGGCTGTGATTGTGAAGGCTGAGTTCCTTGTCCTACACAATCACGATGCCTTGGCCGCGATCACGAGGGAAGGACTTCCTTTGTCATTGTGATGAAGTGCTGACCCATGTTGACCATCCTTGGTCATCGTGATCGCAAGTTATGACCACCGCAATTGCGAGGTTTGACATTTGAGTGGGTCACGATTGTGATGACGAGATGGGTCTGGTCTTTTAAATAAAGGCCTGACCTGCGATCAGCTTTAGTGCTAAAAGTTCAAATTGATATATCTCTCTCAATATATCTCGTATTTGAATGATTTAAAGCTCAGTGTGTCCGGAATCATCATAGCAATGTGGGTGATCAGTTCGAGAGTGTTGGGGAGGCTTTTTTTGAGGGAAATTATGTTGTTTTGAGAATGTATTGCCTCTGTATTGTTGTTTAGATTATGAAATTTTGTGTGCTGATGATTTATGTTGTTTCGAGCCCCAAATTATGTTCCATTTTTTAACACAAGTTCGGGGAGGCAATTAGAACTTTTTGGCAGAGTCAATTTTTGAATTTGCAATATGGGTCCCACATTTTTCTGTTTTGACTACAATTTCTGTCCTTCTCCATTTTGTGTGAATTTAATGTCAAACTGATTGTATTAAGGTTGTAATTGTATAATTGATAGTGTGGCAGCTTTTGGAGGCCATTCAGAAGGGAAAGGCTCTAGAGATATGTTATGGAGCACGAGCGATAAGCCTTAAGGTAGGTTACGACTTCACATTCCTCAGATTAAGCTTGATTATTTGAAAGAATGTTGAATTGTGTGAATTTCCGGCACATACCTACTTGAGAATGTTTAACTACTTAGAATCCATGTTTTAGGCTTTTATAAGGCATTTCGGGACAAAAACATGTCTTTTTTTTAGGGTGATCATCCCTACCTTGTGGTGTACATTTGTTGTTTTCTTGATAATTAATTTGTGTTTGACCTTAGTCTAGGATTATACTAGTGCTTTCAATAAATGTACAATATATAGAGTCATTAGCCCTTAGATTCATTTTCCGATGTCATTCCAGATGGCTTAGATCCTTATTGTCATGCCCCAAGCCTACACCCTGGACGTGACCGGCACTCGGAGACCATCGCTTGTCCCCAAGCGAACCCTCATCTTGGCTGACTACAAGCAGAAAACTAAATAAAGGAATAATAGTCTACAAATGGAATTAAATCTGATAAACTCAAATACTCAACTCATAAAGTCTGGACAATATTCAATAGAAACACTTCTAGTTTGTAAAATAACTCAAAAGAAGTAAATACTGAAAGACTCCTCGACTCTATCTATCTATTTATCTATGAAGCCTTTATAGTTCAACATGGATGTTGGGATAAGACCCACAACACACTAAAAGACTAAACTGAAAGGGGAAAAAGAGGAATCCTCTGGAATGAAAGGAGGCTCACCAAAGCTTACTCGAATGTCAAATGATCTCAACGAAGTGTCTGTTGATGATCCTGAACACCTGTATCAGCATCATTATAAGGTGCAGGTCGAATGACATCAGTACATGGAATGTACGAGCATTCAAAGAAAACTGAAAGAATAGATAACTGAACTGACAAGACTGGAAGAAATACTCAACTCAACTCAATGTAAAGTCTAATTAGAGATAAAATCATTTAAAGCTATACTCAACTCAATGTAAAGCATGATTAGAGATAAAATCATTTTAAGCTTCCTTAATAAAAGATATAACTCAAGGATGTCTCTAAAAATACAATAAATTACTCTTTACTCTTATTTGGGAGATTCTCTAACCGATAACCATCACTATGAGCTATGTGATGATACAACGTCTCGTTCACGTAGCCAGAACTATCCTATACCTTGCCGGGGTATAGAACAACATCAACTAAGTGGATCCACTAAGCAATAAGAATTCATCTAAAAAGTATGATCTTGTACCCATGTTGGAAGACATGGCTTATGGGGGCTGTGAGTTGTTTGAACTCTCCCGCAAATCGGTGCTCAGTACTACTCCCAATAATATACTCATGCTCAATGTTTAAAACATTTTCTTTTCTCAATTTGAGGTAATTACTCAAAAGATCCTCTTAAAAGAGGTAACTGCTCTGAAATATCTCTGTACTCATAACTCATTTAGAAAATAAAGTTTCTTTCTCAATGTAAAAGTAATACATTTGGGAATGAATTACCTCCCTTAAACTTTGGTAAAAAATTCTCTTGTTCAAAATAATAGAAGATTAAGAACCTTTCAGACTCAACTCGAACTCAACTCATTCTCATTCAGAAATGCTTTTAAGACTTACTCACATCTCATCAAACTCTTTTCTTGAAAACATCATTTATGCTCGATTCTATACTTATTAAGACTCTGAAAATCATGCATAGTGAATAATAATGCAAAAGCTTTGAAAAACTCATTTATAAAATAATGCTTCATAATGGATGACTCAAGACTTTCAAAACTCCAATGAATGAACTCATGGACGCTCATGTTCCCTCAAAACCTTTCTCTCACTCATAGCATAAAAAAATACTCTTTACTCAATTAAAACAATGCAGTATAGGAAGCAATGTACTAATTCAACCAGGGTTCATATGAAACTAGGCATGAACAACTATTCGAGAATAAGACTCATATGGATAAACACAATCCCAATAAATAAACATGGAACTCAATGATGGAAATCATAACTCATGATTCAAAAACTCAATAGCATTAGGCTTAGAACTCAACTTGACTCTTTAATGATGGAATTGAGATGTAGGGCACGTGGACGAACTCAGTCTAACGCTATGAATAGCCTTACATACCTGGAAGATTAAGGTTACAATCGAAATTCGAAGGCCTCAATGAAAGCTCTTGAAACTCTAGCTTTTCTCCTTTTCAATCTTGCTCGCAATAATTCTAAGTGTTAAAGAGAGTATATGCGTATTGGATACTGATAAGGTGCTCAAATAAATCCCAAAACGTCAGGTTTTAATCATAAAAGAGTTGAAAATATAAAAACACCCCTCTTTAAAATTGCCGAACTGACCTACAAGGCCACCTACAGCTCGTGGTTCGACCTACGTACCGTTGGTACCATTCGTAGATCTTGGTCCCCAAAAATTGAGTCTCTGAACCCTTTTTGATGACTTGATAGAGCCACCTACGAGACCACCTATGCCTCGTCATTGAAACGATGGACAGTAGGTCAGATTCGTCATTCAAAGACTCAAATACTGATATGACAGTCTTTGGTAAAATGGTCATAACGTTTTACTCCGAACTCGAAAAAAGGCAAACTTGGTGACGGCTGAAAGAGGACTCAAAGACCTTCAATTTGATAGGTCATGGGCCACTAATTCATTATGATCTGAGAGATATGGTCATTTGAAGTTGATCTAAGTAGATTCTTGTGTCAAAACTTAATTGATAATGACGCTTTCAACTCAACTTTGTGCTAGGGGGTTCTTGTGACCTTAAGTAATATCCAAAATTATTCCGACACTAAATAATTGAACTTAACACCTAAGAACAATTAAAATCACTCGGTACGACCTTATACGCAAATTCAAGAATTGTTCGGGTCTTAAATAAGAAATTTCTAGGGTGTTACAATATCTCCCCTTTGGGATCATTCGTCCTCGAATGATGGTTAACTAAGAATGGAGGGGAAAGGAGTTACTACCACTACCTCTCTTGATATCTTAGTTTGCCTACTAACATAGGCGGAACTGATTGATACTAATAGTTTTGAAACTGGACTCAAGCACAATTTGCATGAAGCTCACATAAGATTTCAAGATTACAGGCCATGAGATGAAACAAGGGTATCTAAGCACGAAGTAAGAATATGATTACTATGCCTCGAGTGATATAACTGGTAGATTTTTGGCTTAGCAACACTTCTCAACTAAGCTCTCCTTTCTAATTACTACACTTCATTAGCTGCAACTCATAGCTCCCACAAGATCATATGACTACTCTTACAAACATCTAAGTCAAATTGCTTGCTCTTATTGTGTTCAAGCCTAATCTTTATTTCACAAGGTGCTAAACATGAGATGTTTATACTTATCAAAACTACAAGATTCAGGTTTTATGCCTCTATAGGAAATCTCATCCCATGAATACTACTCCTTACCACTACATTCAACCAAACTTCGAGTCCTACCCAAGAAGCATCTAATGCATCATGTATCCATCCGCATATAACAACACCACATTCAAGCCTAGTACTATAGCCAATCCATGGACTCCTACTAACAAATCCTTCTAAGAATTTCTCCTCATCTCGTCATCTCTATCCATTGAATTTCCATGCCTACTATCAGGAACTATCTAACTACTCTCACCTAACTATTACTCATAGTACGACTTCATTCATCATTCCTCCAGTTTTATAACCTTAGATGGAATAAGCACACTACTGCTACCAACATAAGAAACATCAACCTTCCCCATATCTCATCACTCTAGTACTATCATCAACATCACTCTCTTAGCTAAAAAGGATCACTGAAAGAGTTTTAGGGTGAAAGATCATAAGCACGATTCCTTTGAGAATTTTGATATAAGAATATGCATGACATAACATTATGTTGCTAGCCATTAAGAGTAAATCATGAATTCGTGAGACTGATCATACTATGAGACATGAGTGCTTATATGAATAGGTTCATATCATGAGGCTGATAGCCATGACTTTATGGACTAAGATTGAGATCAATGGTCTAAAGTCTTTTCCCCTCATTTTGGGAATTGAGCGTAGATGTGATTCTATCTGAAGTGTATGAGCATAGGCCATGAACAAAATTCTTATATTTAAGACACCAACAGGATGTTGTAACGACTGAACTTTGAGGAAAATGCTAGAGTATGAATGGATTGATATATCACTTTAACTATTTCTGAGGACATCACTATCTGATTCTCAACTCTTGACATGGTTTCTAATCTTATCATCTCCCCCTTAGGTCTGAAGCTAACACATTAAAGTTGTGGATCTATTCCATCATCTCTAAACTGGTCTACATTTACTTACTCTAATACTCGGGAAAGGCTTATCTCATGTCTTTTGGACTCTCCATGTGAAGATACTAGGGTTCCATCTAAGACCTCTTTCTATGATGCTCCTCTTAACCTCTTTACATTGGCTTATAAGGCTACTTTATCTAACTCTTAAGGGAAAATAAATAATGGTTACATCAGCCTATTCCACATTGACAGCTCAAATATACTCTCAAAGAACACATGAAAAATCATTAACTTAATTAGAACCCCATCTGACTACATACGATCTCGGGTACACATCCCAATGCTCTTGATAATAATCTAATGATTTAGCCACACTTCATTGCTCTCATCTAAGGGTCATAGTACCACATTTGTACCGCTCATATTTATTGCAAGTAACATCTTAATTCCTCACCTACTATATGTCAAACCTACTAGATCAGATCTTGAACTAATATCATCACCCTCGTGTTGCCATCCTTATAATCACGACACTCATTTCAAATCCAAGCTTAGTGTCTATTACTAAACAAAAATATCAATATAATTGCTCGCTTACTATTCTAACTTACAATTACTAGATAAAATTATGAAACACTCGCCCACTAAGACCTCATGACAAGCAGTCAAACATTATCTCTCAGTCTACATACTTATAAATTACTACCACACTTCCATTTCACATCTTAAGTACTATTTACCCACTTACTTTACATCATTACTTAATTAGTTCTATAATCCTTTAAATACTATGAGCTCTTCTTTCAAAAATCATAAGCCTAGCTTAGATCTATCACCTCATAAATACTCTACTCTTTTATTCAACACATATGCTTAGCCTTCACCAACACAATGGCATCGACATAAACTCCCTTCTGGTTAATGTATACTCTAAATCATCCATACTAGTAACTCTTACTCTACCTTCTATCATGAAATCTACACAAACGCAACACTTCTTAGTCTATCCATAATGGAAAACTCCTCATTAATATATTACTGGATGCATGACTGCAACAACATAATTTATCTCATCACTATCTCCATTTCTTAGATTACTATACCTCTGCATGCATACTTCTAATTCTGGGCACTTTTACTACTACTGGCTCATAACATCGTAACTCATACTATCTTTTCGGGTGAAAATACTACCCAAGCTCTAAAACACACTTCCTCATAAGGGTCTCAACTGAAACAAGATTTAAAGAAGAGAGTCTGGGAGTACATTTCACTTTTCGCTCGAACGCTCGATTCATATGAACTAAGAGTGCATTCTTTCGAATCTCAACGCTTAAGCTCACTCCCGGTCTTCTCTCATGCCCCTCTGCAGTCTCATGACTTTTGAAGACTTTTGCTGAGAATAACTCATCGATAAGGATCTGGGCTTTGCTTTTCAACTACCTTGAGTATGAGGGGTAGTCAAATGGATCTGAGAAACGCATGAGTTTGAAGAAATTCTTTATGACACAGTTCTAGTGCACGATTTAGAGTATGAAAAAAGGGAAACTTTTCTTAAATGTCTGTAGTTCCTCATTTATAGAAGTGGGGTCCTCACAACCATAAAAAAGATTCTACTGATACGGCTTCATAGACACCCTAGGAAACTTGAACCTTGTGCTCTAATACAAAGTTTGTCACGCCCCAAGCCTACACCTTGGACGTGGCCGGCACTAGGAGACCATCACTAGTCCCCAAGCGAACCCTCATCCTGGCTGACTACAAGTGGAAAACTAACTCAAGCAATAATAGGCTTTAAATTGCATTAAATATGATAAACTCAAATACTCAACTCATAAAGTTTAGACAATAATCAATAGAAATACTTATAGTTTAGAAAACAACTCAGAAGAAGTAAATACTGAAAGACTCCTCAACTCTATCTATCTATCTATCTATCTATGAAGCCTCCATAGTTCGACATGGATGTGGGTACAAGACCCACAACACCCTAAAAAACTAAACTAAAAAGGGAAAAAGGGGAATCCTCTGGAATGCAAGGAGGCTCACCAAATCTAACTGGAATGTCAAATGATCTCAACGAAGCGTCTGTTGATGATCCTGAACACCTGTATCTGCATCATTATAAGATGTAGGTCGAATGACATCAGTAAATGAAATGTACGAGCATGCAAGGAAAACTAAAAGCATAGATATTTGAACTGACATGACTTGAAGAAATACTCAACTGAACTCAATGTAAAGCCTGATTAGAGATAAAATCATTTAAAGCTATACTCAACTCAACTCAATGTAAAGCATGATTAGATAAAAAATCATTTAAAGCTTCATAAATAAAAGATATAACTCAAGGATGTATCTAAAAATACAATAAATTACTCTTTACTATTATTTGGGAGATTCTCTAATCCACAACCATCACTATGAGCTACGTGCTGATACAACGTCTCACCCACTCTGCCAAAACTGTCCTACACCTTGCCGGGGTATAGAACAACCTCAACTAAGTGGATCCACTAAGCAATAAGGATTCATCTAAAAAGTATGATCCTGTACCCATGTTGGCAAACATGGTTTATGGGGGCTGTGAGTTGTCTGAACTCTCCCCCATATCGGTGTTCAATACTACTCCCAATAATATACTCATGCTCAATGTTTAAAAACATTCTCTTTATTCAATTTGAGGTAATTACTCAAAAGATCCTCTTAAAAGAGGTAACTGCTTTGCAATATCTCTTTACTCATAACTCATTGAGAAAACAAAGTTTCTTTCTCAATGTAAAAGTAATACATCTGGAAATCAATTAGTTCCCTTACACTTTACTCAAAAATTCTCTTTTTCAAAATAATAGAAGTTTAAGAACCTTTCAGACTCAACTCATTCTCATTCAAAAATGCTTTTAAGACTTACTAACATCTCATCAAACTCTTTTCTTGAAAACATCATTTATGCTCCATTCTATACTCATTAAGACTCTGAAAATCATGCATAGTGAATAATAATGGAAAATCTTTGAAAAACTCATTCTTAAAATAATACATCATAATGGATGACTCAAGACTTTCAAAACTCCAATGAATGAACTCATGGACGCTCATGTTCCCTCAAAACCTTTCACTTACTCAGAGCATAAAAAAATACTCTTTCCTCAATTAAAACAGTGCGTTATAGGAAGCAATGTAGTAACTGAACTAAGTTTCACATAAAACTAGGCATGAACAGCGATTCGAGAATAAGACTCATATGGATAAACACAATCCCAATAAATAAACATGGAACTCAATGACGAAAATCATAACTCATTCGAAAGCTCAATACCATTAGGGTTAGAACTCAACTTGACTCTCTAATGAAGGAATTGAGATGTAGGATGCTTGGACAAACTCAGTCCAACACTATGAATAGCCTTACATACCTGGAAGATTAAGGTTACAATCGAAATTCGAAGGCCTTAATGAAAGCTCTTGAAACTCCAGCTTTTTTCCTCTTCAATCTTGCTCGCAATAATTCTAAGTGTTAAAGAGAGTATATGCATATTGGATACTGATAAGGTGCTCAAATAAATCCCAAAACGTCAGGTTTTAATCATAAAAGAGTGGAAATTATGAAAACACCCCTCTTTAAAACTGCCGAACTGACCTACAAGGCCACCTACAGCTCGTGGTTCGACCCACGGACCGTTGGTACCATTCGTAGGTCTTGGTTCCCAAAAATTGAGTCTCTGAACCCTTTTTGATGACTTGAAAGAGCCACCTACGAGACCACCTACGGCTCGTCGTTCAAACGACGGACCGTAGGTCAGATCCGTCGTTCACAGACTCAAAATTTTTATATGATAGTCTTTGGTAAAATGGCCATAACGTTTTACTCCGAACTCAAAAAAAGGAAATTTTTCTGGATCTGGAAAGAGGACGCAAAGACCTTAAATTTGATAGTTCATGGGCCACCTAATTCGTTATGAGCTGAAAGATATGGTCGTTTGAAGTTTACCTAAGTAGATTCTTATGTAAAAACTTAATCGATAATGAAGCTTTCAACTCAACTTTATGCTAGGGGGTTCTTGTGACCTTAAGTCATATGCAAAATTATTCCCACTCTTAATAATTGAACTTAACACCTAAGAACAATTAAGAATTACTCGGTACGACCTTATATGCAAATTCAAGAATTGTTCGGGTCTTAACTAAGAAATTTCTGGGTTGTTACACTTATAGACTGGTGTAGTAGAGTTGGGTATGATAGAATGAGCCTTAGATTAGGTGTGCACTTATATATGATGGATTTCTATTCATTTCTCTGTCTTTCTTTGGCCCTATGAGTTACAAATGAGATTTCAGGCTTCGCTTGGCCATTTACAAATGGAGTTGTCTCGAGCTTGGAGTATTGACCTGATTATCTGGAGTAGAGGTTTCTTCATGGTAAATATGTGATGGTTATTGGGCCTAAGAACCTTCGACAGAAATAAATGTATTATATTTGAGGTCTGGGTACCTTATCTATAGTCGTAGTTCATGATTATGGCTATTTATCCTCTATGGAGTTGATACTCATTAGCTAGATCCTATTGACCACTTTTGAATCTTATCTGAACTTTAAGGTCTTGGCTATGAAATCCCTGGATTGGATGAGCTTATTACTCTTTTGAAGGTTATCTGTGGTTCTAGATCCGGGCTCTACGCTCCTTGTTTATGGGTGACTCTTATTGGTAACTTGTGAGGCTATCCACTGTTAAAGGTTCGGGATATGCTTTCTCCAGCTTAGGACTCTCGGTAACTTTGCCTTAGTAGTTATAGCTATTCTATGTACCAATCGGGCTTATGGGGGTCCATTCAGAATTTTATTTAAACTTGCACATGAGTGTATCCTCTTGGTTTATGGGGGCCCATCTTGGTTTAGTTAGTTGAACTTATTTCATTTTTATCCTTACTACACTCATGTGAATTTCTTTTAGCTTTTCATTTTCTGACCTCTATTTGTTCTTTATTCTCGCTTTTTATATTGTTTTTACTTCTCTTGCTCAATTGGCCTATGATGCCTAATAAGTACCTGTTGTTTTTGTACTTATGCTACGCTCTACTTCTGTTTCGTGGTGGGGGTCTGAGCACCAGCTACGAGCGTTGATGTTTGAGCTATTGCAGCTGTAGTTCAGGGGTGAGGGTGAGCACTTGGTGTCCTGGACTTGCCAATCTCTATCTATATTTTGTTAGCTAGTCTTTACTTTTTGAGAAAAGCCTTGTATTTTGTGTACACTTTTGGGACCTGTAGTTGGCTATTTTTGAAACCTCTGTACTTGTGACTTCAAGGTTATGGGAGGGATCTTGTTATAGATATATTTTGTTTTGCTTCTACCTACTCTCAATTTCTGATGTTAAATTGTCGTTTCCACTTGTTTCTACCCATATGCTCATTACATTACATTCTTGATTATGGGTTGGTTTATCTACTGGTGGGTTATAGTAGGTGTTATCATGACTCGAGAAATCAGGTCGTGACAAAATTAGGCTTGAATTGTATTTAGCACGAACCTTGGCTTTACTAGTGACCATTTAAATACATTTTCTTGACAGAAGCGTGTCTCATAAACATCTACGAATATAAAATATATTTATTTTTCACTTACACCCAAGAATGTAAATAACAAGTGAAGGTAATACATATCGTCATAACAATTAGGGGTGTTTTTTTTAAAAAAAAAACTATCCCATATAGAGTAGCAACAACTATTTTTTAAAAATTCTTTTACATGAAAAAGAATAAATTAATTTGGTAACAATATTGGTACCTTATAACTATCCATTTTGAGCTCTAGATAATTCTACTATTCCTCTTAATTAAGTAAAACAAATTAATTAAACTAAGGTTTCAAATTAATGATTGTACATAAATAATTAATTAATGAGTTTATAATACAACTTTGTGGTATTAATTATAGTTTTATGACACATGAGATGGACATTAATAATGTTCTGTGGAATGGTGCACCTCCAAATATTCATCATACTGCTCTCCAAATCAATATTATCCGCACCTATACTCCAACAAAATGAGAAACCTTATTCACTCATTAAATCCTTTAACCTATACTCATTGAAGTATATTTAATTTATTTCATGAACCAAATGTTAACTTGAGTACTTTCAATTTGAAAACACATAGAGGCAGAAATTGCATGTCCCTCCTTTTCTTATTGCTTCCAAGATGGTAGATAAGAGGCAGATCTCTTCCTCAAGTCCAAACATTGGTTCCAGTCCCGTAAGTCATAAGCCATCCACTTTATACGAGTAAACTTCTTGAATTGTATTACCATATTTGGAACTCACTTTGGTAACCACAAGTACTTTAGTTGGTGAAGAGCATTTGTAACCACCATGACAATGTATCTTTTCTCGTGCATCTTAAAGTAGGACACATTGATGAAAAATGTTGGTATAAAATAGCTATCAAATGTGATATTTGTTGATAGTTGTTCTACCTGTTTTGTGAGTTATTGGATTAATACTTTACAATTTAGCCTTTGAGATTTGTAGAATCTTTTATTTACTTTTTCATTCATGTTATTCTATTTTCATGCAGAATCCTTGCAATGTTTGGTCGAATTGTTTTTAAAAAATAATTATCGCAATATGATGGAGTGACCTTTAGATCATCACAAATTAAAAAGTTGAAGGGAGCATAAGTTCGGCCCTTTGTTCAAGTTTGCAGTCAGTCACTACTCGCAAAATATAACGGACAAGTACAAATTATACATGTTTTGTATAAATATACAAGACCAACATGATAGGCAAAATTAATAGTTTGTCATCTCAGCAGGATCATTTCTTAACGTTGAAGAGCCTACAATCGAACAGAATAAGTTTTCTATACTTACTAGAATCTCTCTCTAAATTATAGAACATAAAGCAAAGGTTAGAAAAATAGTAATATAATTAACAATAAGCCAAATTGTCTCATTCTGTTAAAAAATCTACCTACTTAAGAATAAAAAGAGATGCTTTGAAAGAAAAGAAAACAATAAGACAAAGCTTGAGTTTTCGAAGAGTAAAAAGAATCACCAAGGAGAACCTTAGTGTTTGTTAAGATAAAATAAAAGTTTCATCTTTGTCTTGATCCCTAACGAATATCTGACTTTACAATAGTAGTAACCTCTATATAGTCCAAATTTGAGGAGTATATTTGATTGTTTTTTCAGACACATATTGGCCGTCCACCAATTTTGTGTTGAAGCTCTAGTAATTACAATACACAGTCCAATTTGAGTAGTATATAACTTTTTTTAAAAATGAGAAAAGTTTTTATACGTATTAGACTTGAAATCACTCCTAATCAACCATCTTATTAGGAAAATATGGAAGTTGAACATCCCTAACAAGATCAGGTGTTATCTTTGATTGTGTGTTAAAAAACATTTATCTATAGGACTACGCCTTCTATGATTGTTTCAAAAATACTTGAAATAGATAAATTATGATATTCTTTTGTATGAGTCATTTGGAACAATGGTAACTATCCTTTGGAACGATTTGGTATGATAATAGTAAATTCTTTTGTAATGATGCATATGTATATATAATATTTTCTTTTAAAAAACAAAAAAAGAAATAAATATAAGATGATTTGGAAATGGTGAGGATATTAATGAAAAATAGTTTCACGGAAGACAAAATTATACAATATATTTTGACTACTACACAAGCAAATTTGAACATAATTTTCTATTCTTATATGCATATTTTATTACTTTTAGTCATTGACAAGATATTAGGACAAAAAGTTAGTCATAAACAACACAAATTTTTTCCTCTTTTATTAAAAAGATAAGAATTTATCACTAGACCATAATTTTGGTAGGCCAATTACCTTTTTTCTCTCTTGGGAGTGCAAGAATAGATATAATTTAAAATCAACATATTACCACAATCTTGAACTTTTAATTTTTTCTGTTCTTAGTCATATATGCATTTTGTTACTTACAAAAATAGACCCATTTCATATAATTTTTTTTATATTGGATCGAGTCCACCCATAAAAGGTGTTACCTGACCCACAAGCCCATTAAATATTCCTCAACGTTAAACCCTAGAGCGAGACTATATAAACACCATTATGATTAACAAAGGTTTAATACATCATATAGAGACGGCTAGAATTGCATATAAGATCTATCTCAGCACAAGAAGAGATATCAAGGTTGTTGAAAGAGGGGATCCCGGCCACTTTGTGAGAATTTTCAATGTCAGATAGCATGACTCATGGTTGTTATAGATGTACTTCGCCAAAGAGAAGCTTGTAAGTCTCCTAAACTAATATTTTATAATTGAAATACTACAAATACAATTGAAAATTGCAATATTATCTTACATTAGTCTTCACTTCTTCTTTGATTAATATTTTTTTCTCCAAAGCTCACCTTTTGTTTCATCGATTTTTGAATAACTAGCTTGATCTTCTAATTCTGTAAAATAATTGATTCATTGGATGCTCCTCAGTGCACCATATGTTTAGCAATAATTTTTTATAATACTGGAAGGTTCATCACAAATCACTATGGCCATTTGTTTTATCGGGTATGTGACATATATTAGATTTACATGCACATCTATTCATGTGTGTATACTCACATACTCTTATATTATTTTTTTTTGTTAATAATTTTAGGGATAATTTCTCTCTAGACGTAAGTCTTCTTTGATAATCTTTTCAATTACTAATTTTATATCAGTCTAGAATAGAAGGGAGTAATTTTAATGAAGAATTATAGGTTAGATCCCTAGAATTCATGAAATTGGTGGCGAAGCATGTTGGTTGATGTAATTAAAATGTATTTTGATTATAAGTTGTTTAATTATACTTCTTAGGATGAAACTGACATTATAATTATTGTTTATGATGTTGGGAAGTCTAGAAACCCCATAAAATGGAGCTTTTGAGCGTAAAAACTGCTCAAGAAAGGTTGATGGAGGTGGAAAACTCCATGAATAGGATTGGTGTGATCATGAAAACCTTTTGTATAATGAAATAACCTTTTGGGTGATTGATTAGCCCTTAATAAAGGGTAACCTTTTGTGGGTTTAAATGCCCAAGATACTTGTTTAAAAAGTGGATGATTAAATACTCTTATATTTATTTGTCTTAAACTTTGAGCATTCTAAGGCTGTGAGAAAAGGGAAGGTGTCACCACTGGAGTCTACACCCTAGATGTGGAATTTCCTCGAAACGATTACTGGTCTCAAGAGAACCATTGTCCTAGCCTGCTACTAACTAAATACTATATTACCAATATTATGTTGAACCTTTAAAAATATAAGCATGCAATAACTTAGAAAATAAACTCTATAACTTTATAGTTAAAAAGTTGAAATATGTATAATATGTATATATCTCTAAAATAATTTCGAAAGCTATCACTTCATCGCGACTTGTCTATGAAACCTCTTATTTAATAAAGATAGGTGCCGGTACAAGATCTCTAACTTCCTGGATATTCTACTAACAATTTCTAGTAACTACTAATACATATAACTTAAAGGATCACTAGCTTTCTTCTTTGTATAATTAAAGAGCAATAATGTATTGTTGCAGAAACATATCACCATCACATTCCATTAGTTAATGAGATTTGTATAAAGTAATACAATTACATATTGAAGCTATGTGAACAATGAGGACTATTAGTAGATCTTATGCTATCTACAATATTATTTATCAATATAATTTCTGCTACATGAAAACTCCATCTTTAGGTGACTTCACCTGAGGAGCAAATCCTTTAAATGGAAGCATGCAAGAATAGGTGACATACTTGACACTATCAATCAGCACAACAACGGATATATGAGAGAGGGAGTTTGGACCCATGATGGCGTCACCATCAGCATTGCCTGACTCTCTTGGATCAACCAGAACAGATACTACCATGGAAGAAAGTGACTTGATCCCGCTGAAGCGCTCTAGATTTCCAGTTTGTTCTTCAGAAATTTTGTGAGAAGGTCTTAAAAGGGAAACGGGAAACATATTTTGTTACCAATAGTCCTTCTCACGGCATTTCTGAAGAACAAATTAGAACAACTTCAAAGCAAGAGAACTTCAGTAGGAACAAGTCACTTTCTTGCATGGTAGTATCCATTCTGGTTAATCGAAGAGGGGCAGATGATGCTAATGGTGATGGCATCATGGGTCCAAAGTCCCTTTCTTCGATATTCGTTGTTGTGTTGATTGATAGTGTCAAGTATGTCACCTATTTTTGCATGCTTCCATTAAAAGGATCTGTTACTCTAGTGAAGTCAAATAAATATTAAGAGCTCATATAGTAGAAATATCATTGATAAATAATTTTGTACAGAGCATAAGGTCTACTAATAGTCCTCATTGTTCACATATCTTCAATATGTAATAGTCTTACTTTAAATAAGAATCATTAACTAACGGAGGGTGTTGGTCGTCTTCTTTATGTGTGATATATGTTTCTACAATAATACATTATTGCTCCTTAATTATCATAAAAATAAGTAAACGGCCCTTTGAGTTATATGTATTTTTTTTTGTGCACTCTATATTTCATCAAAAATGACAAATGTAGTTGGCAATTCCTTACATTAGCAAATAACCAGAAATCATTTGACTTTGTCTGAAATAATATGCCATCTTAGAATCAGTTTTAGTCCAGGGATATTGAAATAAATTCACCTTTTTTTATTTACAAAATTATCTTTCTTTATACATTAATGACATCTACGATGTGATTTCCCAAATGACTAACATAAGGAATTGAATATGCCTGTTTGTTCAGACCAGGGCAAAATTGAGCAGTTGAGAAGGGAGGCCACCTTCCAAGGTGATGGCATCTCTTAGAATATTTGAAGAATAATGATCCATGGAGGTCCTTCATAGAGGAAGAGTTTGTGTCTCTTAACAGAGTTTAGACATAAAGCATACATTGCCTCCATCCAAGAGAAGAGAGAAATAAAGTTTAAGGACTTCTTACATATAAGCTAGGTGGGAAGTTTCTACTATATTGTTGTTGAGTTTCTCACTATGGTCATGGTCAAGCTTATAATAAACACACAACTAAAGAAAACATATCACAACTTAAAAAAAAAAACTCGATTTTCATTAATGGCCATAAGTTTTGTTATTATGTCGAGAATATCGCCTATGTCTCTATATGAATGTGTTCTCTTCTTTTATCCTTTCTTTTTTGCTTTATGTTAGGTGTGTGGTTGTATAATCTTCTTCTTTTGTTGGACAGAAAATAGAGAATATCAGTTAATTTAAATGTGAAATATACAATTGTAGAGATTTAATTATTGACTGTTTAATGTGGGAGCTGTAGCGCCACTACTTTTACCAATAGTTGTTTTCCAGTTACATTGACTAATGCTCTATCAAGAGCTATAACGATGGCTGACTTCATTACTACTGTTTCATGCCTTTGTTCTCAGCAAATTTTTCCAGCAATTTAACTTTCAATTCTTTTGGAGAGGTTTCAGGTTTCATTCTCTTTGACAGATGGCTGGACAAATCTGCGAGTTAAATAGGACAATAAGTGAGTTGAATTTTTTTTATTGAGATGGTAATGAAATTTTTGTTGAACGACTTTTTAAGGCCCCAGCTTAGGACTCTTATTAATTGGGTCCAATCTTTTTTTCGACAAAATTGCCCGCTCTCCTTAAACATTATTTTAAGAAGTTTTTCTACCTTTGATAAAATGCTTTTTCCTCGGAATTCCTAAGTGAATTTACTACTTCAAGAATATTAGCAAAATCATGTCAAGATCCAAAAACTGGGTGTGATGGCACTTATGTTATCCCACCAAGACAGGCCAATCGAAACCCAATCAAAGAAGATGTATGTGAAATGAAAACGGAATAAAGGACTAGCATAATATAAATCTGCGGAAATCATAACATAACTCAAAATGCCCCAAAGGAGTGGTCTCACATGTATAAGCCTCTAAGTATTACATTCGATTCAAAAGAAATACAAGTCTTAATGTATATATGTCTAGAACAGAAAAAAATATAACGAACGAGTAACTAATGTATGCCGAAGTGGCAAGAAGCTAACTCACGAACTAATCAAGTCAGCCTCGGATGAAGGTGAGAAGGAGTAATCAAGATTATTCGGGCTCGTAACCTACACAAGTGTAGAATCAAGGGAATGAGTACCAAACAACAGTGGTATTCAACAAGCAGCCCTAAATAACTCGCAACAGAGCAATATTGAACACAAGTATTCCAACAACCATCCGAACCTCAACAACAACCTGCATAGAGTAAATTAGCCAAAACTAACAGTTCACACTCAATAACAACAGAGCCCATATTGAACATCACAACTTACACCTTAACACATATAACCACATGCTCATAGTCTTTCACAATTCAATAACCACAATATCATATCACCACTAAGAAATGACAAGAAATAAGATGAAGTGCAATGCAAAGTAGTGTAATGTCATATAGAGTGATGCATGTCCGTCCTAATGATAAACACTTGTTGTTTCTCAGTGCGGGACCCATGGAAAACATAATTGTTAGTGCATGAGTTGTAGCATGCAACATGGCTCTCGATAATATAGAATCCATCGCGGCGTGCGACACATCCCTCGAAATCATAGTATCCATCGCAACATGTGACACGACCCTTGAAATGGTACATCCTTTGCTGGTTTCCTTATTTTTCATCAACATCACATAGTGCCCATCATAACAGTGCCTTAGTACCAATGAAGATAAGCATGTACAAATGCTCAATGAAAGGATGAAATTACTACACCAACATCCAATCACAAATAATCAAGGCACTTCATCAAGGTAAATTTATATGATCATTCAAGTATTCAAGGCACAATTTACATTACAAACCAACAAGATTCTTCTTTTACCTGACGTTATCATCACAACACTTATTCAACATTTTTAATAGACAAAATATACGAAACCCTTCACCAATTCCACTACTCTCAATCACACAATTGCATACAAGGTTCAATACATTTAACGAAGAGTCAAAAGGTCCACTTGCCTCAAGAAAGAAATCAATCAACCCGGTACATGAGCCTTCCCTCTATGATGGGTCTCCAAATCAACAAAATCTAACCAATTATGATATCACATTAAGAATTGGAGAACAACAACACCCATATCTATGATCCAGAAAATTGGGGTCAAATTGGCCAAAAAAACCACTCCCGAGAACAAGGGTTAAATCTTGAAATTTATGAAAATAATGTTACCAAAAGATTTTTGAACATAATAGCAAAAACCACCTCGAAAAATGAGTTGAAACCAACCTTTAATCAATATTTTTCTTTAAGGCTAGAGTTCTTGAAAAATCCCCAAACTTTGAAGTTTAAAATCATGAATTTGATGTTAAAAATCACAAAGATTAATGGGAAATGAAGATTTAGGGTCACAAACACTTACCCAAATGATTAAACACGAAAATCCTCTTTGAAATTGCCTCCCAAGAGTTCCCAAAGCTCAAAAAATGGCGAAATGGGGAAGAAACCCCAATTTCTGAAGTTCATTAAACTGCCAGGGATTTTGTTCTTCGTGAACGCGGTCCCTCCTCCGCGAATGCGGAGGCCAGTGACTCAACTCTTTGTGAATATGCGCAAGGTGTCTTGTTTGCGAAGGGCAAGGACCTAACCCTTCATGAATGCGGGGTAGGTGCTGCGAACGTGAAGATCAAACTAGAAAGCCTCCCGAGTTCGCAGCATAAGCCACGCAAATGCAGAGGCTAGGCTCCCTTACCTTTTGCAAATGCGGACAGAGCTCCACGAACATGAAGGAGGATCCATCAACTCCAGAAAGATCAACACCAATACACACAAATTCACCGAATGGAACCTCGGGATTCATTCGGAATCCTGTGCATACAAACCAGATATGCTACCCTACTAAGTTTGACGTTTCGGACTCAATGGGACAATCAAAATATATATTTGAGGTCTCTTTGACCCGAAACGTAACATTGTAATAAACTAACTTTTACTTGAAAAATTCCAAACTATCCCCGAAACCTCTGAAAATTTAACCAAGGCCTTATCTAGGCCTTGAATCATCCCCCGATCCAATGGAATCTTCAAAAATCCAATCCAAGCAACTGAACTTCAAATGTTGTCCAAAGTCAACTCTTGGCTTATTTTCACTTAAACTTCTAACTCAAGGGCTCAATTCAATAAAAAGCCCTCGAAACTGGAAATGATAACACTGTTAAACTAGATTCCGCATGGCGGAGCTAATGGAACTGACGAAATTATATTCTGAGACTCGTAGATCTTATTTGCTACAAAAAACCACTCTTAGCAACTTTAAGTCTCCGAAACTTTAAAACTTTCAAAACTTACAACTTATCAATCAAATTCAAAAACCAACTTTGTAAACTGAT
The DNA here is from genome assembly GCA_018342035.1 of Solanum appendiculatum. NCBI lineage: Eukaryota > Viridiplantae > Streptophyta > Magnoliopsida > Solanales > Solanaceae > Solanum > Solanum appendiculatum. The sequence continues at coordinate 1,498,942 of JAGDQO010000538.1, forward strand.
CAAACAGGACATAGGGAAACTATTAGGAGGGGTAAAACATTAATTTTCCAAAAATTTCTAAAAATGATCTTCGAGGTCATTACATTATCCACCACTAAAGAAGAAGAAAGAAGAATACTCATCGTTACCAAGAGCCTGAGACTTAATTTCCAAAGTAAGTATTTTCTTCCCCAAGTGAACTCATACTTTGGACTATACCATAAGGATCCACTACCAAAACTAAACTTCCAAACCAAAATTGATAAAAATCTACAATCTAGGAGTGATTACCAAGCCATGAACAAAACCTGAAACAAAACTCTCTAACCAATAGCACATCCATCAGGAAAAATCTTTTTCTAACATAACCATGAGAAATTCTGAACTACTAACCCTAAAGCCAGGAGTGAAGCGAGATTCAACCACCAAACACTCATACTGCACAAAACCATGACTGATCATAGTAAAATTTCATGTTCCTAACATAATCCTCCAATGAGCTTTAAGCTACCAAAAACTGATCTTTAAACAATGCGTACTCATCATGGGAGAACCAACTAATCTGACTCAAAGAAGGAGATGATCAAGTAACCACCCAGGTAACCATACACCAAAGCATACATAACCTCTAATAACATTGTCGGGATGCTAGAACGGTAGCTGTGATTGTAGACGACTCCTGAAAATTGCAACTCTAAGCCCAATGGCCCTCAAAGTCAACCACACATAGCTGAAACATGTACTCAATGACAAGATAAATAATCAAGACTATCGAGAAACTTCAATTCCCCATGACAGATCTCATACAAACAATCTCAACAAGGTTTGCACATGCAGTGCTACTAGTATACCCTAACTACCCAAAAATTTCCTTTGTGTTAATCCGAATACTCCCACTCTGGTATCTACAATTAAAACCTCTCCAGTCATCCAATTCCCAACAATTTGACTTCTCCATATATACAAGATTTTATTTGATCACCAACATGGCTCAAAACATACTAGACTCATCAAAACCAAATATATTCACCATAATCTGACAATTGAAACAAAAAAATTCGATGCCAACAAAATAGCATTACCTTACTAATCCTCCACTCATGCCTTCAAAGCCATCATTAGTACCCAAATTCCTTGGAAAACATATTGCCACACCCCGTAACTTTGAATTATTACTCCTATTTTTCCCAAAAGAAAGATTTCTATCCGTTCAATCCTACTCTAAGCATTCCATCTCAGAAACTGGTCCTACCCAAGGCTAATAGTACTTTTCCATCAAGCTAAAGATATTGAATCAGAAACAAATATCGTGTACGTGCAACCCTTCACATGCCATGCCTCAACCACCATTCAAACAATTGTCTACTCATGCCAAATCATAGATACGCCCTTGATCACACTAAGAATTTTTTATACCATAAGCACATAACCTTTATTCGCCACCAAGTGTATATGTAACTCATCATAATAGTCTTTGTAGTTTCCATAAACACGGTAGTATCAATCCAACTCAAAATCCTCAACAACCTTGTAGAACTATAAGTCCTTCCTGCAGTGGACCCATAAGTCACCTACCATCATTTGCACAATCCAACACAACATAAAAATGCAGAATCTCCCATACATAATTTTTGTCACCCAAACCAAAACAAACTCTTTAGAAAAGTTGCTAACAAACTCTTTATAAGTCTTTGCCGAACCAAGATTTTATGTGTAATGTCTTATTTGTTCACATTTATTAAATAGTACCTATGACATAATTCCAAATACTTTGAACCCTTCAATATACAAGACTCTTATTCCTTTCACTAACTCATTTACCAATCCTATCCTTTGTCCAAAAACCTATAACATTTTACCTCATACTCTAAACCAAAACATCAAGTGAAACACTTTGTTAGGCCCTTTAATCATTCAAAAATTAATAAACTCTACAACTCAAACCAGGCACAAGTCCTTCCAAATGCTCACTAATTGACACGATGATCATTTCTTACCTTACCAATCCATATCTTGACAAAACCTACTGCCACAAATGTAGTCTTATGATGAAAACCAAAATTTTGATTCAAACCATGTAAACCAATCCCCTTATCAATCGATATTATCCCATACCTAGAAGATTTTATGAAATTGTGTGTCTCAGTTGACCTTACCTTATTTTTTATTAGAAATCCAACCATACCAGTTACCAAATATGAGAACATGAGAGAACTTATGACAACACTTGAGTCGTACGTCTGTAGACATCTTTCTCAAATCTTACCCATTATTTCTTAACCTATTTGGTGAACTTGTGACCTTATTACAATAACCTATACAAGAAAAACAAAGGCACATCACCCCACAAAGTCGACCTTATTATTTGTACCACAAAGTCGGACATATTATTGAAATGATACTTCAAATTCAAGATATACCAACCAATGAATTAAACAAATTCTACATAAACTTTCTTACTAACATTCTCAATTTCCTTCAAACTAGTATACTAGCTGGGACTTTCTTAACCCATTGAATTATCACCTAAATATGAATCAACTCCTTTTGGTTTATAATTAAATCATCAGTCTCCAATTAGATCCTCGAAATACACCTCACAACCTAAACACATAAATACCTTACCAAAGATCCACCACTATAGTTTTCCTTATAAACAATGCCTAACTCATGCATTCGTAGTAATAGCAAGTTAGTTTCTCAAATGTGAATGTAACATCGAACCTTATTACCTGAGTAAGTGAAACAGCTGATAATTCCTTAGTAGTTAGTATTCACACTCGCTAATCGGTGTCTTTGCTTCCATACACCACTAGTACCACATGATGGAAGTCCGTTAGATCCACCACTAGAACACATAATACCCATCGAGAAGATTATACCTAGATAGCTCACATATTTCTACCCATTAAGTAACTACAATACATTACTAAATCCATTCAGTCTCTAGCACAAAGAGATATGCACCCTTTCATAGACCAGGTCAATAATCATAACTATCATAATATGATGGAGTGACCTTTAGATCATCACAAATTAAAAAGTTGAGGGGAGCATAAGTTCGAACATTTGTTCTAGTTTGCAGTTAAGGACTACTAGCAAAATATAAATGATAACTAGAAATTATACTTGTTTTGTATAAATTTACAAGCCCAACATGAGAGGAAAAAATAATAGTTTGGCATCTCAACAGGACCGTTTCTTATTATCGAAGAGCCTACAATCAATAAAAATAGTTTGCTATACTTACTAGATTCTCTATCAAAATTTGGGCACTTAATGTAAAGGTTAGAAAAATAGTAATATAATTAACATTAAACCAAATTGTCTCATTCTATTAAAATAATGTACCTAGTTAAGAATAAAAAAAGGTTACCTAGAAAGAAAAGAAAAAAGAAGACAGGTTGAGTTTTCAAAGAGGAAAAAGAATCACCGAGGAGAACCTTAGTGTTTGCAAAGATAAAAAAAAAGTTTCATCTTTGTCCTGATCCCTAACAAATATCTGACTTCACAATAATTTTAAACTATATATAGTCCCAATTTGAGGAGTATATTTGATTGTTTTTTTCAAACACATACTGGCCATCCACAAATTTAGTGTTGAAGCTCTAGTAATTACAATACACAGTCAAATTTGAGTAGTATATAACTTTTAAAAAAATTGAAAAAGCTTGTACACATTTAGACTTGAAATCACTCCTAATCAACCATCTTATTAGGAAAATATGAAAGTTGCACACCCCTAATAAGATCAGGTGTTCTCTTTGATTGTGTGTTCACAAACATTTATCTATACGACTACACATTCTATGATAAGTTTAAAAATACTTGAAACAGACAAATTAGTATATTTTGTTGTATGAGTCATTTGTAACAACGATAACTATCCTTTGAAACAATTTGTTATGATAATAGTACATTCTTTTGTAATGATGCATACTTATATATAATATTTTCTTTTAAAACAAAAAAGGAATGAGTGTAAGATGATCTGGAAATAATGATGATATTAATGAAAAATAGTTTCACGGAGGACGAAATTATACAATATATTTTGACTACTACACAAGCAAACTTGAACCTAATTTCCTATTCTTATATACATATTTTATTAATTTTATTCATTGAAAAGATATACCGACAAAAAGTTAGTCATAAATTAATAACAAAATTTTGTCCTCATTTATTCAGAAGATAAGAATCTATCACTAGATCATAATTTTGGTAGGCCAATTAACTTTTCTCTCTCTTGGGAGTACAAGAATATATATATTTTAAAATCAACATATTACCACAATCTTTAACTTTTAATTTTTTCTGTTCTTAGTCATATATGCATTTTTGTAACTTACAAAAATAGACCCTTTTAATATCTTTTTTTTTTAGATATTGGATCGGGTCCACCCATTAAAGGTGTTACTTGAACCACAAGCCCACTAAATATTCCTCCATGTTAATTGCTAGAGATAAAATGTATAAACACCATTATGATTAACATAGATTTAGTGCATCATATAGAGATGACTAGAAGTACATATAAGATCTATCTTTGCATAAGAAGAGATATCAAGGTAGTGGAAAGACAGGATCTAGGCCACTTTGTGAGAATTTTTAATGTCAGATAACACGACTCATGGTTGTTGTAGATGTACTTGCACAAAGGAGAAACTTGTAAGTTCCATAAACTAATATTTATAAGTGAAATACTACATATAATGTTGGTTTTTTTAATAAAGAAATTAAGAAAATAACAGGGAAAGACTTTGAGAGAGAAAAATAATGCAATATTGTCAAAGGGAATTATCTTATTAATAATCCAGAGACTGCATAGATTAACATCAATTCATGCATTAGAATACTTAATTAATAAAAATCATTCATAATTGGAAGAAACTCACATTCATGGAATTGAAACCTTAATTTGATGAATTGAGAATTGAATTGGGGGTTTGAAATCTTTGAGGACCCCACGGAGGAAAGGACTCCATGGGTGAATACACACATACCTTGATCCTTTAAACCCAAGAAAATGGAGAATTTAGAAACTTGAATAGAACCCTAGCTCTTCATCTTCTTTCTTATACTTGAGACAATTTGGGATGATGAATTTGGTCAAGTCTTGGGAAATTAGGAGAACGAGTTATGAATGGGTAATTTGGGGGTTTAAAACATTTATATAGGGCTTAGATTAGAAGGTAAAACGACATAATATTGGGTTAAATCAATTAGGAGAAGACCCAAAAGCCCCTTAAAAATAACTGTCGGGCCTCACCTACAGTTCCGACCTATGGTCTATAGCGGACCATCCTGGTCAACTGTAGGAAGATTCAAAAACACGATTTTTGGACCATCCATCGATGGGACCCATGTATGGTTGGTAGGTCTACCTACGGACCGTACATGGCCACCATGGGTACTAACCTTACCCCTTAAATTTTCACTAAGCCTAGAAGTGACCTACGAGACCTACCTACGACTCGTACATACAGTGACGGGCCGTCCTGGTGAACCGTAAAACGGTTTCTGAGACTTGATTTAAGAAATTTATTTGCCCACTACCTACGGATGCCATCTACGGTCAGTAGGTGCTTATACAAACCGTAGGTGGGATCTGTAGGTCATGCCTACAACCCAAAAACTGCATTTTCCTTCTTTTCCAAGTCCGAGGTGCTACAGTATCTCCCTCTTGGGAACATTCGTGCTTGAATGGGACTTAAGTCAACAGAAAGAGGGTAGGGGAGGACATCTAGTAGCCCAACAAGAATACAACTACATCAACAACACATAACCAAGGAGAAACATCAACTCCTAAATATGCTCAAAACATCACTTCATATGGTATCCATGCAAGCCATACTCAAATGCACATAATCATAAAGAAATCAACATAGCTAAATCAATGGACCCACGAGCCTTAAGTTCTTGGTAAAATTCTTAAGCCTTAAGTTCATATCTATGGTTTCCATGCACGGTCCATCGATGAACCCACGAGCCGTACATGGTGACTTGTCGTTGGGAGAACAAATGGGAAAAACTCTCTGAATCTATCTACGGAGGAACAGGATGGTTCGTAGGTTGACTTACGAACCGTAAGTCCAACCGTAGATAGGGTTCGACAGTTATTTTTCTAGGGGTTGTTATGTCTTTTCCCAATTATTTTAAGTCTTTTAAATTACGACTTTCCCCCTAAATTGACCCACTATATAAGAATTTTATCCCAAAGTTCTCGTCATTATTCTCATTCTCAAATTCCCCAACTTCCCAAATATTTCTCTCTATAAAAAAGTTCTCTCAATTCTCAAGGAAGAAGAAGGTCTAGAATCTTCCATTGAAGGTCGTTGATTTGTAGCAAATTCTTGTGGGCTTTGCTGAGGTATGTTAGCATTCACCATTTGGAGCCCTTTCCTCCAATGGGTCCTAGTTTTCTTCAAATTTCAAGGTTTAATTTCCCCAAATTGAGTTAGGGTTTTTGATCAATTCTTATGGGTTCTTCAATTATGATTCCAATTGTTGATTTTATGAGTCGTAGTGCACGATCTAGCGTGATAAAGTAACTTAGTGCACGATTTTGCATGATTTATATGATTTGACGTAGAAATTGTATGAAGCCACGCATGAGCCATGATTCCTAGTTATGAATTCATGATCAAGTATGATCCATGCATTTATGAACTTATGTGATAGATGAAAATATGCATGATTCTAGTTTATTGCATGATTCTAAGATGAATTGATATGTACCCATACTAGATCATGATTTATGAACATATGAATAGCTTGCATAAGATATGCATGTATATGAATAGCTTGCATAAGAGATACATGTTTCATGAGAATTATGCTTATAATTTCTAGGGTGATTATAGATAATGGCATCCATGAGTTTTGGAAAGGTTTTCTTCACAATAAGCAAATAATATGAATGTGAAAGGTTTTCTCACATAAATTAGCGTTCATATGGTTGAAAGGCTTTCTCAACTATGAATCAATTAGGAGCTATTCTAATGATGTAAGCTTGGGTAAGCCCATGGTAGTTGAAATGTCTTGATATGATCTTAGCTTGTATTTGGTAACCCTAGATGTACCTCTTCCTTGGTAAAAATATGAATAAGCTTAATTGACTATTCCTTGGGATTTTACTTAGCACCGAGCGGGGTTTTGGGATTAAGGTTTCCGTTTAGCATCCATGGACCTTTAGTAGCAATCCCTAAGTCCCATAACTACATGCCTCGTAGGTTTTGTCTCAGATAGCGACATAGCTAGTGGATCCACATAAGCTACAGATTCATGGTCCTTACCTTGGCAAGTGGGACACCCCTTCTAGTGGTGTGGGGTAGCCATTACTCCCATTTTCGGTGTGGGGCAGACACTGGATTCCATATTATAGCTCTCATGGTCTATGTCGGCTAAATGTAAAAACCCCATAATAAAGAACTAGGGTAGTAGAAGTATCTCACAAGACTTTTGATATGACTAGCTTGCATTGGCCATGTTTATGCATTGAGTTTCTAACCCTTTTGTAACATGATTTAGTTGGTCATTGCATGTTCATGATGATATCTCACTAGCATGATTTCCTATATGAAAGCATCCCATTGGCATGATTTATGTTATTATATGCATTTGCTTCATACATAGTACATTCCATGTACTAATGCATACGTGTGCCTACACTCTCTTATAATGTAGGGTCAGACACTCATCCTTCACACTCTCGTGGTTAGTTGCTTTCAGAGTTTGAGCTATCAGCCTTGGTGAGTCCTCATGCTTCGGGGACTAAGAGAATTTATTGATTTTGTTTACTTTCAGTTTCAGACTTGTATATGATGTATGGGTTACGTCCCGATCATTCTATTGTATTTGATGACTTTTGAGACATAATCAAGACTTCCGCTTGTAAACTCTTACTTTTATGAGATTGCCTATTATATTACTCATTTTCGTCTTTACGTTATTTATATATATGCTAAGTGGCTTGTGTGGGGTCTCTCGGGATCCTATGCGCCATGTCACACCTAGGGCGTATAGGACCCCGAGAGGCCCTACACAAGCCACTTAGAATATATCATACAAAATAATGGAGTAAAGAATTCAAAATCATAGTCTTATATCATAAAAGTGTTTTGACAAAAGCGGAAGTCTAATATAAGTCTCAAAGCCATCTAATACATCATAGGAAAAGTGATTGGGACGTAACCCAAACATCACATACAAAGTCTGAAACGAAAAGACGTAAAGCTATAAAGACCCTCGGTCCTTGGAACATGAAGACTCACCAATCACTTTAAGCACCAAAATAGATGTCTAGCCATAAGTGTGCAAGGTAGGAGCATTGGACCCTACATTCATGAGATGATGTAGGCACAAGTATGCATTAGTACATGGAATGTACTAAGTAGGAGTGAATATTCATAAACATGAACATGATAGTAAAATGACTTAAATCGAATAGGCATGATCATAAAGAGATATTTATAGTTTTTATAGAGAAGAAATGACATGAAATTCATACGGCATTGTCAAATACATTAATATTAAGGACATAAGAAAACTTTGAAGAAAAACATAATTATTTTGTGGGATATTAGCTTTAACCGATAATAAGACCATGAGAGCTATATCATGGAATCCGGTATATCCTTCATACGGAAAGAAGGGAAAACTACTTGCCAAGGTAGAATCCGTACATATCATCATTTTCTAGAGTGGATCCACTAGCTAGGTCCTTTAAGATAATCCTACGGGGGCACGTAGCTTGGGACTAGATGTTGCTACTAGAAACTATCCTATTTGAGCCTTCGCCTCAAAGCCCTCTAGGTGATAAGTCGAAATCCCAACGGAATAGATAAAATTCAATTATCAATTTAACATAGAGAAAGGCAATGACTAATACCTATCAATGCTTTTGAAATAAAAACATAGAATAGCTCCTTGAACATCATTCAAGCATAGGTGAGAAAAGCTTTCACCCATGCGAATTTAATTGTGAGAAATACCTTTCACAATCATGATGATCATAGTAAGTGAGAAATCCTTTCACCATAGCATAAATATTTTCCTTTCAAAGCATCATTTATTAATATACAATAGCTTCATGAAAACATGCATATCTTCATAAATTCATATTTCATAATTCAGGGTTCATCATAGGATAATAGTTGAAAATCATAATTTAGCCATGGGTCAATGCAATTTCAACTAAATATCATACATTAACGTCAATTCTTGCATTAGAATACTTAGTTAATAAAAATCATTCATAATTGGAAGAAACCCACATTCATATAATTAAAACCCTAATTTGATAAATTGGAAATTGAATTGGAGATTTGATACTTTTCGGGACCCCATGGAGGAAAGGACTCCATGGGTGAATACACATATACCTAGTTCCTTTAAACCCAAGAAAATGGAGAATTTGGACAGTTGAATGGAACCCTAGCTCTTCTTCTTTTTCCTTAGACATGAGGGAATTTGGGAGGATGAATTTGGTCAATTCTTGGGAAATTAGGAGAATGAGTTGTGAATAGGTAATTTGGGGGTTTAAAACCTTTATATAGGGCTTAGGGTAGAGGGTAAAACGACATACTATTGTGTTAAAATAATTAGAAAAAGACCCAAAAGCACAGTAAAAATAACTGTCGGGCCTGACCTACAGTTCCGATTTATGGTGCGTAGGTCCAAATACAGACCGTCCTAGTCAACCGTAGGTATATTCAGAAACATGATTTTTGTACCATCCATTGATGGGACACATGTATGGTTGGTAGGTTTACCTACTGACCGTACATGGCCACCGTAGGTCGTAACCTTACCCATTAAATTTTCACTAAATCTTGAAGTGACCAACGACTCGTACATAGGGTGACGGGCCGTCTTGGTGAACCGTAAAAAGGTTTATGAGACTTGATTTTAGAAATTTATTTCCCCCCTACCTACGGATGCCATCTACGGTCGGTAGGTGCTTCTACCAACTGTAGGTGGGAGCCATAGGTCATGCTTAAATCCCAAAAACTGCATTTTCCTTCTTTTCCAAGTCCGAGGTGTTACAAGCTTGTAACCTACACGTGTAGAATCAAGGGAATGAGTAGTAAACAACAGTGGTACTCAACAAGCAGCCCTAAATAGATCGTAGTAAAGCAATAATGAGCAAAAGTACTCCAACAAGCATCCGAACCTCCACAACAACCTGCATATAGTAAATTAGCCCAAACTAACAGTTCACTCTCAATAACAATAGAGCCCATATAGAACATCACAACTTACACCTCAACACATATAACCACATGCTCATAGTCTTTCACTATTCAATAACCACAATATCATATCACCATTCCAAAATGATAAGAAACATGATGAAGTGCAATCCAAAGTAGTGTAATGTCATATAGAGTGATGCATGTCTGTCCTAATGATAAACAATGATTGTATCTCAGTACGGGACCCGTGGGGGACATATATGTCCATGCATGCATTGCAGCATCTGAGATGTCTCTCAATAATATAGTATTCATCATTGTGTGCGACACATCCCTTGAAATCATAGTATCCATCACAGTGTGTGACACGACACTCGAAATGGTACATCCTTTGGTGGTTTCCTTAATTGTCATCCACATGCCTCAGTACCAATGAAGATAAGCATGTACAAATGCTTACTGATAGAATGAACTACAACACAAACATCAAGTCACAAATAGTCAAGGCACTTCATCAAGGTAAATTAATATAATCATTCAAGTATTAAAGGAGCAATTTACATTATAAACCAAAAAGATTCTTCTTTTACCCCACGTTATAATCACAACACTTATTCAACATTTTGAATACACTAAATATATGAAACCCTTCTCCAATTCCATTACTCTCAATCACACAATGGCACAAAAGGTTCAATACATTTAACAAAGAGTAAAAAGTTCCACTTGCCTAAAGAAAGCAATCAATCCACCCAGTACTTGAGCCTTCTCTCTGCGCTGGGTCTCCAAATCAACACAATCTATCCAAATATGATATCACAATAAGAATTAGAGAACAACAACACCCATCTGTATGAATCTGAAAGCCGGGGTCAAATTCTCCAAAAAGAACCCATTCCCGAGAACTAGGGTTAAATCTTGAAATTTGTGTAAGATAATGATACCAAAAGATTTTGGAACATAATAACAAAACCCACATAAAAAATGAGTTGAAACAAATCTTTAATCAATATTTTTCTTTAAGGCTAGAGTTCTTGAAAAATTCCCAAACATTGAAGTTTAAAATCAAAAATTTGATGTTAAATATCATAAAGAATCAATGGGAAATGAAAATTTAGGGTCACAAACACATACCCAAATGATTAAACACAAAAATCCTCTTTGAAATCGCCTCCCAACAGCTCTCAAAGTTCAAAAACTGGCAAAATGGGGAAGAAATCCCGATTTTAAAATTTCATTCAACTTCAAGGAATTTTGTTCTTCGCAAACGCGGTCCCTCTTCCGCGAATGCAGAGGATAGAGACTCAACCCTTTGAGAATACGAGCAAGGTGCCCTGTTAGCAAAGGTCAAGTACCTAATCCTTTGTGAATGCGGGCTAGGTGTCGCTAATGTGAAGGTTAAACAGGCTAGCCTCCCGCGATCGTGGCATAAGCCATGTGTACGCAGAGGCTAGGTTCCCTTACCATTAACGAATGCGGACAGGGCTCCACAAACATGAAGGAGGATCCATCAACACCAGAAACATCAACACCAACACACACAAATTCACCGAATGGATCTTCGGGATTCATTTGGAATCCCGTACACACAAACAAGATACGCTACCCTACTAATTTCGACATTCCGAACTCAATGGAACAATCGGAATATGGATTTGAGGTCTCCTTGACCCAAAACCATTAACTTCGCAATAAACTAACTTTTACCTGAAAAATTTCAAACTGCCCGCGGAACCTTTAAAATTTAACCAAGCATTCATCTAGGCCTTAAATCATCCCCAGATCCAATGGAATCATCAAAAATCTAATCCGACCGACCGAAGTCAAGCCTTGGCGTATTTTCACTTAAACATCGAACCCAAGGGCTCAATTCAATAAAAAGCCTCTGAAACTGAAAAATGATAACACTGTTAGACCATATTCGGCATTGCGGGGCTAATGGAACTGACGAAATTTTATTCCGAGACTCGTAGCTCTTATTGTTATCAAAACCCACTCTTAGAAACTTTAAGTCTCCAAAACTCTAAAACTTTCAAAACTTACAACTTTTCAATCAAATTCCAAAACCAACTTTGTAAACTGATCAAACAGTACTCACGAAAACTATCGGAAGGAGTAAAATGTTAATCTTTCCAAAAATTTCTAAAAATGATCTTCAAGGTCATTACATTATCCACTACTAAAGAAGAAGAAAGAAGAATACTCCTCTTTACCAAGAGCCTGAGACATAATTTTCAAAGTAAGTATTTTCTTGCCCAAGTGAACTCATTCTTCAGACTATACCTTCAGGATCCACTACCAAAACTAAAATTTTAAACAAAAATTGAAAAAAAATTACAAGCCATTACTGATTACCAAGCCATGAACATAATCTTAACCGAAACTCTCTAAACAACAACACATCTATCAGGAAGAATCTTTTTCCAACATAACCATGAGAAATTCTTAGCTACTAACTCCTAAAGCCAGGAGTGAAGTGAGATTCAACAACCGAACATTCATACTGCACAAAACTATCAATGATCATAGTAAAATTTCACGTTCCTAAGATAATCCTCCAACGAGCTTTAAGTTGCAAAAAACTGATCTTTAAACAATGCGTACTCATCAAGGGAGAACAAACTAATCTGACCCAAAGAAGGAGATGATCAAGTAACCACGCAGGTAACCATACACCATATCATACAGAACCTCTAAGAACACTGCCGGGATGCTAGAACGGTAGCTGTGATTGAAGACAACTCCTAAAAGGGTAGCACTTGGCCCAATGGCCCTCAAAGTCAATAACAAATAGCTAAAACATGTCCTCGATGACAAGATAAGTAATCAAGATTATCAAAAAACTTCAATTCCCCATGTTAGATCTCATATAGGCCATCTCAAAAAGGTTTGCGCATGCAGTGCTACTAGTATACCCTAACTGCCTAAAATTTTCCTTTGTGTTACTCAGAACAGTCCCTCTCTAGTATCTACAATAAAAATATCTCCAGTCATCTGATTCCCAATCATTTGAGTTCTCCCTATATACAATATCTGATTTGATCACCAACATAGCTCAAACCATACTCGACTAATCAAAACACAACATATTCACCATAATCTGACAACAGAAACCCAAAAATCTTATGCCAACGAAATATCATTACCTTACTAATCCTCTACTCATGCTTCAAAAATAATTATTAGTACTAAAATTCCTTGGAAAACATATTGCCAGACACTGTAACTCTGAATTATTACTCCTACATTTCCCAAAAGAAAGATTTCTATTCGTCCCAAGCGTACTCTAAGCATTCCATGTCTTAAACTGGTCCTACCCAAGGCTAATAGCTCTAATTCAAAACCTAATAGTAATTTTCCATGAAGCTAAAGATATTGAATCAGAAGCCAATATCGTTTACATGCAACCCTTCACATGCCATGCCACAACCACCATTAAAGAAATTGTCTGCTCATGCCAAATCATAGATAAGCCCTTGATCACCCCAAGAATATTTTATACCATAAGTACATAACCTTTATTTGCTACCAAGTGTGTATATAGCTCATCATAATAGTCTTTGTAGTTACCATAAATAGGGTAGTATCAATCCAACTCAAAATCCTTAATAACCATGTAGAACTATAAGTCTTTCCTGTAGTGCACCCTTAAGTCACCTACCATAATTTGTACAATCCAACCCAGCAAAACAATGCAGGATCTCCCATACATCATTGTTTGTGATCCAAACCAAAACCAACTCTAGAAAAGTTGCTAATAAACCCTTTATAAGTATGTGCAGAACCAAGGTTTAATACGCGATGTCTTATTTGTTCATATTTCTTAAATACTACCTATGACACAATTTCAAATACTTTGAACCCTTCAATATACAAAACTCTTCTTCTTTTCGCTAACTCTTTTACCAATCCTATCCGTTGTCCAAAAACCTATAACATTTTACCTCATACTCTAAACCAAAAATATCAAGTGAAACACTTCATTAGGCCCTTTAATCAATCAAAAGTAATAAACAGTACAACTCAAACCATGCACAAGTCCTTACAAATGCTCACTAATTTACATGATGATCATTTCTTACCTTACCAATCCCTACTTTGACAAAACCTACTGCCACGGATGTAGACATATAATGAAAAGAGAAATTTTGATTCAAACAATGTTAACCAATCCCCTTATCAAACGATATTATCCCATACCTAGAAAATTTTATGAAATCACATGTCTTAGCTTATCATTGAGCACCTCTCTATTGACCTTACCATATCTTTTATTAAAAATCCAACCATACAAGTTACCAAGTTCGAGAACATGAAAGAACTTATCACAACACTTGAGCTGAATGTTTGTAGACATCTTTCTCAAATCTTACCCATTTTTTTAACCTATCTGGTGAACATGTTACCTTATTACAAAAACCTATACAAGACACACAAAGCCGCATCACCCTACAAAGTCGACCTTATTATTGATACCACAAAGTCGATCTTACTATTGATATGATACTTCAAACCCAAGATACACCAGCCAATGAATTAAACAAATTATACATAGACTTTCTTACTAACATTCCCAATTGCCTTCAAACAAGTATACTCGATGTGGCTTCCTTTATCCATAGAATTATCACCTAGATATGAATCCACTTATTTTGGCTTATAATTAAATCACTAGTCCCATATTAGATCCTCGAAATACACCTCATAACCTAAACACATCAATAACTTACCAAAGAGCCACCACTATAGTTTTCCTTATAAACAATGCCTAACTCAAGCATCCGTAGTAATAGCTAGTTAGTTTCTCAAATGTGCATGTAACATTGAACCTTATTACCCGAGTAGGTGAAACAACTGATAATTCCTTCAGTAGTTACTATTCACACTTTATAATTGGTTTCTCTGCTTCCATATATCACTAGTACTACGTGATGGAAGTCATTAGATCCACCACTAGAACACATAATACCTACCGAGAAGATTGTACCCAAACAGCCCACACATTTCTACCCATTAAGTAACTACAATACATTACTAAATCCGTTCAGTATCTAGCTCAAAGTGATATGCACCCTTCATAGACCAGGTCGATAATCATAATTTCGTAATATGATGGAGTGACCTTTAGATCATCACAAATTAAGAAATTGAGGGGAGCATAAGTTCAAACCTTTGTTCCAGTTTGTAGTCAAGGACTACTCGGAAAATTTAAAGGACAAGTAGAAATTATACATGTTTTGTATAAATATACAAGTCCAACATGATAGGCAAAAATAATAGTTCGGTATCTCAACAAGACCATTTCTTAACGTCGAAGAGCCTAAAATCGAAAAAAATAATTTTGCTATTCTTACTAGAATCTTTATCAAAATTTAAGCACTTAAAGTAAAGGTTACAAAAATAGTAATATAATTAACACTAAACCATAGTCTCATTTTATTAAAAAAATGTACCTAGTTAATAATAAAATGGGATACTTAGAAAGAAAAGAAAAAAAGAAGAAAAAGCTTGAGTTTTCGAAGAGTAAAAAGAATCACCAAGGAGAACCTTAGTGTTTGCGAAGATTAAAAAAAAGTTTTATCTTTGTCCTGATCCCTAATGAATATCTGACTTCACAATAATTTTAAACTATATATATAGTCCAAATTTTAGGAGTATGTTTGATTGTTTTTTCAAACACATACTGGCCGTCCACCAATTTTGTGTTGAAGCTCTAGTAATTATAATACGCAGTCAAATTTGAGTAGTATATTACTTTTTTAAAAAATGAAAACGCTTGTACACGTTTAGACTTGAAATCACTCCTAATCAACCTTATTATTAGGAAAATATGGAAGTTGCACACCCCTAATAAGATCAGGTGCTATCTTTTATTGTGTGTTCACAAACATTTATCTATACGACTACACCTTTTATGATAATTTAAAAAATACTTGAAACAGATAAATTAGGATATTCTTTTGTGTGAGTCATTCGGAACAACGGTAACAATCCTTCGAAACAATTTGGTATGATAATAGTACATTCTTTTCTAATGATTCTCATATATATATAATATTTTCTGTTAAAACAAAAAAGGAATGATATAAGATGATCTTAAAATAGTGAGGATATTAATGAAAAATAGTTTCACGGAGGAAAAGATTACACAATAAATTTGACTACTACACAAGCAACCTTGAACCTAATTTCCTATTCTTATATACATATTTTATCACTTTTAGTCATTGACAAGATATAACGACAAAAAGTTAGTTATATAACAAAAATTTTGACTTTTTTCTCTCTCAGGAGTGCAAGAATATACATATATCAAAATCAACATATTACCACAATCTTGAATTTTTTAGTTTTTATGTTCCTAGTCATATATGCATTTTGTAAATTACAAAAAAGACCCTTTTCGTATCTATATTTTTAGATATTGAATCTTGTCCACCCATAAAAGGTGTTACTTGACACACAATCCAATTAAATATTCACCCACGTTAAACGCTAGAGCTAGACTTTATGGAAACCATTATGATTAACAAAGGTTTAATCCATCATATAGAGATGTCTAGAAGTACATATAAGATCTATCTTTACAAAAGAAGAGATGTCAAGGTTGTGGAAAGAGGGGATCTAGGCCACTTTGTGTAAATTTTCAATGTCAAATAACACGACTCATGGTTGTTGTAGATGTACATCCACTAAGGAGAAACTTGTAAGTGTCATAAACCAATATTTATAAGTGAAATACTACATATACAATTGAAAATTTCAATATTATCTTACATTAGTCTTCACTTCTTCTTTGATTTATTTTTTCTCCAAAGCTCCCCTTTTGTTTCATTGACTTATCAATGTCTAGATTGATCTTTTGATTCTTTAAATGATAATTATTTCATTGAATGTTTCTCGGTGCATCATATGCTTAGAAATGATTATCGATAATATTGGAAGGTCCATCACAAATCACTAGGGCCATTTGTTTCATCAGGTATGTGATATAGATTAGATTTACATACATATCTATTCATGTGTGTATACTCACACACCCATATATATAGTTGATTGATAAAATCGGAAATGTTAAATTAACAATACTAATTTTATTATTTATATTATCATTTATTAAAACTAATAAAAGGGGATGGTCCATTTGCCATACGTCGATAAATTGTTAATTGAAAAATTAATAAATATATGTAAATGCCCCTAGTGAAATTAGCAAAGGCTTAGATGAAATATATAGATTTCTACAAAACCTGCAAATAAAATACAACAAATATACTTTTATCTTATCACCAAGCATTCAATAAATAGGATGACTTGCTTAAATTTTGAAAAATATTCAAAAAAGAATAAATAAAAATAAAATTACAATGAAATCCACCTTTTACTCACTAATAAATATTCCTCTTTATCCTGTCGTTAATATTCTTTGATAGATAAAATGTTTCTCAAAGTTCTACATATACTTGATATACGTAAACTTTATTAAGAAAATAGGAAATGAAAAGAATAATAAAAAAGGGAAAAAATAGTAATGTGAAAATATGGGGATTTAGTGCTAATTAATTTGCTTAATCGTTGACACTTATGTTTCATAAAGTTTACATTTTCTTCTCTTTTTATCAATAAAAATAATAATAAAACTAATAGATGAAGGATATATACATTATGACTAAATAGTATAATCTGAACAACTTAAAAGAACAACTAACTTGTTGATGTTTTCACATAATTAGCTCAAACCTAAGGAATCCAGAATTGTGAAACAACGACCTTCTGCTATTTTCCTCACTAATTACTCTACCAGAACTTGTGTGGGCAAGTGTTTGTTTGTCTTAAAAAGAATAATCTTCTCTACTTTCCTCTTGTCCCACCCTTTCATTTCAATGAGGAAGAACAAACGATTTCAGCCTTAAAGAACTGTTAATAGGGACAATCAAGGGGCAATTAAAATGAATCAAAAGCAAAACGTTTTTGCTTTTAAGTGCAAAACCTTTTCTTTTATTATTCAAACATTTAAAATTCAAAAGTCTTATTCTATTAAGATGACCAGTAAAATATAATTTTTACTTGTTCTATATATAATATATCCCTTTTCAAGAACTGGTTAATTAGTCAGGCATAGTAGGGACCACAAGCTTATTAATTGAGGCTTTCAATTATGATATTAATTTGCAAACAAACTAATAGAAGTTATCATGAAGAAACTTTTACATGTAATCTGTGCCAGCTTGTTCAATTTCTTAGAGTCAATTCCTTTAGCTTATATACCATATTAAAAAATCAACATCAATTGCAATTGCTTATACAAATATCCAATAACTTTCACGTTTAAAAAAAATGATTTTGGAGAATATCATGAAGAACTTCTTTTAAAATGTTAATATATCATGGATAAATTTATGTGTTAAATCCACAATCTTGGATTGATGGTTAAATTACTTAAATAACAATCAAGATCATCATAAGAATCATTTGACTAACTTGAAATAGAAAAGAAACGAGAAGAAATTAAGGAAGATGGAAGGGGGAGAAAAAATAAAATCTACATAAGTAACTGAATTATTATATATTTGAATTGACATTGAAATGATCTACTTTCAACTTGTAAAAGATTTATGAGTACATTAATAATTACTGGTACAGATTTAGTACTTTTACTATTTACAATCTCAATTGTTAGTGCTCTTAAACTCTGGGGTAAAATTTTCTAGTTTCCACTTTGGAAGAGTTTCCATTGTGCATCAAAAAGAATTGTATCATGTGCAAAATATAAAAATATAAATGAACTTGATTTCCCAATTATCAATGACCTACTTATCAATAGCATCCTTATCGTCCCTATCATCTGAGGTTGAATGATTTTAACTAGAGTGAACAAAATCAACTTTATTTATCCTACGACTTCATTTTTCCAACATTATTCAAAACAAAATAAACTAATATCTCTTAATTATTTTATGATTAGTGTGTTGTAAATGGGTGTGATCTATTTTTCTCCGAGATACTATTTAAGGGGTTTTCACTGTAGCGGTGGGGCTACGCTGCAGTGAGTCGAGGTTTGCCATTGCAAAGGTAGACCAGGCATAAAGGTTCACCATAATGAAACATGGTTTGCTATAATTTGTTTGTTGTAGTGGGTGATGTGAGGCAGAGTGCATTTAAGTTGGTTGTTCTGCCTAGCCTTTCATCATAACTTAAAATATTCAAATAACTGAAGCCCATAGGCGACTTTTTATGTTTTAGGGCTAATTTCCCTCTAGACATAAGTCTTCTTTATCAATCTTTTCAATTACTAATTTTATTTCAGTCTAGAATTGAAGGGAGTGATCTTAATGGAGAATTATGGGTTAGAACCCTAGAATTCATGAAATTGGTGGTGAAGAATGTTGATTTATGTAATTAAAATGTATTTTGATTCTAAGTTGTTTCATTATACTTATTAGGATGAAATTGAGATTATAATTATTGTTTATAATGTTGGGAAGTCTTGAAAGCCCCTAAAAATGGATCCTTTGAGCATATGAACTGCTCGAGAGAGGTTGATGGGGGTGGAAAATTCCATGAATAGGATTGGTGTGATCACGAAAACCTTTTTTATGATGAAATAACCTTTGGGTAAATTATTAGCCCTTAATAAAGGGTAGAATTAGGTGGGTTTGAATGCCCGATATCCTTGTTTGAAAAGTGGATGATTAAATACTCTTATATTTATTTATCTTAAACTTTGAGAATTCTAAGACTGTGAGAAAAGGGAAGGTGTCACCACCTGAGTCTGTACCCTAGACGTGGAATTCACTTGAAACCATTACTGGTCCCAAGAGAACCATTGTTCTGGCATGCTACAAACTAAATATTATATTACTAATACTATGCAAAAGTTTCAAAAATATAAGCATGCAATAACTTAGAAAACAAACTCTATAACCTTATAGTTAAAAAGTTGAAATTTGTATAATAGGCATATATCTCTAACATATTTATGAAAGCTACCACTCAATCGACTCGTCTATGAAATCCCTTATTTAATAAATATAGGTGCCAGTACAAGATCTCAAACTACCTGGATACTCTACTAGCAATGTCTAGTAACAACTAATATATATAACTTAAAGAAGTGCTCGCTTTCTTCTTTTGATATCTAAAGTGCAGTAAAGTTTAAAGTAGAACTATTACATACTGAAGCTATGTGACCAATGAAGACTATTAATAGATCTTATGATATCTACAATATTATTTATAACTAATATTTCTTCTACATGAACACTGCATCTTCAGGTGACTTCACCTGAGGAGCAGATCCTTTAAATTGAAGCATGCAAGAACAGGGACATACTCGACACTAGCAATCAGCACAACAATGAATATCCGAAAGAGAGACTTTAGACCCATGATGGCATCACCATCAGCATCGCCTTCCTCTCTTGAATCAACTAGAACAGATACTACCATTGAAGAAAGTGACTTGTTCCCACTGAAGTGCTCTAGATTTCCAGTTGGTTCTTCAAAAATTTACTGAGAGGGTCTTGAAAGGGAAACAGGAAACATAATATTTTTACCAATGGTCCTCCTGTTTTCCTTTCTAGACCTTCTCAAAGCATTTCTGAAGAACAAATTAGAACAAGTAGAAAGCAAGAGAACTTCAGAAGGAGATTTCTTGCATGGTAGTATTTGTTCTGGTTAATCTAAGAGAGGCAAATGATGCTCATTGTGAAGGCATCATGGGTCAAAATTCCCTCTCTTGGATATTCATTGTTGTCCTAATTGATAGTGTCAAGTATGTCACCTATTCTTGCATGCTTTCATTTAAAGGATTTGTTCCTCTGGTGAAGTCAAATGAAGATCGAGAGTTCATGTAGCAGAAATATCATTGCTAAACAATTTTGTACATAGCATATGATCTACTAATAGTCCTCATTGTTAACATAGCTTCTATATGTAATAGTCTTACTTTAAACAACAATTATTAACTAATGGAGGGTGCTGGTTGTCTTCTTTATGTGTGATACATGTTTCTACAACAATAGATTATTGCTCCTTAATTATCGGAAAAAGAAGCGAATGCTCCTTTGAGTTACATGTATTTTTTTGTGCACTCTATATTTAATCAAAAATGACAAAGGTAGTTGGCAACTTTTTACATTCGCAAATAACCAGAAAACATTTGATTTTCTCTGAATAACATCTTAAATTCATTTTTAGTCCAGGGATATTGAAATAGATTCACCTTTATGTATTTACAAAATTATCTTTCTTTATACATTAATGAGACATCTCTTTTTTACGATGTGATTTCTCATATGACTAACCCAATTAAGGAATTTAATAGGCTTACTTATTCGGAGCATTGGAAAACTTGAGGACTTGAGAATGGAGGCCACCTTCCAATGTGATGGCATCCCTTAGAATATTTGAAGAATAACGATATTTTTTAAAATAATAAATTAACTATTCATGGAGGTCCTTCATAGAGGAAGAGTTGGTGTATCTTAACAGAGTTTAGACATAAAGCATATAGGCCTTACTTTGATGGGTTATCCATAATCTTATATCGGAGGTGCCGGGTGTTATTAAATCTGACTCCATTGTTCCATCAGTTTGAAAGCATAGTTTTTTTGAATTCTTCATACATTGCCTCCTTCCAAGAGAAGAGAGAAGTAGAGTTTAAGGACTTCAGACATATAAGCTAGGTGGAAAGTTTCTACTATATTGTTGTTGATTTTCTCACTATGGTCATGGTCAAGATGACAATAAATTCACCACTAAAGAATACATATCATAACTTAAAAACATTCCTCGATTTTTATTAATGGTCACAAGTTCTGTTATTATGTCGACAACATCGACTGTGTCTCTATATGAATGTGTTCTCTTCTTTTATGCTTTGTTTTTTGTTTTTTATTAGGTGTGTGGTTATGTTATCTTCTTCCTTTGTTGGAGAGAAAATAGAGAATATCAATTAATTTAAATGTGGAACATACAAATGTAAAGCTCTAATTATTGATTGTTTAATGTGGGAGCTGTAGCACCTCTACTTTCACCAATAGTTGTTGTCAAGTTACATTGACTAAAGATCGATCAGGAGCTATAACGATGGCTGATTTAATTACTACCGTTTCATGCCTCTATTCTCTGCAAATTTTTCCAGCAATTTAACTCTCAATTCTTTTGGACAGATTGCGGGTTTCATTCTTTTTGACAGATGGCTGGACAAATCTGTGAGTTAAATAGGACGCTAAGTGAGTTGAATTTTTTCTTTATATTGAGATGCTAACGAAATTTTTGTTGATAGACTTTTTAAGGCCCTAGATTAGGAATCTTATTAATTGTAGATCCAATCTTTTTTTTGTCAAATTAGTCCACTCTCCTTCAACAT
Source organism: Solanum appendiculatum (assembly GCA_018342035.1). Lineage (NCBI taxonomy): Eukaryota > Viridiplantae > Streptophyta > Magnoliopsida > Solanales > Solanaceae > Solanum > Solanum appendiculatum. Next base: position 1,521,493 of record JAGDQO010000538.1, read on the forward strand.
ATTTTTAGAATATTTGCTACTTTTGAGGAAATTTCTTTCATCCTCGGAACTCCTAAGTGAATTTACTACTTCAAGAACATTAGCAAAATCATATCATGATCCAAAAACTAGGTGTGATGGCATCTGTCTTATCCCACCAAGACAGGCCAGCCTAATCCCAATGAAACAAGATAAATGTGGAAGTAACACTGAATAAAGCACTAGCATAATATAAATCTGTGAAAATCATAACATAACTAAAAATGTCCCAAAGGTCTGGTTTCATGTGTACAAGCCTGTATGTATTACATTGGATTAAAAAGAAATACATGTTTGAATGTCTTTGTGTCTAGAACAGAAAAAAAACATGACGAAACAGTAAGTGATGTATGTCGAAGTGACAAGCAGCTACCTCACTAACTACTCAAGTAAGCCTCAGACGAAGATGAGAAAGAGTGATCAAGAAGATCCGGGCTCATAACTTACACATGTTTAGAAGCAAGGAAGTGTGTACCGAACAACAATGGTACTGAACAAGAATCTGTATATAACTCACAGTAAAGTAATACCAAACACACGTACTCAAACCACACCTGCGAACTTCCACAACTACAACCTACATAGAGTAAATCATCCAAACCTTATAGTTCATACTCAATAACAACAGAGCATATATAGAACATCACAACTTATACCTCAACACATATAACCACATGCTCATAGTCTTTCACAATTCAATAACCACAATATAATATCACCATTCACAAATGACAAGAAACAAGATGAAGTATAATGCAATGTCATATAAAGTGATGCTTGCTTGTCCTAATGCTACACACCCACTGTATCATAGTCCAGGATCCATTGGGGACATATCTATCTATGCATCAAATGCGGTGTGTAATAGGACCCTCGATAATATAGAACCCTTCATGGTGTGTGACATGTCCCTCGAAATCATAGTATCCATCGTGGTGTGCGATACGACCCTCAAAATGGTACATTCTTTGGTGGTTTTCTTATTTTTCATCAACATCAAATAGATTCCTATCATAACAGTTCCTCAGTACCAATGCAGCTAAACATGTGCAAAGGTTCATTGAAAGGATGAAATTACAACACGAACCTCCAATCACAAATAGTCGAGGAACTTCATCAAGGTAAATTAAAATAAATATTCAAATATTCAAGGCACAATTTTGGTTACAAGCCAATAATATTCTTCTTTTACCCCAAGTTATCATCACAACACTTTCTCAGCATTTGCAATACACAAATTATATGAAACCTTTCACCAATTCCAATTATTCTCAATCACACAATGGCATACAAGGTTCAATACAATTAATGAAGAGTCGAGAGGTCCACTTGTTTCAAGAAATGTATCAATCAACCTGATACTTAAGCCTTCCCTCTCCGATGGATCTCCAAATCAACAAAATCTAACCAAATATGAAATCACAATAACAATTCGAGAACAATACCAACATCAATAATTTTGAAAATTAGGGTCAAATTAGCCCAAACACCTATTCACGAGAACTAGGGTTAAATTTGGAAATTTATATAAAATCATGTTACCAAATGGTTTTGGAACACAATAGCGAAAACTACATCAAAAATGAGTTGAAACCAACCATGAATCACCATTTTTCTTTGAGGCTAGAGTTCTTAAAAAATCCACAAACTTTGAAGTTCAAAATCAAGAATTTGATGTTAAAAATCATAATGAATTAATGGGAAATAAAAGTTTAAGGTCACAAACACTTACCCAGTTAATTAAAAATGAAAATCCCCTTTGAAATTGCCTCCCAAGAGTTCCCAAAACTAAAATTGTTAAAATGGGGATGAAACCCCGATTTTTGAATTTCATTAAACTACCAAGGTTTTGGTTCTTTGCGAGCACGGTCCTTACTTTGAGAATATGGAGGCCAAAGAATAAACCCTACATTAATGCATGCAAGGTGCCGTGAATGAGAAGGTCAAGGACCTAACCCTTCGCAAATGCGAGCTTGGTGCCGCGAACGTGAAGCTCAAACTGGCCAACCTCCACGATTGCGGCAAAGGCCATGCAAATGTGGAGGCTAGGCTCCCTTACGCTTCGAAAACGCGGACAAGGCTTCACAAACATGGAGGAGGATCAATCAACACCAGAGTACATCAATATCAATACAAACAAATTCACTGAGGGGACCCTCAAGATTATTTTGATATCTCGTACCCACAAACCATATATGCTACCCCACTAAATTTGATATCTAGAATCAATAGAACCTTTGAAACATGGATTCGAGGTCTCCTTGACCTGTAACCCATTTAAGCCACAATAAACTAACTCTCATCCAAAAATATAAAACTACCCCTGGAAGTGCATTGGCTATCCATCACTCATTTTTCCTGTAGAGAACATTGGAGTGTAGGATAGTTTATCATATAAGGAGGTACTAGGTCAGTTACTACATTGACATGTTCACAAGTAGAGGACAAAATAGGTTGCATCGATCAAAGTTTTATGGAGAAATAAACTTTTTGAGGAAGCTACATGGAATGTCGAAGATGATATGAAAGCTAGATACCCTCACTTATTCGTTTCTTAGGATGACGATATCGAAGGTTAGGGTCTTTCCCATGCTTCACATTCAACACCTATACATGCATTTGAATGTTCCAATTTTATGTTTCGTGCCTTGTTTACTCTTTAAAATTTTATAACCTTGATAGGAAGATCCTTTAGAAAATGATAGCTAAACGGTTATCCTATCATGGCCATCATTCGAGGACGAATGGTCCAAAGGAAGAGATATTGTAACACCTTCCAACTCTATTCTGAGAATCAAAATCTTCTATCGTAAGTATATAAACTTGAACCGGGTGATATCCTACTTGTGCTTATCTATTAAGGTTCATTCCTACGTGCGGAAAATGTATTGGAAGTGGTTTAGGGTCAGAAGAGACCTCTAGTACTAGTCGTGTTTATAACGTTCCTACCAGCTAAGTTTTTTACATTAGTTAATAAAAGAGTCAATTTCAAACAACCATATCTCTCAGGATATATTTAATAGGTGGCCTATTACCTATTAAATTTAAGGTCTATGACTCTTCTTTCCAACGCCACTAAGTTTGCCTCATTTAGAGTTTGAAGTAAAAGGTTATAGCCATTATATAAAAGACTACCACAACAGAGTTTTCAAAGTCAATAACTATAGACTTGATTTACGGGTCGTAAATCGAAGTACGATCAGTACTATTCACTCATGGAAATTTTTTTAGAAAGTAATGTTTTGGGTCCATTTCTTACGGATCTAATTATGGGTCGTAGAATCATCTACAGACCGTAATTTGGGCGTAGAATGAAGTTTTGAATCCTGTTTTTGGGCCTAATTTCCATGGATAGTAAACCCAATTATAGGCCATAATGTGGGCCCGTAGAATGAACTTCAAAAATGAACTTGACAATACACTATTTTTGTCCAACGAAAGGGTTCCTATGGATCATAGAAGGTTCTACTGCCCATAGGACACATTCATCGGATGTTAGGCCTAGAAACATGTTTATGAAGTTGGAACTATGGACTACTAATACGGTCCATCAAAATTTCAACAAACTGTAAGTCAAGCCATAGTTCCATCACTTAGCTACTGGAAATTGCACATTAGGACTACTAGTATGATCTACGAGCCGTAGAAATATCTACGGATCATAAAAAGGATCATAGTCCACAACTTCAATTTTAATATTTCAGGCTACTTTGTAAGAGTCCTATCTACGGTCCGTAGAATGACCCATAGATAGCAATCGTACAAGGGTTGGTCTGAAATATTCAACACTGAACCTTCAGGCTTGTCTCTGAAGGGCAACAACTGATCGTGGAAAGCTTTATGGTCTGTAGAAGACCTTCGCAGGTCACAAAATTCCAATGTAAGTGTGTATATTTCATACTTCCATTTTTAATTTTCAATCAACAATAATCCAACCTATGTTTTAAACATGGATACACATATATTTCAACATTAAATCTCACAATTGACTGTAATTCCTAGAGTTTATTCTAACAATTCAATCTAACCAAACAAAATTTCAACCCTAGGTCAAGTGTCCAACCCCAATTCATCCAAATATAGAATCAATGATTTGAACTTAACCTTAGGGAGTGAATTCAAAGTTGTGTGAGTGTATTGCAACTACAGTGACTCGAATGCTTCTTCTCACTGACCCGCGACTTCTTTGCATTGAATTTGTGGAATTTTGTGATTTTGGGGTTGCATATTGGTATATATGGGATATGGTGGGAATGGTGAATGTATTGGTTACGGAGATAAATATGGGGGTTTTTAATGGTTAGATGATAACGCTCAAACTACCCTCTAAATAAGTTCAAAGAGTCAGCGATCATCGTCAATAAAAATATCCAACTAAGAGTAGGGGTCGAATCCCACAGGGAACAAATTGCTGACAATCAAAAATATACAGTATACCTAAATACTAGTTTGAATCTAATCATGCAATGTACAAAACTATCAAATAGAAGGCAATTTTTTCTAACTAAACAAAGAACGAGGGCAAAGAAAATATCAAGCAAGGGATAATTGGGATTTAGGAAATTTGGAATTCAATACTCATTCAATGATCCATTGCCATTTCAACACATTCAATTTAATCAAAGGTAGGATAGATAATTGTAGATCAACACTTATCACCTATCGGTCTCAAAATGTTATTTCACGAAATCACCTTTCAGTCTCAATTGCATTCAATACCCTACAATCTAAAACCTTAATCTAAACTCCTATCTCTAGCAAGTTTATCATTCAACCAACCAAACCTAAATTATATCCTTTCGGTCTTAAATTTAGGAATCAAAGTCAAACATGATTATCAACCTAATTCTCCACTTCACGGATTCTTTCTTAACCAACCCACAAAGATCGGAAGATAGATTCAAGCATGCACTCTCAAATCATAAATTAAAGCATGAGAATTAGATCAAATCCAAGTCATGAAAGCATGGAATAACATACAAACGCATTTGAATGAGAAATCAAGACCCAAATGAATTGTCTATTTCTAGGACAAAACGCCAATCTCAATTAGCAATTACACCCACAAATCTAGTAATTTAGAGAAATAAAATGAAGAAAGGATTAAGAGATTTACTAAAATAGAATACAATCTTCAAATCCACAATCAAAATGTGAGGCAACTTGCCTTTAATGTCTCAACCCCAAATTGAAATCTACAAATAAGGGTTCTTCCTTTTTCTAAGCTAAGAGAGGACAAAACTAGTCTAAAAAATATGATCTCCAATAATGCTCCTCTCCATCCCTTTTTTAGAGAATTTGGGTCCATTGCTTGAGAATTTCCATTTTTGCCCTTGACCAATTAGGCGGGCTCTGCAAAAGCGGCAGGAGGTTCACAAAAGCAAATATCGTAAAAGTAAACTTCTGCTCGCTAAAGCGACCCCCACCTTTGTTGACAAGTTCGCAAAAGAGAAACCCCGCGACCAGTTTACTTTGTTGACCCTTTCAAAAAAGCGAACTCCTTTCGCAAGTGCGACATCTGAGGTTCGTTTCCTACAAGGTTCAACTCCTTTTCAGCTTCCATTTCACTCTTGTTCATCATTTTCCTTCCCGGCAACAAATACCTGAAATCAATGCAATTCAATGAATAATTAGCCTCTTTCTCTACTATAGTGCCATAAAATCATAAGGAAAGAGCCTTAAATGAATGGAAATTCACCACTCATCATTAGGGAAGATAAATTTTAAAATGAGGGAAAATTTGAAGTATACGGCTTTTAAGATCCCTTTTTAACACAGTAAGTAGGATTGAATGTTTGGAAAATCAGTAGTGGATAAATCTAGGATATTTGTGCTCCCCACAAGTCCTTAATGCAGTAAACCTTAGAGTAGTAACCTTGTCTAGTGTCTAGCATGCAAAGTCGGTAAGCTAGGTATAACCTAAGTAGATGGTCACAAAAATAAGTCAATTTCACCACACAAATTTTATCGGTCTACGGGTGTATTCTTTACTAAATCTTACCCTTGACCCCAAATTAGCTATCCCTGGTTTGTTCAAGCAACTAGATGAGGGTTGGTAGCCTCAAATATCCATTGTATAATCTCTTTGCCCATACGTTATTCCCTTGATCAGTAAAGTAGGAATAAGATGAGTTCTAATGCGGGCCCTTCTTAAAAAGCAATTAAAGCAAAGAGAAAAAAAATACATGCATAAACACTATTCAAGAATTACTAGTTATTAGGTATACGTTGTTAAGTCCTCATGATTGCCACAACTCTAGTTGTGGATTTAGCTACTCATGCTTGGGTGATCACAATTCATCTTAATTTGGTTAAGATATACCATGCACTTACAATTAGAGTAATTGAGTTCTGAAATCTTGAACTAATGAACAAACGATTTAATATAAACCAATGATTCACGAACTAAAATGGAAAAGTGTTTTACAAATTAATTATCAAAATAAATGCTCCAAACTTTCCGACATAATAAACTAAATAAAATACGACTATTTATAGACATCTCGTAAATAAAATAAACAAAGAAAACATAGGAAAAGTAGGATTTGGTAGTCGTTTCTACGGTTCATGTTCTACAGCTTGTAGACACCTCTCGTAGAAAAAAACTTTCTCAATATTTCTCTAGACTTTTCTACAGACGGGTTCTATGATTCGTAGAACTTTGCATGGTCCGTCCTGGTTGATCATAGTCCAAGTACTGGAACCCAAAATCTCTAATATTTTCTATGAAATAGACCTACGGCTTGTAGTCTAGTCTCGTGGTTCCATACTTAAGTCCAAAAACTCTGGTCCTCATCTAAAAATCAGTCCTACGGCTCGTAGAAAAGTCTATAGCTCGTAGATCAACTCGTAGGACTCCATAAATCTGCTGCTTCATCATAATCTTCACTCGAACTGCCAAGATCTATTTTTTCTGCAAAACATAGATAAAATACATCAAATCTACTAACAAGTTCTTATCATACATGCAAAATTTAATGCTTAAAGCATTACATCTATCGTAAATCGACGGTACATCAAGGTGTACGCTCGAGGCATGAAAATTCTCTTACTGAAAACATCTCCTTTCCCTTTTATGGTGGTTTCTTGAACTTGTAAATTCATGAACTATTTTTGGTCTTGAATTGGTTTAGTATTGTGCCCAATTATTTGGAACAAGTTCCTTGAGTTAATTGGTACTCACTGATTAAAGTTAGTTTCATAATTCCAAACGTGGGGCCCACGAACCCATTTTTTACCCAATTTTGGGTCCATGAATTTAGTGTGCAAAATAGGTATTGTTTCGATTGTATTGGCATAGTGATCATTTACTTGATAGCGTGGTAGCAATTAGAGGTGGGTTTGAAGGGTAAAGCTCTATCTTTGTAGATATTTAAAGCGCCTGCAATTGCCATCAAGGTAGGCTATGACATACAAACCTTAGACTATGTAGGTGTTAGTATTTACCTGATGTTTAGCTAGTTTTTGGAGGGTTATTAGCATGATTCATGTTTAGTTGATTGAATTCTTGCCTTATCTTTCATTTTTTGGCATTTTCGTGGGAGTTAAAAATATTTTACCTTGACTTTGATGCGTACCATGCCATGTTGAGCTTCATGCCTATTGTATTTATGTTGTGAGATTAGTCTTTGCCTTTCTCTAGGCTTATACTAGTGTTTGCCGTATAATTGCTATTTTGGAGTTGTTTTCCTTAGAAAGTCTTACAACATTGACTCAGAAGGTTCTAGCTCATTGTAGACTAATGTATCAAACTTGGGTCTGATAGTATGAATCCTTAGCTTGATGATAACTCTATCCTTATTAGATTTCCATCCATAACGTCCCTATTCTATAGCCCAATGTTATTCGGGGATGACTTTGGGCCTTGTCAAGTTCTCTAAATTTTGACTTGGATTTCGAGTTGCATTGAGTCATTTGTGACTCTGAGGGTTAGTTTCTATCCACGGTTTTACCATATGATGATTATTTTTTTGTTATGAGGTTCTATGAAGTGTTCTAGCCGTGGTTCGAGGTTCAGGCGTATTTCTACTAGGCACAATTTTAGTCGATGCACACTTATATTAGTTGGGTTAGAGTCCTAACATTTTGGTTCTATTGGGTTCTTTGGGGTACCTTCATCTTAGTTTGAGGTTCGTAGTCAGCCGTTTAAGTTCAAGATGATATTAGTCTAAGCTAGGGATATCATTATCTTTTCTGTGTACCCATAGGGCTTTTGGTGGTCCATTTGGGTTATTTTCATTTCAATTGCACACAAGTGTACCTTTTGGGCTTATTGTAACACCTCAGATTTGAAAAAAGCTAAAAAGGGAAAACGGGAAAAGGTCCACGAACCCAAAATAGACCATGACACCCTAGACGGTCCTTGAAGAGGACCACGGCCCGTTAAGGGGCTCGTGAACTCCTTCCAGAACCTGCCTCAGGTAGGGGCCACTTGACGATGACCCAGACGGCTCGCGGAGGACTTGACGGCTCGTTAAGTGGGTCGTACAAGTCATCTAGTTGGTGGGGAATGACCCAAGGTCACTGGAAAAGGGTCACGGAGGTCTAGACAGCCCGTGAAGCTTCACACGGACCGTGAAGTCGTCCGTGAAGGAGACTGATCAGGTTTAGAGTTTTAGTCTAACTCCAAACGATCATATCTTTTAGCACAAAATGAATTAGGTGGCCCATGACTTATCAAATTAAATATCTCTGAGTCCTCGGAGTAAGAAGTTATGCCCGTTTTAGTGAAGCATTGTTAGGCAGGTGAAGCTTCACGACCTGTTTGATGACCCTTGAAGTGCTTCGCGGCCCGTGAATCCTGTTTTGAAGTCATTTCGTCAGCTTTTAAGTCAGGGTCATTTTTGTCTTTTCCCTATGCGTTGGGCACTTAAACTACGTCGTTTGATGCCTAAACTACGTCGTTTTACTCAATCTAAGACTAGTAATATAGTCAAAAACTACCTAGACCAAATCAGTTTCCTCTCAAGTCAATTCCAAACAGAAAAGGAGCGTTTCTTCAATTTCCAAGCCTAGGGTTCTCTCCTCCAACCGTAAACTTCAGATTTCTTGCAGGGATTTTCAAGTACCAAGTATGTGGGTATTCAATAAGGGTTTTGTCTTCCTTTATACCTAAAACTTCAGTTCCTTTTTCTTGATTATCATGATTTATGAAACTAGGATTCTTGCCCAACTATGCAGATTCATTATCCCATTCAATTCTTGTGATTTCTGCTCAAATTCTATACTTGTTTAAATGAGTTGCATGAATTCGTATGGAAATTTGAAAAGGGAAACTTAGCATGAAATTGTAGTATTTTAACATGAATTGGCTTTTCTCCAGAATGTAGCTTGGAGTGCTAGAATTCAGTTTTAGAACAACATTTAGTTGGTTTCTGTCTACAGTTTATCTCAGAAATCATCTTCAAATCAGTTTAGTTCTGTGTCATGAATTCAAGACTACAGTTAAAATGAGCTCTAGTATTCAGTTTGGGAGTAGTGCTTAGCACCGAGTTGGACTAGGGTTCAGTGTACCCTCAAGTCCCAGAACTACATGCCCCCGTAGGTTTATAAGTCCCCTCTTTTGGGCATCAGTTTTAGTGATCACGCCACAGTTATGCCTTTATACCTTGGCAAGGTACATTGGGTCCTCTCGATGGGGCGTATACATTGGACTCCACGTTTAGCTCACGTGGTTTATGTCGGTTAATAAACTCTCCCACAATATTAGCTTCAGTAAGGTACTTCAGGCCTTGTGTTTCCTCAATTTTTCAGTATGTTTTCAATTTACTCTTGCACTCTAGTTTTTTTATGCACTATCATATCTTGGGCCTATGTGCTTCAGTTCATATCAGGTTACACACTTGACCAGTATTCTTAGCATGTTTAAATATATTCAGTCAGCTTTCATATCCTGCATGCTCAGTACATTCAAAGTACTGACGCATACTTTTACGCTACATCGTTTTATGATGTAGGTTCAGGCGCTCCGCATCCAGACCGCGCTTAGCTCAATTTCCAGTTCGTACTCAGCAGCTTCAGTGGTAAGTCCGAGGACATTTCTTTATGCTTTTAGTTTAGTCAATCTACTATAGGTCTTTCAGTATTATTAGAGTTAGCTTGGGACTTGTCCCAGCAGCTCATCAGTTTTAGAGGCTTTTAGACATAGAGTCAGTGTTCAGTGTTTTGGGGTTGTTTCCCATGAATATTCAAGTATATTTTCATTTGGAGTTCTTTAGACTTGACTCCCTTTTTCAATTATGCTTCCTCTAACATAGAATTATTTCAGTATGCTTTTGAGATGGACAGATTCAGGGTTAGCTTGGGGTCACTTGTGACACTAAGCTCCATGTTACGCCTAGGGGTAGCCTCGGGGTGTGACAAACTTTGTAGCAAAGCATCTGGTTCAAGAGTCCTAGGGTTTTTAAAAGCCGCACTAAGTAGAGTCTCTTTCATGAGTGTGAAGCGCGCCACACCTATGAGAGGGAGGCTACTAGGTGTTCTAAGAAAATTTACCTTCTTTTGTTATTCCTATCTTGCTTGTATTGTGCTTCAACTTCTCCCTTCTAGTCCATCGTCATGCATTTCAGATCATGCCTCCTCGTAGAGCTAACACACGAAATGCCAATGCACGCAATGCTAACGCAGTTCCTCTAGTCCCGAACCATGAAGTTACTAATGTAGAGTTCCGTACTGCAATCCATTTGTTAGCTCGGACCGTAGCAAACCAGGCCAATCAGCAGGCCCTAGTTCCTGCAAACAACACTGGTGGATCAGTTGCAAGTAGGGTTCGAGACTTTGTTTGTATAAATCCGCCAGAGTTTCTAGGGTCGAAGGTTGGTGAGGACCCACATAACTTCATCCATGAGATCAAGAAGATTCTTGAGGTAATGCAAGTGACTAGTACTGATAGTGTCGAACTAGCATCCTATCAACTCAAGGATGTGGCTCATATCTAGTTCACACAGTGGAAAGAAAATAGGGGTGCGAATGCACCTCCGATGACATGGGACTATTTTACTAGAGCTTTTCTGGACAGGTTCTTCCCGAGAGAGTTGAGGGAGGCTAAGGTTCAGGAGTTCATTAACTTGAGGCAAGGGTTGATGTCATTCCAGGAATATGGGTTAAAGTTCACTCAGCTCTCCAGGTATGCTCCATATATGGTGGCAGATTCAAGGGCACAAATGAACAAGTTCTTGTTTGGAGTATCCGATCTGGTGAAAACTGATTGGAGGAATGCTATGCTATTGAGAGATATGGATATCTCCAGACTAATGACCCACGCTCAGTGGGTTCAGGGAGATAAGCTCAACGAAATGGCGAAGGATAACAAAAAGGCTAGAACAGGCAACTATGAATATTCTCAGCAGAGGTCGGGCGGTGGAAGTCGCTCACAGTTTCAGTAGAGGTCTACAACCCCAGCACCTTAATCAAATAGCGCTCCGTCCCCCAAGTTTCGACAGGATTAGAAAGGAAGGGCATCAGGCTCTAATTCTCACGGAAGTGCTTCAAATAACCGGACTTTTCTGTCTTGCCCGAAGTGTGGTAAGAACTATCCAGGTGAGTGTCTTGTTGGTAGATAGGGGTGTTTTGGGTGTGGTCAGTCTGGTCATAGGCTGAAGGATTACCCTTCTACCTGGCAAGGACAAGAAGGTAACAGGGCTCACTCTATGACTTCAGCAGCGCCAGCAGGTCGCCCTACTCAGCAGGGTGCCTCATCTGGTACAGGTGGTGGTCAGTGCCAGAACAGGTTGTATGCTCTTCAGGCTCGCAAGGATCAGGAAGATTCTCCTAATGTAGTCACTGGTACGTTACAAGTCTTCAGTTTAGATGTTTAAGCATTGTTAGATCCAGGGTCTACACTTTCGTTTGTTACTCCTTATATAGCAGTAAAATTTGGTGTCAGTACAGAAACTCTCTCAGAACCCTTCTCAGTCTCTACCCCAGTTGGTGACCTAGTAATAGCTAGACGGGTATACAGAAATTGCCCCATCACAGTTTTCTAGAAAGTCACCTCAGCAGATCTTGTAGAGTTAGAAATGATAGATTTTGTTATCATTCTAGGCGTGGATTGCTTACATTTCGGTTATGCATTAGTCGATTGTAGAACTGGGATCGTTCGATTTCAGTTTCAAAACGAGCCAGTCTTAGAGTGGAGGGGTAGTAACTCAGTGACTGTAGGTCGATTTATCTCTTACCTTAAGGCCAGGAAAATGATTTCCAAAAGGTTTATCTATCATCTTGTTTGGCTTAAGGACTCAAACTCCGAAACCCCAACTCTTGAGTCAGTCCCAGTGGTGAATGAGTTTCCAAAAGTATTTCCAGAAGATCTTCCAAGAGTTCCTCCCGAAAGGGAGATTGACTTTTGAATAGATCTCCTTCCAGATACTCGGCCTATCTCAATTCCTCCTTACAGAATGGCTTCAACTGAGCTTAAGGAATTGAAAGAACAGTTGAAAGACCTTCCGGATAAGGGCTTTATCAGACCCAGTATCTCTTCATGGAGTGCTCTAGTGTTGTTCGTGCGTAAGAAAGATGGTTCCCTCAGGATGTACATTGACTATCGTCAGTTGAACAAAGTCACAATCAAGAATAAATATCCTATCCCAAGGATTGATGACTTGTTCGACTAGCTTCAGAGTGCTAGTTTCTTTTCTAAGATAGACCTCAGATCCGGCTATCATCAACTGAGAGTCAGATATAGTGACATCCCGAAGACAGCCTTCATGACTCAGTATGGTAACTATGAATTTGTAGTTATGTCTTTTGGACTAAAAAATGCTCCTGCAGCTTTCATGGACTTAATGAGCAGGGTGTTTAAGTAGTATTTGGACATGTTCTTGATCGTCTTTATTGATGATATCCTCATTTATTCTCGGAATGAGGAAGATCATGCAACTCATCTGAGAGTGGTTCTGCAGACCCTCAAAGATAGTTAGCTATTCACTAAGTTCAGCAAATGTGAATTCTGGTTACAGTGGGTCTCTTTCATTCGTCATGTAGTATCCAATGAAGGGATCTGAGTGGATTCTCAGAAAATTGAGGCCGTAAAGCACTAGCCCAGACCCATCTCTCCGAATGATATCAAAAGTTTCTTGGGTTTGGCCGGTTACTACAGAAGGTTTGTAGAAGGATTTTCATCCATAGCATCCCCGTTGACCAAGTTGAATCAGAAGAAGGTCAAGTTTCAGTGGTCAGATGAGTGTGTGAAAAGCTTCTCACAACTGAAGACCAGGTTGACTACAGCTCCTGTCTTGACTCTACTAGAGGGTTCAGATAGTTATGTGGTTTATTGTGATGCATCCAGGGTCGGCCTGGGTTGTGTGTTGATGCAGCAGGGTAAGGTCATAGCTTATGTTTCTAGACAGCTTAAGGTCCATGAGAAGAACTATCCGACTCATGACCTCGAGCCTGCAGCCATCGTGTTTTCATTAAAGAGATGGAGACATTACTTATATGGTATCCATGTTGATGTGTTTACAGATCATAATAGCCTCCAATATGTGTTCACCCAGAAAGAGTTGAATATTTGTCAGAGGAGATGGCTTGAATTCCTCAAAGACTATGACATGAATGTGCTCTACCATCCGGGTAAGGCCAATGTAGTGGCTGACGCCCTCAGCAGACTATCCATGGGTAGTGTAGCACATGTTGAGGAAGAGAAGAAAGAATTAGCCAGAAATGTTCACCGGCTTGCTCGCTTAGGAGTTTGCCTTATGGACACGTCAGATGGTGGTGTGATAGTTCAGAATGGGTCAGAATCTTCATTGGTAGTGGAGGTTAAGGAGAAACAAGATAGTGATCCTGTATTACTTCAGTTGAAAAGTGTAGTTCATTACCAGAGAGTCGAGGTTTTCTCTCAAGGGGGAGATGGTGTGCTTCGTTACCAAGGTTGCTTATGTGTCCCTAATGTGGGTGAGTTTTGGCAGCAGATCCTTACAGAAGCTCATAATTCTAGATATTCTATTCATTTGGGTGCCACTAAGATGTACCGTGATCTACAGGAAGTCTATTAGTGGAACGGCATGAAGAGAGACATCGCAGATTTTGTGGCTAAGTGTCCCAACTGTCAGCAAGTTAAGGTAGAACATCAAAAACCAGGAGGTGTGACTCAAGAGAGTAGCATTTCTACTTGGAAGTGGGAAGTGGTGAACATGTATTTCATTACGGGTTTACCTCGTACTCGCAGAGAGCATGACTCCATATGGGTGATAGTGGACAGAGTCACTAAGTCAGCTCACTTCTTGGCAGTCAAGACTACAGATTCAGCGGAGAACTATGCTAGACTGTACATCAACGAAATAGTCAGGTTGCATGGTGTTCCTTTGTCTATCATTTCAGATAGAGATCCTCAGTTTACCTCTCATTTCTGGAGATCGTTTCAGAATGGTTTTGGTACTCAGGTAAATCTCAGTACAACATTGCATCTACCAACGGATGCTAAGGCTGAGCATACTATTCAGACCTTAGAGGACATGTTGAGAGCTTACATGATCGATTTCAAGGGTAGTTGGGATGATCACTTACCTCTCATAGAGTTCGCCTATAATAACACTTTCCATTCTAGTATTCAGATGGCCCCTTATGAGGCACTGTATGGGCGTAGATGCAGGTCTCCGGTTGGTTGGTTCGAAGTAGGTGAAGCAACCTTGGTTGGGCCAGATTCGGTTCACGAGGCTATGGAGAAAGTTCAGCTCATCAGAGATAGACTAAAGACAACTCAGAGTTGTCAGAAGTCCTATGCAGATGTGAGGAGAAGGGACTTAGAGTTTGAAATCGATGATTGGGTTTTCCTAAAGGTGTCACACATGAAGGTGGTTATGAGATTTGGCAATAAAGGGAAGCTCAGTCCCAGATATGTAGGTCCTTACAGAATCCTGAAAAGGGTTGGTAATGTGGATTATGAGTTAGAGCTGCCAGCAGAACTAGCAGCGGTTCATCCAGTCTTTCACATTTCCTTGTTGAAGAAGTGTGTGGGTGATCTGGCATTGATAGTACCTTTAGAAAGTGTGGCTGTGAAGGATAGCATCACCTATGAGGAGATTCTCGTTGAGATTCTTAACCATCAGGTTTGTTCGTTGAGAAATAAGGAAGTCGCTTTAGGGAAAGTTTTGTGGAGGAGTCAGTCCGTAGAGGGAGCTACTTGGGAAGCAGAAGCAGCTATGAGGGCCAAGTATCCCCATCATTTTCCCTCCGATTCAGTTTTAGCTTGAGGTAATAGTTCATCTCCAGTCTCTCAGTTTACACTTGTGTAATTTAGTCTCAGTATCTTGTCCCACTAGCTATCCATGCATTTAAGCATATTTGCATGTTCATGAAACTCATTTCAGTTAGATATCAGTTGCTAGTACTCAGTTGGTAGGGATTACGGCTCTTTCCTCCAAACTCATTTTGTTTAGACTTCATTCGAGGAAGAATGATCCCAAGGAGGAGATATTGTAACACCTCAGATTCGAAAAAGGCTAAAAATGGAAAATGAGAAAAGGTCCACGAACCCAAAATGGACCATGGACCCTTCACGGCACCCAAGATGGTCCATGAAGAGGACCGCGACCCGTTAAGGGGCTCGTGAACTCCTTCTAGAACCTGCCTCACGTAGGAGCCCCTTGACGATGACCCAAACGATTCGTGGAGGACTTGATGGCCTATCAAGCGAGTCGTTTAAGTCACCTAGTTGGTGGGGAATGACCCAAGGTCACTGGAAAAGGACCACAGAGGTCTAGACAGCCCGTGAAGCTTCACATGGACCGTGAAGGAGACTGATCCGATTTTGAGTTTTGGTCTAACTTCAAATGAGCATATCTTTTAGCACAAAATGAATTAGGTTGCCCATAACAAATACAATTAAAGATCTCTGAGTCCTCTTTCCAACGCTACGGAGTTTGCCCTATTTGAAGTTTGGAGTAAAACGTTATGCCAATTTTAGTGAAGCACTGTCAGGCAGATGAAGCTTCACGACCAGTTTGACGACCCTTGAAGTGTTTCACATCCCGTGAAGCCTGTCTTGAAGTCACTTCGTCAACTTTTAAGTCAGGGTCATTTTGGTCTATTCCCTATGCGTTGGGCACTTAAACTACGTCATTTGATGCCTAAACTACGTTGTTTTACTCAATCTAAGCCTAGTAATATAGTAAAAAACAACCTAGACCTAATCAGTTTCCTCTCAAGTCAATTCCAAGCACAACAGGAGCGTTTCTTCAATTTCCAATCTAGGGTTCTCTCTTCCAAGCGTAAACTTCAGATTTTTTGCAGGGATTTTCAAGTACCAGGTATGTGGGTATTCAGTAAGGGTTTTGTTTGCCCTAATGCCCAAAACTTCTGTCCTTTTTTCTTGATTATCATGATTAATGAAACTAGGGTTCTTGCCCAACTATGCAGATTCATTATCCCATTTAATTCTTGTAATTTCTGCTCAAATTCTATACTTGTTTAAGTGAGTTGCATGAATTCTAATGAAAATTTGAAAAGGGAAACTTAGCATGAAATTGTAGTATTTTCACATGAATTGCCTTTTCTCCAGAATGTAGCTTAGGGTGCTAGAATTCAGTTTTAGAATAGAATTTAGTTGATTTCGGTCTACAATTTATCTCAGAAATCATCTTCAGATCTGTTTAGTTCTGTGTCATGAATTCAGGACTATAGTTAAAATGAGCTCTAGTATTCAGTTTAGGAGTAGTGTTTAGCACCGCGTTGGACTAGGGTTCAACGTACCCTCAAGTCCCAGAACTACATGCCCCCGTAGGTTTATAAGTCCCCTCTGTTGGGAATCAGTTTTAGTGGTCATGCTATAGTCATGCCTTTATACCCTGGCAAGGTATATTGGGTCCTCTCGATAGGGCGTATACATCGGACTCCACGTTTAGCTCACGTGGTTTATGTCAGTTAATAAACTCTCCCACAGTATTAGCTTCAGTAAGGTACTTCAGGCCTTGTGTTTCCTCGGTTTGTCAGTATGTTTTAAATTTACTCTTGCACTCTAGTTTTTTTATGCACTATTGTATCTTGGGCCTATGTGCTTCAGTTCTGATCAGGTTACACACTTGTCCAGTATTCTTAACATGTTTACATATATTTAGTCAGCTTTCATATCATGCATGCTCAGTACATTCAAAGTACTGACGCGTACTTTTGCGTTACATCATTTTATGATGTAGGTTCAGGCGCTCTGCATCCAGACCGCGCTTAGCTCGATTTCATGTTAGTACTCAGCAGCTTCAGTGGTAAGTCCTCATAATCTAAGGACATTTCTTTATGCTTTTAGTTGAGTCAATCTACTATAGGTCTTTCAGTATTATTAGAGTTAGCTGGGGACTTGTCGCAACAACTCATCAGTATTAGAGGCTTTTAAACATAAAGTCAGTGTTCAGTGTTTTGGGGTTATTTCCCATGGATATTCAGATATATTTTCGTTTTGAGTTCTTTAGACTTGACTCCCTTTTTCAGTTATGCTTCCGCTTACATAGAATTATTTGAGTATGCTTTTGATATGAACAAAATCAGGGTTAGCTTGGGGTCACTTGTGACACTAAGCACAGTGTTGCGCCTAGGGGTAGCCTCGGGGCGTGACACTTATGAGGTCTAATTAGGTTATAATTAGTTGCTTTACTTTATCTTTCCGCTTCGTGTTAAATATTTGAGGCACATGGTTAGGCTTATCGCTATTGTTCCTTTCTTTTCACTCCTAGTTATCATTTTACTTCTCGATTTACATTACGTATTTACTTTCCACGCTTAGTCGGCCAATAATGCCTACTAAGTACCTCTTGTTTTGGTATGCTACACTCTGCATCTTTTTTCATGATGTGCATTCAATCACCAGTGGACAATGTTGATCAGTTTTGTAGCAAGGGCATCCGGAGTTTGAGGGTGGGCTTATGGCATCCTAGTTGGACTCGTCTGCATCTATATATAGTTTTTAGCTAGTTTTTTGTTTCGAGAGGAGTATGTACTTATTTTGCTTATATTGGAGTCTATACTCATTTTAGTAGCCTTGTACCACCGTCAACCTGGTCGTGCGATTGGATCCTGTATTATTGAATGTATTTATGTCATTTCTTTTCTTTCAGCTGTTTATTTTGTTCTTATATTTTTATTACCATGAAGTTGAGGTTTCATGCCCACTAAGTCCGTTAATTGTCGTTTTGAGCTAGGGTTGGCTTATCTACCTGTGGATGTTAATAGGTTCCATCATAACTCGAGTTTTCAGGTCTTGACACTTTGTCTTCTAGTAAACCACTTCTATAATTAGTGTGATTGTTGTAGTTTTGGAATGTCGGTCATGTTTCCTCTGACCTGATGTATCCACAACATCCATTATCTTTCCAAGACATAGCTTGAAATTTTGTTCAACATGTCTATTTAGTAGTTAAGGTTCTTTTTGTTATCTTAATCTCCGTACCCATTTTTCCAAGAACGTTTATTGGTCTTTGTTAAGTCATGATTTGCTCCCCTGTTATTGATGGATTGGGTTCTACTTCTACTATAGTTGACCCAAACTCTCTATGTCTAGACCTATGATGGTTTCATAGTCTCAAGAAGGTTTCTAATTGGTAATCCTTAAATATTACTCTTTTCATCTCATTTTTTGTGATACAATTTGAGTGGCGTTTCTGTGTTATTAAACAATAATTGGATTGTTGTTGAGTAGTTATTTTATTAGAGTAAATATCACATCAAAGTTGGAAAAAATAACACTGCACCTAACAATTATAGGACCGCGTTAAACACTTTGGAAATTGTAAATACAAAGGGTATAAATTAAGGCAATAGTGTAATTGTTAGTATAGAGAAACAAAACAAAAGTCAAACGTATGGATGTTCTGGACGATTATCAAATCCCCCTCTTTCCAAAAGGATAGTCCTATTTCATGTGGTGATGTTTTAAAATAATATTCAGTTAAAAGGAAAGATAGTCCAAATATATATTATAACAAATATTTGATAATATAGTTTACTAGGTAAATTACCCATGCTTCCCATGGGATTGAACTATTTTATTAAGCTTACATATGATCATTCGGTAATATTCATATTTTCGATACGTACACTACATTGTTAAGAACATTTTATCATAAGGAAAATTGTTCCTCCGAAATCATGAAGTACTATATTTTTTTAATTTTCATTTTTGTTGAACAAAAATTATGAGTCATACAGAGATCTTAATTATAAGAAATAAGTAAGAAAATCTCCATGGAAATAGTTGGTCAGAAGTAACAAAATTGTCTAAGTTCCAAGAAGTTATAAAGAACAACATCAGACGTTAAAGAAGAGATCAAAAGCCTCTAACAACAACACTCCCAAGTAAAGTGGAACATCACGTCCATACAAGAACAAAATTAACTCAATTAAAATGGAGGACCTTCGGCTCCTTTCTTAAGAACCCCATCAATCTCTTTTTTAATATAGTATGCCATATCATGTATGTCACGACCCGATTTCTCGAATCATGATGGCGCCTACCAACCCACCAGTAGGCCAGCCAAAACTCTATCACAGAACTTAGAAGTAATGGGACTAAGGGTGGAAACAAATCCTCAACCAAGCGGAAGCAACAAATACAACACATAAGAAGGCAGAAGCGAAACCAAACTATATAACAAGACACCTCCCAAAACCTGGAAGTCACAAGTGCAAAACTACTAACAAGAGTACAAGTCCCAAAAGTGGACCACAGAAACAAACCGTCTCGAAAACAAAACACAAGTAAAAATATAAATACAAAAGGAGACAGGTAATCCCAGAACGCCATGTGCTCACCCTCGTCTCCTGAGCAAACAGTTGCACGCTCGATCTCAACGCTAATAACAGGTGCTCGAACCTGCATCACGAAAACAAAAGTAGAGTGTAGCATGAGTACCAAAACAACAAGTACCCAGTAGGCATCATAGGCCGATTGAGCAAGAGAGGTAAAACAGGAAGACAAGATAGAATCAGCGCAAATAGAGGTCAAAAGAAATAGGAACAAGCGGAGAGCAAACTAAGAACAACTATGCTAAACCCAACTGAGCCCACCCATAAGACCCGCTGGGCACACTCGTGCACAGGCTTAAATAAAACTTGAACGGACCCCCATAAGCCCTACAGGTACACAGAAGAGCTACACTACAGAAACGAAGTAAAACACAACTCCAGAAGCCTCAACACCCATGGGTCCCGGACCCGAAAAGATAACACTTGGGCCCCACCCAATCATCAGTCACGAGCTGGTAATACCGAATTCTAATCGTGTAACATCAGCCTCGTGCTGGAATAATACTTTGGGCCCTGCCCAATCATCAGTAACGAGCTGAAAATATCAAACTCTAACCGGGTAACGTCATCCTCGGACTGGAAATCCCACCTCTCGCTCAACTGCCTAGCGCTGGAAATATCGGCTCCAATTGGGTAACGTTAGCTGCGAGCTGGGACTAGTAGCCTGCGCTCAATGGTCTCGCCTTGGATATAACGGGCTGCAATCGTATAACATCAGCTGTGGATCAAAACTTGCAGCCTACCCCCGACAGCCTAGCGCTGAAAATACCAGAATCTAACCGAATAACGTCAGCTGCGTACAGGAGCTAACAACTTCCAACAAGAAAAGCCACAACCAAACAAAAAATACAATGCAAGACTAAGCACCACGGGCCGCCGCCCCCACGAGGATATCAACCGAAGGCTCCCAGTCTCGCACAATCCAACCATCAACCGACGCAACAACGCTAAATCGTCTGGCAGCATCCCAGAATTACATAAATAAGAGAGAAAGAATCGGAAGGTTCGAAAGCCACGAAAATGCCTAAATTAAGGCTCAACTATCAGACCCAAGTCTGCTAAACCAGTCTACAAGGACCTAGTCCATCCGAAACAATGTCGAATACATACTCAAGTCAACAGGTGCATATGACTAAGGCAATTCAATCCTAGCCTATTCTAAGGCCAAAGCAATCATAAAAATCAACAAAAATCAAGCCAATATCCCAAACCCACGCATGCATCATAACTACCCAACAGATAATTCACAACACGAATACAAACAATCCAAGCCACCAACCCAACCTACAGCAAGATACTTATCCCGAACAGCCCAGAAATCACTCTAAACGAAGAAAAATGGAGAAGAAGAAGCACAATACTAGCTACCCAACCCCAGATTCACACAAGTGGGCAAGCATTTACACAGTCAAGCTCAATCTAGAAAGAAGGGAAGTCGTAACCTACCAGAAAGCCTATCACGCGCAATCCAAGTAACTCTGCCAGAACTTTTCCCTTCCGAACGGCCTCAAACTGCTGCCACGCTATAAAAAATAGAATAACAACGTCAATAAGGTCGTTTAGACAATAAAATAATTATATTCGGAGACGGACCAAGTTCGGAGTCAAAATTGGGAATGTAGGACCCGCTCCGAATTTTCTGGAATTGACTCCGTGAAGAGGTCCCAAATCCTCCCCCAAATTTGTAGTAAAAATAGGTCACTAATCGGGGCTCGGATCAGCTCCAAACAGCAAACACAAGAAAGTAAAAAACTTTACACAATTAGGCAAAGAAAGCAACTTACGCCTCGAATTCATGACAATCGAGAAGTACCAAACACTAATCAACCAAAAACCCACGAAGCCAACGAGATTTTGAATGCCTGGGACTTCGAATCAAGGAAAACCCACAACCGAGGAGGAAGATATGATTTTTGGAAGCTTAACTCCGAATGAGCCTCGACCTCCACTTATATACTGATGAATCCCGCTCTTCTCCACGAACGCGGCCAAAACTCCGCGAACATGGAGAGAAACAAACAATAGCTCCGCGAATGAGGCCCGAGTCCCACGAACGCGACCTCAGGACCGCGAACGCAGCCTCAGGCCCGCGAACGCAGCCTCAGGCCCGCGAACGCGGAGAACAAGAACTCCACACTCACATAAACCTCCGCGAACGCGGGGCAACAAAACCCAGTCCTCTGCAAACGCGGCCTCTGGCTCACTAACGGGGAGTGTATTCCTTCACTCCTCCACGAACGCGGAGTCTATCCCGAGAACGAGGAGAGACGGGATGTCTGTATTTTTGACAACTGCCTCAGCTGAGTTTTGGCAACTCCAAAACTCCGACAGGGTGCTCAGGATTGGTTCGGAACCCCGTGCATGCAAATGAAATATGCTACCCCTTGAAATTCAATGCTTCAGACTCAATGGCGTAGCCGAAATTTCCATACGCGATAGTTTCGACAAAAAGTGGGTCCCACACCCAAAGGGCCATTTTAGCCAATTTCTACTGGAGGCCTCGGATTTTGATCGGAAGCTCTCGAAAGTTCTCGAAGGATCATTCTAGGCCAAACTCAGCACTCCAGAACTAACCGTGCTGTCGGAATTTTCATCTGAGTACATTTACCAAGAATGTTGATCAAAGTCAACTTTAAGCTAAATTTCGAAGGCTAAAGAGCTAACTGGGCCCAGAATCACACCGGAAACCCCGGGACTCGGACAAACCATGATTCTAGCCTAATTTGGTCGCTCTGAAGCTGATGGAACCGTCAGAATTCCCATATAAGGTCATTTACCTGAAGTTATGACTGAAATAAACTTTTTAAGGTTTAAAAGCTCCAAAGCAGGAAAATAGGCATAAAAACCAAACGAACGACCAAGCGACCAAACAGACAGTGCCAGCAAGTCATAAATGACTTAGGGTCGCTATAGGAACGCTCTAAACGACAGAAAGGAGGCATTAACACTAAAATGACCTAGAGGGTCATTACAATGTATAAGCCAAAAATGTCCCTAAATTTGTTAAAATAATAAAGGTTTTTCCTTATTGTCTTAGAACAGTCATTACTATTGCTAAGGTTTCATAAAATGGCCCGAAATTATTTGGAATTGAACAATAGTTATTGTTATAGTTATAGTATGCAGTTACAAAGAATGAACGCAATGATCAACCAAGCAATAGGTTGCATCTAAATGGAAATGTTCACAACTGGATATTCTAAATCAAAATTTTGAAACATAACATATTAAAATCTCACAGCTTAATTTTGTGAGCACTTGAACTCACAAATATCCACAAATAATAAAGACGGCCTTACTTTCCTAACAATCAAGAAGAAAAAGGCATGTTGCTTAACATATTTTTCAAAAAGATAGTCTGTCTGGTTGTATCCAAGTTTGCAGTTCATAAATTTAATTGAAAGAAGCCAATAAAAAGAGTTATCAATACAACACAAATGATCTTTAACGACAATTAATAGCTTAATTACCGATAAATATGTATTTTCAGAGGTAATTAGTACTCTCTATAATTGTTCCTAAAGCTTATAGCGACATTGAATCTAATGACAATTAATTAATATCGGTAAAGGCTCTTGAACTCTTCGTTAATGTGCATATTTATTGCCGATAAAAATTATTTTTGCTATAGTGTATTTTGGGCTTCTGTTAATTTCAAGAAAACTAGATCTCTTATTATGCCCGAAAAGAAGGGAGGAACAAATATGACAAATTAGTTAACTTGTGATAAAAGAACTATACTAATTGTCTCTATACTAATATTCTAGGAAGAGTGCAATGGCATACAAAATGTTTGTACCTAAGATGAAACAATTAGAATAATATACTAACTATGGCAAGCAAGAGAGAAATCTATTTTATTCTTTTAACAAATTTCATCATTGCTTACGTATTAGTTATCACATATTTTTTGTTGTCTGCTTTCAAATATAGCACAGTCCACAAGCAATTTTCCCAAAAAACTATATGAAGAAGCCTTTAGAAAGGGACAAAAGAGGAGATCAATTTTCAATCATCCTTGCTGGAACTTTTAATAGAGTACAAAAAAATCAACATAATAGCAAAAAGAAATTACAATAGTTACATGAGTCACTATGACTTGCAGTGAAAGACCATCTTCATGAAATAGGAGGAAGAGAACTTTGAGGAATGCACCACTCTTCATAAGAAGATTAATTAATGTATTTGAATTCGACTCCCCAATAGCGGAAAAAAAACAACAAATAATAGTTGTAGAAATAGAAGTTTTGTTTACTAAAGAACCAAAAGTTATGAATTCAACCATTCTAGCAAAGTTTTGAGTTGTTGACTAAGAGGCGCAAGAGTAGTAATGTCGCATTGCGATTGAAATTAATTTTCTTTGTTTACTCTCTCTTCTTTTGGTGCCTTGGATTTAAGTGTTGCATTTTAAAAGGTGTGAATGGAAAATTAAGAGTTGTGACTTTTATGAAAAGTTATGGCTTTTGTAAAAAGTTGTGACTTTTATGAAGGGTTGTGACTTTTGTGAAGAGTTGTGAATTTTATGAAAAGTTGTGACTTTTATGAAGAGTTCTGATTTTTCTTAAAAGTTGTGACTTTTTCGTAAGATTGGGACTTTTTCATAAGATTGTGACTTTTAAGAAGGGTTAAATAAGAATCTTGATCTGTGAGGGTGCCACATAGGTGGGTCTAAGATTTTCTTTTATTAAGTTTACATATGATCATTCGATAATATTCGTATTTTCGATACATAACTACATTGTTAAGAACATTTTATCTAAAGGTAAAGTGTTCCTCTGAAATCTTAAAGTGCTATATTTTTTTAATTTTCATTTTTGTTATATAAAAATTATGAGTCATAGAGAGATTTTAAGTATAAGAAAGAAGTCTAAGAAAATCTCTAGGGAAATAGTTAGTCAGAAGTAACAAAATTCTTAAAATTTGAAGAAGTCATAAAGAACAACATCAGACGTTGAAAAGGAAACCAAAAAACCTGGAACAATAACACTCCCAAGTGAAGTGGAATATCACGTCCATGCAAGAAGATAATTAACTTAATTCAAATGGAGGACCTTCGACTCCTTTCTTATGAACTTCCATCAATCTCCTTGTTATTATAGTATACCGTATCATATATATCTCTAAAATGACCCTATAAATGTTAGTATCATAAACTTTTTTCCTCACTGTCTTAGAATACTCATTACTATTGCTTAGGTTTCATATCATCGTCCCCAACTTATTTGGAATTGAACCATAGTTATTGTTATGGTTATAGTATACAGTTACAAAGAATTAATGCAATGATCAACCAAGCAATAGGTGGCATCTGAATGGAACTGTTTACAACTAGATATTCTAAACAAAAATTTTGATACATAACATATTAAAATCTCACAACACATTTTTCTGAGCACTTGAACTCAGAAATTTCTATAAATAATAATAAAAACGACCTTACTTTCCTAAAAATCAAGAAGAAAAAGGCATATTGCTTAACATATTTTTCAAAAATATAGTATGTCGGGCTGTATCTAAGTTTATAGTTCACAAATTTAATTGAAAGAAGCCAAAAGAAAGAGTTATCACTATAGAAAAAATGAACTTTAACAGCAATTAATAGCTTAGTTGCCGCTAAATATGTATTTTCAGAGGCAATTAGTACTCTCTATAAATGTCCCTAAAGTTTATAGCGGCATTTAATCTAATGACAATAAATTAATGTCGGTAAAGGCTCTAGCACTCTTCGTTAATGTGCATATTTATTACCGATAAGAATTATTTTTACTATAGTGTATTTTTGGTATCTGTTAGTTTCAAGAAAACTTTATCTCCTATTATACCCAAAAGTAAGAGAGGAAGAAATATGAAAAATTAGTCAACTTGCGATAAAAGAAGTAACTAATTGTGTCTATACTAATATTCTAGGAGGAGTGCAATGGCATACAAAATGTTTGTACCTAAGATAAAACAATAAAAATAATATACTAACTTTGATAAGCAAGAGAGCAATCTATTTGGTTTTTGTAACAAATTTCACCATTGGTTCTGTATTAGTTATCACATATTTGTTATTGTGTGCTATCAAATATAGCACAGCCCACAAGTAATTTTCACAAAAAGTATATGAAGAAACCCGTAGAAAGGGACAGAAGAGAAGATCAATTTTCAATCATCCTTGTTGAAATTTTTAACAGATCACAAAAAAGTCACCAAAATAGCAAAAAGAAATTGCAATAGTTATATGAATCACTATGACTTACATTAAAATATTAAGCTTCATGAAATAGGAGGAAGAAAACATTGAGGAATGAAACACACTTCATAAGAAGGTATTAATGTATTTGAATTTTAGTCTCCTTTAGTAGAAAAAAAACAATCAAATAGTAGTCACAGAAATAGAAGTTTTGTTTACTAAAGAACCAAATGTAATGAATTCAACCATTCAAGCAGTGTTATGAGTTGTGAACTGAGAGGTTCAAGAGTAGTAATGTCACACTGTAGTTGAAATCAATTTTCGTTGTTTATTCTTTCTTCTTTTGGTGCCTTGGAATTAAGTGTTGGGTTTTAAAAGGAGTGAATGAAAAATGAAGAGTTGTGACTTTTGTGAAAAGTTGTGACTTTTCTATAAGGGTTGTGACTTTTAAAAGGTGTGAGTGAATAATGAAGAGATGTGACTTTTGTGAAAAGTTGTGACGTTTGTGAAAAGTTGTGACTTTTATGAAGAGTTGTGATTTTTCTAAAGAGTTGTGACTTTTATGAAAAGCTGTGACTTTTTCGTAAAGTTGTGACTTTTAAAAGTTGTGAGTGAAAAATGAAGAGTTGCGACTTTTGTGAAAAGTTGTGACGTTTGTGAAAAGTTGCGACTTTTATGAAGAGTTGTGATTTTTCTAAAGAGTTGTGACTTTTCCGTAAGGTTGTGACTTTTGAGAGGGACAGTTTTGGAAATAAATAAATAAAAAGAGAATCCTTGCTTTTGGTGGAGACACGTACCGGATTGAGGGTTCTCTTATATATATATATATATATATATATGTAGTTTCTATCTGAGCGTGTCGGTCTATGATGCCTAATGACTACCTCATGTTTTGGTACTCTTACTACACGTCTACACTTTTTTTTTATGTAGCTCCTAGTACGAGTCACCCTCGTTAATATTATTTTTCCCATCGCCATCACTGATTTTCATTGTGGTGAGCTCTTCGCGTCCAGAGATTTGTTGCTTTCCCTTTTTTGTATTGTCTATGTAGCTTGTATATTGATTAGACAGAGCTATTTCCTATAGTCCTTTCTGTACTTAGATGCTCTGATACCGGTGATACCAAATCTAGGGTAGGTTATTGTATATAATTTTATAACTCCCTGAGCCTACACCTTGGATGTGGCCGGAAATTAGAAACCATCGCTGCTCCAAATCTAACCCTTGGCCTAGCTGACTACTAAATAGAAGATTAATATACTTGCGGAAGCTTAAAGAAATTATCATTTAACATCATTTAGTAACCCTAAAATACATCAGTCACATTACAAGAAAAAGTTTGAGATAATATCTGAAATATAAACAGAAATAATGTCTAAAAAATCTGAAATATTAAAAACTGAAATGACTCACTATCCTTTCTATGAATCCTCTACTTACTGAAGATAGTGTTGGGACAAGACCCATGGCTACCTAAGTAAAACCCTAAACTATCTACTAAAACTTGAAGTCATCAAGTAAATGGCGCCCTCTGAAAGCAAGGATCTCTTTTTTGCCCTTCACTTTCCGTCTTTAGACCTGTGCTAGACCATCGAATTGCTGATCAATCATTGTACCACGCCAATTGCAATGTCGGTACTGCAGTACCTTTGCTCCATCCAGGCCAATGTTTAGCCGGCGAGACGCTAGTTTGCTTCTATGGGATATCAGGGCTTTCACTAGTGTACTTCAGTCATTTCCAGCTTCAAATCTATCAAACTTGCATTTTCTAAGGAATGCCTGCATCCAAGAAAATTAGGGCCTAATACCCCTTCAATTAGCACTAAAACATCGCAATAATTCATGAATTTGAGCTCCATGAGTAGGTAAAATACAAACTTATTGTGCATCAGGATAAGAGCATTAGGGGCAGTACACGTCCTAGCCTATCTTCATTAAAAATCTTAAAAACTTGTAATAAATGAAGGTACTAAGTAGGCATCATAGGTCGACCATGCTCAGATAGAAACTATATAAATAAACTATATTATCATATCTTTGCTATATTATCTTTTTGGACTATATTTCCTTTTAGCTGAATATTATTTTAAAATATCAGCTGAAGAAATAGGACTATCTTTTTGGAACGAGGGGGATTTAAAAGCTTCCATAACATCCATATGTTTGACTTTTGTTATGTTTCTATATATAAACAATTACACTATCTTCCTTAATTTATACCTATTGTATTTAGAATTTCCCAAAAATGTTTAATGTGATCTTATAATTTGTATGTGGAGTGTTATTTTTTACAACTTTGTTGTTATTTTTACTCTGTTAAAATAACTACTCAACAACAATTCTATAGCTCTATAATAACACATCAACTCCATTCAAATAGTATCAAAAAAATGAGATGAAAAAATTAATATTTAAGGATTACCAATAAAAACCTTCTTGAGACTATGAGACCATCATAGGTCTAGACATAGAGAGTTAGGGTAAACTAAGGTAGAAGTAGAACCCAATTCATCAACAACGATGGAGAAAATCATGACTTAACAAAGACCAACAAACGTTCTTGGAAAATGGGTAGGGAGATTAAGAGAAAAAAAACATGGATTGCAAAATAGACAATTTGACAAAAAAATTCAAGCTATGTCTTGGAAAGAGAATGGATGTTGTGGATACATCAAGTCAGAGGATACATGACCCACATTCCAAAACTACAACAATCACACTGTTTATAAAATCGATCTACTAGAACAAAAGTATCACGACCCGAAAATCGAGTCATGATGGAACCTATCCACACGCCCTAATAGGTAAGCCAACCCATAGCTCTGAACGACAAGTAACAGGCTTAGTGGGCACAAAACCTCAACCTATCAGAAATAATAATATAAGAAGGAAATAAACAGCGGAAGAAAAGAAATGACAAAAATATATACAATAGTACAAGATCCAATCCCAAGACCTGGTGGAAGATGGTACAAGGCTACTAAAACTAGTATAGACTCCAATATAAGCAAAATAAGTATAGATTTGTCTCAAATACTAAAGACAAACAAAACCCTATATACAGATGGAGACGAGGCAAGCTAGGATGTGCAAGGTCACTCTCGAATTCTGAATGTCCCTAGTGCAGCACTGATCAATGTTGTCACCGGGTGATCGGATCTACATCAGGAAATATTGAAGTAGAGTGTTGCATGGGTACTAAAACAACAGGTACCTAGTAGGTATCATAGGCCAACTAAGCTTGGAAAGTAAAAACATAATGTAATGGAAGAAGTAAAATGGTAACTAGGAGTCAAGAGGAAGGAACAATAGGGATAAGCCTAACCATGCACCTCAATAATCTATCACGAAGCGGAAAGATAAAGTACAACAACTAATTATAACCTAATTAGATTCCCATAATCCCAAAAGGCACACTCGTGCACTATTGAAATGAAAATAACCCAAATGGACCACCAAAAGCCCAATAAATACACATAATAGCTAATGATATCCCTACCTTAAACTAAATATAATGTAGAAGTAAAACGGCTGACTACGAACCGCAAACCGTAGTGAAGGTACCTCAGAAAACCTTATTAAAAAGAACTTCAAGAGTCAAATCGATCTAATATAAGTGTGCCCAGACTGAAACCATAGCTAGTAGAAATGTTCCCAAACCTCAAACTTTGGCTAGTAAAAAATGCACCTCGACCTTGAACCATGGCTAGTATAAATGCGCTTGGACCTCACATTGTGGCTAGTACACTTCGAAGAACCTCATAACAAACAATTCATAATCATAGGGAAAAAGCTTGGATCGAAACTCACCCTCAGAGTCACAAATGACTCAATCCAGCTTCAAATCCATGTCAAAATCTGAAGAATCCAACAAGGCCCAAAGTCATCTTCGAATAATTTTCGGGCCATTAAATAGGGTCATTATGATGGAAATCAAATAAGGGCAGAGTTGTTATCGAGCTAATGATTCAGACTATCAGACCCAAGTCTTATACATCAGTCTACAAGGATCTAGAACTTTTCAAGCTGACGTCATAGGATTTTCTTAGGCAAAAATCTCCAAAATAGCAATTCTAAGGAAAACATTAGTTAAGCCTAGAGAAAGGCAAAGAATAATCTCACAAACATAAATACACTAGGCATGAAGCTCAACATTGCATGATAGGCATCGTAGGCATGGTAAAGTATGTTCAATTCCCTCGAAAATACAAAAAAATGAAAGCTAAGGCAAGGGTTCTATCAACTAAACATGAATCATGCTAATAACCCTCCCAAAACTACCTAAACAGCAGGTAAATACCAACACAGACATAGTCTAAGATTGTTATGTCATAGCCTACCTTGATGTCGATTGCACGTGCTCTAAACATCTACTCAAAGAGAGCTTTACCCTTCCGTCCCACCTTTGATTACTACCACACTATCAAATAAATGATTAGTGCTTTGATACCCATAGTGCACTCTAAAATCACCGACCCAAAAATTAGGTAAAAGATGGGACTGTAGGCATCAGGTCTGGAAATACGAAACTAACTACATCATCGAGTACCAATTATCACAAGGACCTTGTGCTGAATTATTGGGCATAATGCGAGACAAATTCAGCATCCAAAATAGTTCATGATTTTACAAGTTCAAGAAACAATCATGAAAGTGCAAGGAGGCTTTTCAGATAGAGAATTTGCGACAATGACAAGTCCCCAATGCAATCCCAATGACCCCAATGCAAAGGTCCAACAATTATCACAAAATCCAAAAAAGAATGACCTCAAACAGTGCTCAAAGGGCCAAGAAATCAGAGCTTGAACTTTGATAAGTGTTGCTGAAATTTGGGTTTGGTCTCATTAACAGAGCGAAACTCTTCATCGCTATTGCGACCCCAGGGTCGCGACCCTAACTCGCTAAAAACAAGGCCATCACTATCATAGACGTCAAACCTCACTATTGTGCTAACCAAAAATGGTCAACCCACTCAATATGCTCGTCACAATCACAACTAGAAAGCCACGTGACCAAAAAGAGAAGGTACCATGTCCTTCACGATTGGAGAGACCTTCATTGCAAAATTAATGAAGGATTTCACCTGCACCAGATTTGGCTGCCTCAACTAATTTCCATGTTCAACAATTCTCTGATGGGATTCTCGAGATTTGCTTAGAAACTTGAGCATTCAAATGAACTATGCTACCACACAAAATTTAACATTACGTACTCGATGGAAATGTCAAAAATTCCAACGGAGGTCGTCTCAACAAAAAATGGGTTCCACTACCAAGGCTCCATTTTTTCCAAAATATATGAGGTATTTCGAGATGAGTCCAGAAGTCCGAGGACTTAAACCAAAGATTGTTTTGGATAAAAGTCAATGTTCAAAAGCTAATATAACCATCAGAATAATATTCTAAGATAGTTTACCTAATGTTTTGACTGAAGTCAATCATTCAAACTTTAAAAGCGCCAAAATACAAAAATCTTGCACAAAACAAAACGAATGACCAGGTGACCAGATTGTAAGTCCCAGAAAGTTATAAATGACTTGGGATCCCTATAGGAAAGTTTTAAAGCTCAAATTTAAAAGATACAGAGAAAATGACCTAGTGGGTCATTACAAAAAGGATGTTTGGAACCTTGAATGACTCGCTTGGAATACTACCTTGATACAAGAATTAAAGATGAGACAATTCCTAATAAATGCATTGTTTCACAAGGACAAAAAAGTCTAGAAGAAGAACAAACACGAAAGGATGATAATTTTCAACTTACCAGTCATCACATATTCTATAGCAGCATAGCCATGATTTCTATTACCCGTGTTGAACTATGTGTATGATCTCTTTCGGGTCCACCTCTGGCAAGCCTAAAGTTTGATAGCTTCATGTTGTAGTCCTAGAATGACAGTAACAATTATAGAATTGTATTGAGTATGCCAAGTATTACTTGGGAGATATGAAGAGAAAATTCGTAGTGTCGGGAATTTAAAATAATTACCACATCTAACAAGATGTTGGATGCCTTAAAATCACGAGACATAAGTAGTTTTTAAGCTTATACATGAAAATAGGCTAGGCCTTGTGCTTCCCTTAATGCACTCATCCTGATTCATGATTAGTTGGCATTTTACCGACTCACTAAACTCAAATTCATGAATAAATATCATGTTTTAATGCTAATTAAAGAGGTTTTAGGCCCTAGTTCTCTTGGATGCAGTTATTTCTTCAAAAAAGCAAGTTTGATGGATTTGAAGCTAGAAATTACATAAGCACAGGGTGAAGGAACTATCATCTCGCAGGAACAACCAGGTAACTCGCTGGCTAAATGTTCGTGCAACAACTCAAAAGTGCTTAACTTAGATAAAGTTTGAAAGAACTAAAAGCATTGCTGAACTCTGCAGAAAATTTAGGATTTAACGAATGGCTTGTATGGATCGTATAAGATTACGGACCGTAGGTGCCACTTGTGGATTCGGGCTTCAAAAGCTAGATTTAAGGCCCTAGGTTTACAGAAGGTTCGGACGGTTCGTATAATCTTTAACGGACAACAGACCTGGTCATGGACCAAATATCAGAGGGTTGGAAAATTTGTTCAGAAAGATGGATTGACCTTACAGATTATATAAGCATTTATGGACAATGGAATGGTCAGTATAAGGAAGACTTAGAAGTCAGGTAACTCAGTTTCACGAGCAAGTGCACGGACCATCCTGTGTTTTACAACGTGGAAGGCTCTATAAAGTGAAACTACAAATTTTAGGACTTTTTCCCTTCTGGTTATACGGACCACTTTACGAACCGTAGTAGGTTATACGCTCAGTGGATAGTGCCCATGGAAGCCATTCAACAGTTTTAAGTCAGGGAATGCTGGGTCTTCTCCCACTCATTTAATACCTATAATACATCGTTTTGACCAATCCAAAGTTGGTTTAAGTGACCATTAAAACCCCTAACCTCCCCATTCCCTCTATTCTCTCAAAACCCAATTTTTTATCTCTCACGTCTACTTTCACAAGCAAGATAGGGTTTTAAGATTCAAGCTTCCATTGGAGAGTTCAAGTGAGGATTTAATTTAAGGTATGCGGAAACTTCATCAATCGGTTCTTTGTCACCCATTGAGTCCGAAAGAAACCTCAATTTCTCACTTTATGGGCTTCCCAATTTGTAGGGTTTCATGATTTCTTATGGGTTCTTGTTGAATTTCAATTTCTTCTTCGTCGTTTATCTTTTTATGCATAAATGGATTATTATTCAATCTTTTCAATGATATTTACATGAACCCATGTCATGCAAGTATTTTCATGATCAACTTATGCTATTTTCACATGCATGTTTTATGTTATCAGATTCTACATGAATAGGTATTCTTTCAGATAAAGTGTCATTCAATATGTATGATTATCATGATATAGATGTTTTCAGATAAAGCATATTTATGATTATCTTATGTTGTAATGATTTAAGGAGCTACTCAGATTATTAGATTTCTCATGAATAGTTTAGTATTACCAAATTCTCCTTGTTTCCCATGATTATGCATGTTTTCCATTTGGCGTTTACATAGAACCTACTTGACCTAGGGATGAGACTCACCCGTTAGTAGAGGCATGAGACCTTTAGTAGCAATCTCATTGTCTCAAAACTAAGTGGCCCCATAGGAATTAGTCTTTACATACTTTAGTTAGTGGATCAACCTTAGCTCAGATATCATAGTCCTTATCTTGGCAAGTAGAACACTATTTTTTCGATTTGGAAGCAGTACACCGAAGTTCATATTGTAGATAATATGGTTTATGCCAGTAAATTATATCCCCCACATATGTTATGATTTTAAGAATAATGCATGAACTTGTACTATTTTTCAGAATCATGTCATCAGTTTAATGTTATTTTTACTTGGTCATTGCATTAGCATATTTTCAGACCTATCATGTTATAATGTCATCTTTATTTATTTCCCAATATATAGTAAATTTTGAATACTAACTGCATACTTTTATTCCTATATAGTTTCATAAAATAGGTTCTGACGCATCTCATCAAGCACGTGGTTAGTATAGATTCCTATAAGTATTTTACTACTTTGGTGAGTCCTCATAGTTCGGGGACATACAAATTATGATCATTTATGTTCATTTCACACTTTACTTCAGTTTCATATTGTTCGAGTGAGCTAGGGACTTGTCCTAGAAATTCACTTATGTGTAGAGGCTATTTCAGACATTAGTGTTTCGCATATGTGTCATTGTATTAGGATCTCTCTCTTTTATTACATATTAGTCATTTGAGACACTATTCCACTTTTCATGTTATTTTAGTTATGTGTGTTATGTTAGGGTCATGCTATGTCATGTGGTTAGCTTGGGGTCTCTCAGGCCTTAGGCACCATGTCATGTGTAAGGGGTAGTCTTGGGTCGTGATAAACTTGGTAGCAGAGCAAGGTTCAAGTGTGTTAGGTTGTCGTAAAGCCAAGTTAAGTAGAGTGTTGTTCATGTGTGTGAAGCGTACCTCATTTATGAACGAGAGTTTGTGAAATGTTTAATAATACTTCACTTCCTTCATACTCTCAATTGTGTGATAGAGCTCAACTCTATAAAGATTCCTTCTAACTCATGCTCTATATGTACATAATCATTCCTCCAAAAAGAGCTTGAGTAAGAAGGAATTAGAATGCGGAGCAACAAGCACCTCAGTGTCCAATTGACCCGTTGGCTGAACAAGTTACTCATGCTGAATTTAGGGCTTCTTTACAAGTGCTAGCGCAAGCCATGACTGCTCATGCCAATCGTGAGGTTGTAGCTCCCATGAACCCAAATAAAGGTACAATGACAACTAGAGTCTGGGACTTTACTTAGATAAAGCCTCTAAAATTTCATGGTTCTAAGGTGGATGAGAATCCAAAAGAGTTTATTGAGGGTATTCAGAAGATCACAGAGATTATGGGTGTCACTCAAGTTGAGAGTGCATATTTGGCCTCTTATCAATGGAAGGGAGTTGCTTAGATTTGGTTCAAGCAATGGAAAGGGGAAAGGGCAGTTGATGCATGCATGTTGGATTGGGACAAGTTCGAAGGAGATTTTCTAGATCTATTCTTCCCTCTCATGATGAGAGAGGAAAAGGCACAAGAGTTCATTAACTTGAGGGAACGAAATATGAGTGTGAAAGACTATTCTTTGAAATACACCAACTCTCAAAGTATGCTCCGATTATGGTGGATGATGCTAGGGCTCGTATGAGGAAATTCATTTCCGGTGTCTCAGAGATTGTTGTGAAGGAATATAGAACCGCCATATTGATCAAAGAGATGGACATTTCTAGGGTTATGACTCATGCTCAAAAGATTAAAGAAGAGAAGCTTAAGGAAAGTGCTAGGGAAACTAAGAGGGCTTGGACTGATAGTAGTGGCTACTCTCATCAGAGATCCAGTGGTGGTGGTAATTCTCCATTTCGTTAAAGGTATTCAAGCCCGACCCCGTATTCTGCTAGTGCTCCTTTGTTGAAGTTCAACATGGATCAGGTGTTGAACCATAAGTCTTAGAGTAGTGCTTCTAGTTGACATTCTTTCTCCGCTTGTCAAAAGTGTGGCTAGAATCATCAAGGAGAGTGCTTGGCTGGTACTAGTGGATGATACGGATGTGGTAAGACTGGCCACTAGTTGAGGGATTTTCTATCGTTTGTAGGCAAGAGTAGATATGTTCATTAGCATGCTCAGCCTAACACTTCATCAGGTTGCCCGACATAGTAGGGTACCTGATCTAGTACTTGTCTGGACAATGTTAAAACAAGTTTTATGCTCTTCACACTAAAGAAGATTATGAGGGTTCCCCTGATGTGGTCATTGGTATGTTACGAGTCTTTCAGTTTGATGTTTATGTATGGTTAGATCCAGGAGCCGCACTTTCATTTGCCACTCCTTAAGTTTCTATGAAATTCGATGTCAATCCTGAAATCCTATCAGAATACTTCTCAGTCTGTACACATGTTGGTGAATCAGTTTTAGCTCAACGGGTATACAAAAATTGCCCGATCTCAGTTTTTCAAAAAATCATCTCTGCTAATCTAGTTGAGTTAGATATGCTTGAATGTAATGATATTCTTCGTATAGACTGGCTTTATGCTTGTTATGTCTCAGTCGACTGTAGAATAAGAGTCGTAAAATTTCAGTTTCTGAATGAACTAGTCATTAAATGGAAGAGTAGTACCTCAACACCAATAGGTTAGTTTGTCTCATGCCTTGAGACAAGAAAGATTATTTCTAAAGGTTGTATCTATCATCTAGTTCGATTTAGACATGTAGACACGTAATTTTTGACCGAATTTAAGGTTTTACACCATTTTTAGTGCTTAAATATTTTTCAAAATTTAAATTGAATATTTTTAATTTTATCTTATTTATTAAGTTTATTTTAAATGATTTGAAAAACACAAAAAATTGAATCACATTTTAATGTAAGTTTAATTTTCCAATTGTTAAAAAAATGAAAAGTTACAAAAATATGTATGTTTTCTTTAAATGAGATTTAATAATAAGCTAGTATTTCTTAATTATATTTTTTAAATTAGATATTTAACTTTTCTTATATTTTATTAGTTCAAAATAGTTAGCCAATATTTTTATTATTATAACTTTTATATATTTAAGTTTTCACGTACTCTCTATTTATCCTAACTACTACGAAACCCCCTATACACATTCCCCACTCCCTTAAGACTCTCACCCTCTCACCTATTTTTCCTCCCCATTTGCCAACTCCCTCACACATAACTGATCACACCCCTATATTAAAGAAACTCACGACATCCTACACATATACTACCTACACTACTATGATAAAAAAAGCAACACAATCACACTTAGAAAAAAAAAAAGACAGACACACAACACCAAAAAAAAACAAAAGCAACACCAAAACAATCTACTACCGGCAAAAGAAAAATAAAAAGAGAACTTACAATACCAATAATACAACCCATACGCAGCAAAAAGGAAAAAACATCACCCAAACTTTCCAAAAACCAAAACTCTACACACGAAAAAGAAAAAAGAAAAAAAAAATCACCCTTATATTATATCTTTTTGACTCACAAACAAAAGTTGAGTTCGAGGTTTGTTTTCGTGGTTTCGAGTTCTTGGATCCCTATTAGAATTGTTTTCTTTTTGTGAAATGATTTTCGCAAGAGGTGCCATTTAAATTTTATTGTATAATTTGAATTTCATGATTATATAATACTTGATTCCAATGTTATGAAGTTGCTCGAATTTTATGTGTGTTTAACTTTGATGCTATAACATTTAAACATTTCCTCTTTATTTTATTCTATGTTATCTTCCATCTTGTATCATATGCTACTATCAATTAAGTATTCTTTATATCCAACCAAAATTAACCAAATGCTTGAAAAAATTATTTTAATAGTTTGTTTAGTTAAATTTATGTCAAATAAAAAATGATAATTTTAGAAAAATCAAGAGACGAAGAGTTATAAATTTTTTTAAAAACATTTTATGCCTTTTGTCATAACTTGTAAGTATACCTAAAATGTTAATGCATCTATATCGAATTTGAATATTAAATAACTTTTTATTTGTTTAAGATTTTAGACTTTCATTATTTAAATAGTGTTTATGAATATAAATAGTAAAAAAGTAATTTAATCACTAATAATAGGCTTAAGCTTATTATTAATAAGTAAATATTAGGACGTGTTTCAAAAGCTTGTTTCTCGATTGAGAATGTGGTTACACATCTTTTTCTTGAGACATTAAAATAAACTGAAGGATGCGGTGACGCACCTTGTCCAATAATATAATTAACTCTCATTAATTTGAAGTAGAGACTTATAGAGAAAATTATTAAGTCTGATGCAAAGAAGGCAGTTATTTCTCTAAATGTTAAGACCAAGAATGCAGTTACACATCTAGGTCGAGACCAATTAAGGTTCAACAATAAAAAATTTGAGCAAATCATGGCCTGCAACACAATTTATCAAAAATTAATTTAAAATAGTATAAATTGATAAAAGAGACCATGCTAAAACTATGAGACTCGAGGGATACCTAATATCTTCCACTTGGTCAACAAAATTCCTTACCCGGACTTTTTTTTCGTAGATCAAAATTAAAGAGTTATTTCCTTTTGATTAGGGATTCAAAAAGGTGACTTTGAATACTATAACTCAATTCCAAGTGGCAGCTCTGAAAATAAAATAATTTATTAATCAATAATGTCACTTT
Organism: Solanum appendiculatum; assembly: GCA_018342035.1. NCBI lineage: Eukaryota > Viridiplantae > Streptophyta > Magnoliopsida > Solanales > Solanaceae > Solanum > Solanum appendiculatum. The sequence continues at coordinate 1,559,645 of JAGDQO010000538.1, forward strand.
AATTGGAAAAATCCCTTTCCGCCAGTTGAAAAAGGGGTGTTACATCTCTGGCGACTCTGCTAGGGAAATAATAAGAATTCGAGTTTTATAATATTGAAATTTACTTAATTTTATTATTTTTTTGGATATATTGTGTATGATGGCCTAATGTACTACTTGTTGCTCATTTATCGCTTTGATATTGTTGACCTATATAGTTAATTATTTTCTCTCACGCACCCCTATGAGTCTCTAAAAACACTTCACACACGATCACAAGAATACAGCTATGCGTCCTACTTTCTATTGAGATAAAGCCAGAGTATTTTGAAACCTGGTGAAAGATTAATAGTAACATATGTTAGGCGGGGTTGGACCAGCAACGAAGTCGGAATAGCGATGCTACCGATAAATTGCCCCTCCTTGGCTCGAGTTGTCCACTCTGGTAAGCCAGTCTAGACACTTTTTCCTTCAGGTTTAAACCTAGAAAAGCTGAAACACAAATATGGTTATCCCTAGTAGGCTCCGCTTATTTGTATCATTTGCATTTCGCTTAGTGAGACTCAAAACAAGAGTTGGGTCCGTCTAGGACATGCATCCCTCTCTTAGTTGTCCGCTTAGATCATTTTATGTGCCACATGAAAATGCATTTATTTAGAGAGTCTTTGCAAGTTGACCTATTTTAGTGTGATTAGTGGAATGAAAAAAAATTACATTTCGATTTTTATAAAATACAAAAATAAATGGAGAAAACACACAAAAAATAAAATTTTGTTTTAGTTATTCTTATGCATCTAAAATAGAAATTTTTTTAAAAAAATTCACTTCTTAATAAAGATCACAAATAGATTTTTCTTATAGTTTCTTTTGTATTGTTCGTAAAAAAAAAAAAGAAAATCCTAAATTTTTTGAAAAATATTGCATTTGTCAATTCAGGTTTAAATATCTCAAAGTTTTTTAAATGTCCTATCTGGATGAACTACGCACACCTGATTCTCACCTCAATGAGATACGTAGGCAGCCCACCTCGGGTTCGGTGATTGTTATTCAAAAAAATTATGATAAGCTTTTATTCCTCTTTAAAATTGTTCAAAAAAAGTAATTTTATTCATTATTTAGAAAAACAAAATAAGTGTTTATTTCCTATAACAAAAAAATGTTTATGATCTTCATGAACTACGTTTGACCTGATTCTTGCTTTGACAAGATACTTAGGTAACCTTATTTTGAGGTTCGATCCAACCTAGCAAAAATCTAGAAAGTCCTCATCACAAAAACTAGAAAAAAGTTTTTGTATTTTTTCAAAGTTCAAATAAAAATGTTTCTCTTCATTATTATAATCTTAAAAAAAAGAGAAAAAAAAATCTTGTTTAGGATATGATATTTTTTTTAAATGATTTTTATTTATTTTTTAAAAAAAATTCTCACTTGGTTGGTACAAACATAGTTAGAAGTGTATATAAAAAATAAATATTAAACTATTTGTCATGATAGAGTGAACCAACTTTGTTGTGACCCATAGATTTCTTTTGGTACCTCTTGATGTATTTATATAACACTAGAGAAATTATCTTGCATAAAGTTATGGCTTAAAATAAATTCGGACTCATTGTTTCATGTGCATTGTGTGGTGAGCTTTATATATAAAATTTAATGACATGACTTTGTTGATCTAGAACTTGGCCCGAATGTTTGTTGAGGCGAAATTTTGAGAAACATTTAACTTGAGAAATCATTATAGGCTTTCTTTGATCCGATTGTGCCTTTAAAGCCTACCTAATGACATGTTATCCATAGAGCCTCCATTTTGAGCCTGAAACATTTTTATTTGAATAACCACATCTTACCATATATCCTTTTGATTGCATAAATAAACTATCCCTTGGTCCCACCTCCTTGAGTGCACTATCAATTATCTACACAATGTGAAAGATCTAAGTTGGGTAACAAAGTGAAAAAGGTCAAATATGTGAAACTAAAATAAACACTGAAAAAGAAAGTTAGAAAGGAAAAAAATGAAAAAAAAAAACTCCAATGAAAAGGAGGAAAAATGAGAAGAAAAATGAAGAAAAAAATAAATGCCCTAAGCCTACATTACAAGCCAATGACAAGTCCTATTTGATCCCCTTTTTGATGCTCTAACATTAGTGGATACTTACATGAGGGCCAAGCATATGGTATCTCCATCTCATGCATTGAACATCTTTCTAGGTGTGAGTGACTTTCAAAATGTCCTACGATCTAAATTATTCTGTAGTGTGTGAAAAAAGGACTTTATTTGTTCTAAGGGAACTTGAAACATGAGGATACGAATAATTCTAATCCCTTAATTGATGCAAGAAAAACTGATCTTGTACACATTTAAATATGATTGAGATACCATTTGAAACTATAGAGATTACTCAAAGTTGATCTCAAATTTGTCTGAAAGTAGTTGAAGGTGATTCATATGCATAATACTAATTGTTGGTACCAACTAAAGTCACGACATTATCAAACATGAACCGATTCCTTTTCCAAAAGATGTCTTTAGTAAAAAAAAATTGAAAAAAAGGAAAATAACTTGTGATCTACATGAACTACGTTCTCCTTGATTCTTGCTATGCATGATACGTAGGTAGTGTTACAATGGGGCTCGATCTCATAGAATAAATTTTATATCCTTGAAGGATCAAAACTAGATCTTTTTTTTAAAAAAAAAATAATAATAAATGAAAAAGAGTTTAAAAAATTGGGGCATATTTTTATTTGTTATAAAAAAAACTAACAATAAAATTACTCTTATTTCAAGGGAACTAACACCCTAGTTGCATTTTGACCTTAGGGAACAAACACCCTAGAGGCTATCATATTTCATTTCTAGGGAACACATACCCTAGTTGCATTTTTGACCTTAGGAAACAAACACCCTAGAAGCTTTTGAGGGAACAAACACTCTATCATCTCTTATTTCTAGGGAACATTTACCCTAGTGGCTGTTTAACCTTAGGAAAAAACATCCTAGAAGAATTTTAGGGAACAAACACCCTATCATCTTTCATTTCTAGGGAACAAACATCCTAATTGCACATTGTCTTGCACTTTTCTTTTGGTACAATTATTTCTCATTCATACTAATAACTCATAAAAAATATTCTCTCTTGCAAACTGGGCTTAAAATAAAAAATGTTGTGGTGATTCCAAATGATGTTTCTGTTTAGTAAGATATTCTTGATTAATGGGAATTAGTTTAGCAGGACCCTCCAACGTAATGGGATTTAGACTAGCAGGACCCTCAAAGACAATGGGATTACCAGGACCCTCCTACACAATGAGATTTAGTTTAACATGACCCTCCTGGATAATGGGACACCAGCAAGACCCTCCTAGATAATGGGACTAGCAGGACTGTCACTCCTCGAGTCTACTACACCCTCGAATGTGGCCGGCACTTCAGAACCATTACTGATCCCCAAGCGAACCCTTGGCCTGGCTTACTACTCAGTGAAAGGCTTAACTCGAGCCTAAAACGCTCTTATCATAACATGAATAAACTCATAAACATAACTGAAAGATTAAAATAATTAAATGCCGAAAATACTCAAACTTCAAATACTAAAACCATCAAAAAGACTCAAACATGGGAAGATACGAACAAGTACGGGGGAACCCATCAACTCTAGACCTGTCTATGGATACTCTAAATAACTCAGACGGGTGTCGGGACAGACCCCACAATACCTCAACAAAACTAAAATAACTGAATAAAAGACGGATCCTCCGAAAGTACTAGAAGGCTCACCACAACTGCTACGTGGAGTGCAAACGGTATCAATGAAGCACCTGTTTATGACCCTGAACACCTGTGTCTACATCATGAAACAATGCAGGTCGAATGACATCAGTACATTAAATGCACTGGTATGTAAAATGACTGAATATAACAATAGTAGAAAAGGGAAGGCTCAAGGAAGTACCCACCTCAACTCACTCAAAGCAAAAAAACTCATAACTAACTCAAGTAAAAGTGATACTCAAAAGTAACTCAATATAAAGCTTTTAAAAATACAAAAGCAACCTCAAGAATGTGCGTAAAATATCATAAAGTAAGTGTTTACTCATATTTGGGAGATTCTCTAATCGACAACCATCACTCTGAGCTAAATGATGATACAACGTCTTGCCCACGCTGCCAGAACTGTCCATTACCTTGCCAGCGTATAAGACATCCTCAACTAATTGGATCCACTAAGCCCTACCCGAATGCATCAGGAAGTCATCTAAAAAGTATGACTCATTCACCCATATTTTCATACATGGTTTATGGGGAGTTGAGTTGTCTGAACTCATCCCAATATCGGTGCTCAATACTACTCCCAATAAATATACTCATGCTCAAGTAGGTAAAAATATACTCTTCCTCTGTTTTTGAGATAATTACTCAAAAGATACTCTTTAATAACTAGTGCCTCAACTTCTCTTCTCAAAACCCTCTCAATTGTTTCTCAACTCAAAATCCTCTTTCTCACTCAAAATGATAGTTTTTGGAAATCAAAGTTTCATTTAGCAAGTTACTCAAACAGCCTATTTAACTCTACTCACAACTCCCCTTTATCTCTCTCAAAAGCGAGATCATTTTAAATTAAAGTCCCAGTTCAAGAAATTCTCAAAATATTCAGTAAATGCTCAATTTATAGAGTTCTTTACAGAAAATAAAATATGGACAGCCAACTCAATAATTAGGGTTCATACCAGAATCTAAGCATGAACCATAGCAAGATAACTAATCAAGAACATGGATACAGTACTCAAGAATTAACTGGAATTCGGTAACAATAGGCAGAAAACTTGAATTTTCTCAAGAACATGGAATGGAACCCTAGATTTCATAATTCTAAATTTTTTAATGTAAATTGGCGTATGAACATACTAGCCCAACACTGGGGGAAGCGTTACATACTTGAAGATCAAAGATCTCGGCGAAATCGCAAGCTCTTGGTTGAAGTTCTTGGAACCCTAGCCTTTTCTCCTCTTGAACCTCCTCCCAAATTTTTCTAAGTGTAATAATGTTTCCAGACTGTTTCTTCTGTTTTTAACCCAAAAATAATAGGGAAAAGTTGGGATTTGGGTATAGAAGGGAGGGGGAAAGGTCTAAAATACCCTTAATGAAATCTGTCGGCATGACCGACGGTCGTGACCTATGGTCCGTAAGTCGACCTACGATCCGTCCTGTTCCTCCGTCATTTGATTCACAGAGTTTACCACTTTGGCCTTCCAACTGACGATGCCCATGTATGGCTCGGCATCCGATCTACGGTCCGTACATGGCCACCGTAGATCAGACCCTGAGAACTGAAATTCGACTAAGTCTGGAGATAAACCTACGGGTCCTAACTTTGGTCCATAGACAAACTACGACCCATACCTTTGGTCTGTAGAATCAAATCCTGAAACTTGACATTCTCCAACCTCAACCTGGTTTCTACAGTTGCCTTCCTACGGTCCGTAGACCCACCTATGGTCCGTAGACCCACCTACGGTCTGTAGGTCGGTCCCGTAGAACCAGTACTGCAGCAGTTTCTGCATTTTCTCCAACTCCAAGTAATGGGGTGTTACAATATCTCTCCCTTGGGAAAATTCATCCTCGAATGTGCCCATACTAAGCCTGTATGGGATGGGGACATCCAACAACCCAACACAATAAAATTCCAAGCAACACATGCCAATTAAATTTAAAAACTCAAGGACTCAACATGCTAAATTTAAAACGGTACTTCGTTAAGAGTTACTACCTTGCTCTGGGTCTGCATTGGTGTTAAAAAGATATGGATATCTCTTTTTCATGTCTTCCTCGTCCACCCAAGTAGCTTCCTCAACGAGCTGATTTTTCCACAAGACTTTCACCGAAGCAACCTCTTTGGTCCTCAATTTGCGAACTTGGCGATTAAGGATCTAAGTGGGGATCTCCTCATAAGATAGGCTGTCCTTGATGCCAATATTCTCAGTAGGCACAACAAGGGAAGGATCACTCAAGCATTTCTTCAACATAGAGATGTGAAATACTAGATGGACTGTCTCTAACTCTGATGGTAGCTCCAACTCATAGGCTACATTGCCAACTCTCTTTGATATCCTCTAAGGACAAATGTAGTGGGGACTAAGCTTTCCTTTTTGGCCAAACCTCATGACACCCTTCATGGGTGAGACCTTCAGATATACCCAATCATCAACCTCAAACTCCAAATCTCTTCTCCTAACATCTGTGTAGGATTTCTGACGACTCTGTGCTGTCTTCAACCTCTCTTCAATTAACTTCACCTTCACCATAGCTTGACGAACCAGATCTGGTCCTATCAATTCAGCTTGACCAACCTCGAACCATCCAATGGGAGATCTACACCTCTTCCCATATAAAGCCTCATACGGAGCCATCTGTATGGTGGAGTGGTAACTATTGTTGTATGAGAACTCGATAAGAGGCAAATGGTCATCCCAATTACCTTTAAAATCAAGAACACAGGCTCTCAACATATCCTCCAAGGTCTGAATGGTGCGTTCTGCTTGACCATCTATCTGAGGATGGAAAGTAGTACTAAGATTCACCTTTGTGCCCAAACCTTTATGAAATGACTTCTAAAAGTGCGCGGTAAACTGAGCACCTCTATCTAAGATGATGGACAAGGGGACTCCATGCAATTGAACTATCTCACGAATGTATAAGTTTGCATACTCTTTTGATGTATTAGTCGTCTTCACCGGTAATAAGTGGGCTGATTTGGTTATCCGATCCACAATAACTCAAATGGAATCATGCTGCCTGCGAGATCATGGTAAACCTATGATGAAGTCCATATTGATCATCTCCCACTTCTATTCCGAAAGGGGTACATTTTGGGCTTTACCACACGGTCTCTGATGCTCCGCCTTGACTTGCTGACAATTCGGTCACTTAGCAACAAATTCAGCGATACACCTCTTCATGCTACTCCACCAATAAACTTCTCTCAAGCCGTGGTACATTTTTGTGGAACCCGGATGAATTGAATATCTGGAACTGTGAGCTTCTTCCATGATCCTCTTTTTGAGGTCATCTACATCCGGAACACACAATCTTCCTTGGTATCTCAACACTCTATCTCCCCCTTGTGCAAAAGCCATCACTTTCTGCTTACGCACATTTGCCTTCAACTCAAGCAAAATGGGGTCTTGTTCTTGCTTTTCTTTCACCTCTGCCACTAATGAGGACTCAGCTCCATTCATCACAACAACTCCGCCTTCTCTGAAATCCAACAAGCGAACACCCAACCATGCCAGCCTATGGACTTCCTTAGCTAACTCCTTCTTGCCTTCTTCAACGTGGGTTGTACTCCCGATGGACAACTTGGTCAAAGCATCAGCAACAACATTAGCCTTACCTGGGTGATAGAGGATACTCATGTCGTAATCTTTGAGCAACTCTAACCACCTCCTTTGCCTGAGATTGAGCTCTTTCTGACTGAAAACATACTGGAGATTCTTGTTGTCTGTGAACACATCCACATGAACACCATAGAGATAGTGACGCCATATTTTGAGAGCAAAGACTACTGCTGCCAACTCGAGATCATGAGTTGGGTAGTTTCTCTCATGAATCTTAAGCTTTCTGGAGGCATATGCTATCACCTTACCCTTCTGCATCAATACACAACCAAGCCCAACTCTGGATGCATCACAATAGACGACAAAACCCTCTGTACCTTCTGGTAGGGTCAACACTGGAGCAGTAGTTAACCGAGTTTTCAATTCCTGAAAGCTTCTCTCACAAGCTTCAGACCATTGGAACTTAGCTGTTTTCTGAGTCAACTTAGTCAATGGAGACGAAATAGATGAGAACCCCTCAACAAACCTTTTGTAGTAACCAGCCAACCCCAAGAAACTCCTTATATCAGTTGGAGATGTGGGTCTTGGCCAATTCTGCACCGCCTCAATTTTCTGAGTGTCGACTCGAATTCCTTCGCCAGAGATAATGTGGCCTAAGAATGCCACGGATTTGAGCCAGAACTCACACTTAGAAAATTTTGCATATAACTCTCAATCTTTGAGAGTTTGAAGGACTATTCTGAGATGACTAGCATGGTCCTCCTCATTCCTCGTATAAATCAGTATGTTATCAATGAACACGATAACAAACATGTCTAGATATGGCTTAAATACCCTGTTCATAAGATCCATGAATGTTGCAGGAGCGTTAGTCAGACCAAAGGACATAACAAGGAACTCATAATGACCGTAATGGGTCCTGAAAGCCGTCTTTCGGATGTCACTTTATCTCACTCTCAATTGATGATAGCCAGTTCTGAGGTCTATCTTAGAGAAACAAATGGCACCCTGAAGTTGGTCGAAAAGATCATCAATCCTCGGAAGAGGATACCTATTCTTTATTGTGACCTTGTTCAACTGACGGTAATCTATGCACATCCTAAGGGAACCATCGTTATTCCTCACGAACAAAACTGGAGCGATGAGACACTTGGTCGGATGAAACCCTTATCAAAGAGATCTCATAACTGCTCTTTCAACTCTTTTAACTCAGCTGGGGCCATTCTGTATGGCGGAATGGATATGAGTTGGGTATCTGGAATAATATCTATTCCGAAGTCTATCTCTCTCTCAGAAGGGACTCCGGGAAGATCTAGAAACTCACTCACAACTGGAACTAACTGGATAGGCGGTGCCTCAGCACTAGAGTCATTAACTCGGTCTAAGTGGTAAATGCACCCCTTGGAAACTAACTCTCTGGCCTTAAGGTATGAGATAAAACGACCCTTAGGCACTGCTGAACTACTCCTCAACTCTAGAACTGGCTCATTAGGAAACTGAAACTTGACTACTCAAGTTCTGCAATCAATTGAGGCATAACAAGCATGAAGCCAGTCCATACCTAGAATAACATCAAAGTCCACCATATCTAACTTAACCAAGTTAGCCATGGTGTCCTTGTGATAGATGGAGACAATACAATCACGGTAGACTCTTTCTGCTAGAATAGACTCACCAATAGGTGTAGAAACATTGAAAGGCTCAAGAACTTGTTCGGGGGAAATGTTGAACCTCATAGCTACGAAATGAGTCACAAAAGAAAGACTCGCACCTGGATCAATCAAGGCATATACATCAAATGTAAAAACTCGAAGCATACTAGTAACAACATCTGGCGAGTTCTCCTGATCCTGTCAAGTACCCATAGCATACAGGCGGTTTGTACCTCTACCTGTCCTTGAAGTAGCTCCCCTCAGGTTGCTCCTAGCTGCTGGAGCTGCGGAAGAAGACTGGGCTTTATTACCCCCATTACCTTATTTGTTCTGTGGACACTCTCTCATAAAGTGACCCCGCTGACCGAACTTGAAGCAGCCATTCGCGCCATCACGACACTCTCCCGGGTGGTCTCTACCGCATCTGGTACATGTGGGGATCCAATTTGTCCTTGGTGCCATGCTACCCTGAGAGTGAGTAGGTCGAGCTCTGGAATTCTGGGAGTTCTGGTTCTTGAATTCACCTCTGCTCCTCGGTGCAGGAGCACTAGCTGATGATGGTGGTGGTCCTGATGACCTCTACTGGAAAGAGGACCGATTCCCATTTCCAGTCTTCTGGTGGTCGGACTCATGGCTGGTTGTCTTAGCCCTCTTGCTACGAAACTCTTCCCTGTCCTTCAACTTATCTTCCTCAACTTATTGCACATAGATCATGAGCCTAGCTATGTCCATGTCCCCTATCAGTGTAGTCACCTTACCTTCCTTAATTGACAAGCAGGATAGCTCAAACACAAATAGGCTCATCCTGCCCCTCATATTGGCCACCATCGTTGGAGCATATCGGGATAGCTGAGTGAACTTGATGCTATACTCCTGCACACTCATAGATTCCTGCTTCAAATTCAAAAACTCTCTTGCCTTTGCATCCATTAGTTCGAGGGGAAAGAAGCGCCCCAAGAAAGCATCTTCAAACACTGCCCAACTCAAAGGTGGTGCCCCCTCTACCCTGTTCTTCTTCCATTGGTCATACCAAACCCTAGCAACACCCTTAAGCTGGTAAGAAGCTAGCTCCACACGCTCTACATCAGCAATACGCATAACCTCAAACACACTCTATAGTTCCTTCATAAAGTTTCTGGATCCTCTGTGATATTCGACCCTGTGAACTCTGGGGGATTCATCCTCGAGAATTCGCGAACTCTGGATGTATCAGCCACATCCTGACGACCCACTCTCTGTTGTCCAGCCTGATTTTCCACAACCTGACTCAGCATCTGAATAGCATTTCTGAACTCAGCATTGGTGACATCTCTTTGCGGGGGTTGCACTTCCGGTGCATTGGGAACTTTTTGACCAGGAGGGTTCACGTTCCTCCTTGCAGGACATCCTCGAATAGCTCTTCGTGGAGGCATGATCTGATAAGATACGTGTAAGCACGAGTTAGTAGGAATTTTTTTATAGAGATGCACTCTATAGCACGAATTGGAATAAGAAGAAAGTGAGAGGTTCCTAAATGTCGCCGGCTCCTAATTATAGATGTGGCGCGCTTCACATCGATAACTAGGACTCTACTAACATGGCTTCGTAGACTCTCTAGGACACTTGAACTCTGTGCTCTAATACCAAGTTTGTCACGCCCCGAGTCTACACCCTCGACATGGCCGGCACTTGAGAACCATTACTGATCCCCAAGCGAACCCTTGGCCTAGCTCACTACTCAGCGGAAGACTTAACTCGAGCCTAAAAGGCTCCTATCATAGCATGAATAAACTCATAAACTTAACTAAAAGATTAAAATATTTAAAAGCCGAAAATACTCAAACTTAAAATACTGAAACCATCAAAAAGACTCAAACATGGGAAGCTATGAACAAGTACGGGGGAACCCATCAACTCTAGACATGTCTATGAAGCCTCTAAATAACTCAGACGGGTGTCGAGAAAGACCCCACAATACCTCAACAAAACTAAAACAACTGAATAAAAGACGGATCCTACGGAAGTACTAGGAGGCTCACCACAACTGCTATCTGGAGTGCAAACGGTATCAACAAAGCGACGGTTGACGACCCTGAACACTGTGTCTGCATCATGAAACGATGCTGGTTGAATGACATCAGTACATTGAATGCACTGGTATGCAAAATGGCTGAATATAACAATAGTAGAAAAGGGAAGGCTCAAGGAAGTACCCGCCTCAACTTACTCAAAGCAAAACAACTCATAACTAACTCAAGTAAAAGTGATACTCAAAAGTAACTCAATATAAAGCTTTTAAAAATACAAAAGCAACCTCAAGAATATGCGTAAAATATCATAAAGTAAGTGTTTACTCATATTTGGGAGATTCTCTAACCAACAACCATCACTCTGAGCTAAATGATGATACAACGTCTTGCCCACGCTGCCAGAACTGTCCTATACCTTGCCGGAGTATAATGCATCCTCAACTAAGTGGATCCACTAAGTTCTACTCGAACGCATAAGGAAATCATCTAAAGAGTATGACTCCTTTACCCATGTTGGCATACATGGTTTATGGGGAGTTGAGTTGTCTGAACTTATCCCTATATCAGTGCTCAATACTCCTCCCAATAACTATACTCATGCTCAAGTAGGTAAAAATATACTCTTCCTCTGTTTTTGAGATACTTACTCAAAAGATACTCTTTAATAATTAGTGCCTCAACATCTCTTCTCAAAACCCTCTCAATTGTTTCTCAACTCAAAATCCTCTTTCTCACTAAAAATGAAAGTTTTTGGAAATCAAAGTTTCATTTAACAAGTTACTCAAACAGCCTCTTTAACTCTACTCACAACTCCCCTTTATCTCTCTCAAAAGCAAGATCATTTTAAATTAAAGTCCCAGTTTAAGAAATTCTCAAAATATTCAGTAAATGCTCAATTTATAGAGTTATTTGCAGAAAATAAAATATGGACAGTCAACTCAATAATTAGGGTTCATACCAAAATCTGAGCATGAACCATAGCAAGATAACTACTCAAAAACATGGATACAATACTCAAGAATTAATTGGAATTCGATAACAATAGGAGGAAAACTCGAATATTTCTCAAGAACATGGGATGGAACCCTAGATTTCATAATTCTTAATTTCTGAATGTAAATTGGCGTGTGAACGTACTAGCCCAACACTGGGGGAAGACTTACATACCTAGAAGATCAAAGATCTCGGCGAAATCGCAAGCTCTTAGTTGAAGTTCTTGGAACCCTAGCCTTTTCTCCTCTTGAACCTCCTCTCAATTTTTTCTAAGTGTAATAATGTTTCCAGATTGTTTCTGCTGTTTTTACCCCGAAAATAATAGGGAAAAGTCAGGATTTGGGTTTAGAAGGGAGGGGGAAAGGTCTAAAATACCCTTAATGAAAATTGTCGGCGCGACCTACTGTCCGTAAGTCGACCTACGGTACGTCCTGTTCCTCCGTCGTCTGAGTCAGAGAGTTTGCCACTTTGGCCTTCCAACTGACGATGTCCATGTACGGCCTGACATCTGATCTACGGTCCGTACATGGCCACCGTAGATCAGGCTCTGAGAACTGAAATTCAACTAAGTCTTGAGAGCAACCTACGGGTCCTAACTATGGTCCGTAGATCAGACTACAACCTATGCCTTTGGTCCATAGAATCAACTCCTGAAACTTGACATTCTCCAACCTCAACCTTGTTTCTACGGTTGCCTTCCTACGGTCCGTAAACCAACCTAAGGTTCGTAGGTCGGTCCCGTAGAACCAGTACTACAGCAGTTTCTGCATTTTCTCAAACTCCAAGTTATGGGGTGTTACAAGGACTCTCCTGAATAATGGGACTTAGTATAGCAAGGGCCCTCCTAGATAATGGGACACTAGCAGGACCCTCCTGAATAATGAGAATGTAGGACCCTCCTAAATAATGGGACATAGTATAGCAAGGGCCCTCATCCATAATGGGACACTATCAGGACCCTCATGGATAATGGGACTAGCAGGACCTTATTGAATATTGGGACTTAGAATAGCAGACCCTCATGGACAATTTGATTTAGTATAGCAGGATCCTCTTGGACAATGAAACTTAGATAGCGTAATTTAATTTAATTGGATCATCATGTGGAAGGGAGTTCATTTAAATATTCAAAATCCATATGAAGAATGCATTGCAATGAAGCTCGAGTAATTCAGAGTCTCGATTCAAAGCTAAGCACTATCTTTTATTTTTCTCCCAAAATTTTCTTTCCTACAAACTTGGTCAAAATTTTGTGCTATTACATTTTTGTTTGTTTTAATTTCAGGGATTCACTTGTAGAATAAGGTCAATCCACATTTCAAGTTCAGGATCTTATCCGGAAAAGAGTAGACTTTCACACTCATTTTCAATCTAAGTAGTAGGAGCTCACCCTAAGAACAAGGTCAATATACAAATCCGAGTAGAAGGAGCCTACCTGGAGAAAGGTGTTTACCTTTAAACTCAATCGTGATGAAAATCAATACCTCACAACTTGAGAAACATGAAGACCCAAGTCTAGATTCTAAGAAGCTATATAGATAGGGTCTTGTACTTGCATTCTTAAATAATTTTTGTCTTTCATTTTCATGTAAAAATAGGAGCCACGAACTGAAGCCTCGATGGAACCTCACTTAACTTCCAACTTATCACTTAATCTCCTTGAACTACATGCGACCTGATTCCCTTATTACCCGGGATATGTAGGCTATCCAAAACTAGGGCTCGGTCATATATATATTTCCTTTCAAATAAGAGTCCGGCCAAAACATGTCACGTTGTCTACTTCTTTGTCTGCAAACTCTTCATGTTCTCAGTCAAAGAGGGGTAAACTATAGACACATAATTTTTAACCGAACTTCAGATTTTACACTATTTTTAGAGCTTAAATATTTTTAAAATCTAAATTATATATTTTGATTTTTATCTTATTTTATTAAGTTTATTTTAAATGATTTGAAACCCACAAAAATTGAATCACATTTTAAGGTAAGTTTTACTATCATTTTTTAAAAAAAGAAATGAAAAGTTACAAAAAAAAAATTGTCACTCCCAGAACCTACACCCTGGACGTGGCCGGCACCCGAGAACCATTTTTGATCCCCAAGTGAACCCTTGGCCTGACTACATGACTTACATGATTCTAATCAATATGCGGAAGCTTAAAATAGATGAATATTTAGACATTCAAGAAAGTGTTAAAATACTGTCTTGCAAATACTTAACATAAGTCATACATTAAATAACTATCCTGAGAAAAACAAGGGAAATATCTAAATCTGTCTATCTAATGAAGCCTCTAACAATGTAAGATAGATGTCGAGAAAAGACCCACGACAAGTTAACAAAAGCGAAAAATATGTCTGAAGCCCTCCGGAAAGCAAGGAGGCTCACCAAAGCTAGCTGAAATGCAAATGGTATCAACGAAGGGCCTACTGATGACCCTGAACACCTGTATCTCTATCATAATAACATGTCGGTCGAATGACATCAGTACATGGAATGTAGAGTATGTAATATGACTAGATTAAACGATAACTGAAGTAAATGACAAAGGGCAACTCAATAGTATATCAACACATGAATAAGACATGAAAACTCTTTAAGCTTTACAATAAGATATGCAATAAAAGCAATATGAAAATAACGCACTTTACTTGTGGAGAGTTTCTCTAACCGACAACCATTACTATGAGCCTAGCAATGATACAACGTTTCGCCCACATTGCAAGGGCCATCGTATACCTCACCACGGGCATAGGATGATATTGTGACTATGGATCCATATAATAGGCCTTCTCAGAGGCAGTGAGGAGTCACATGAAGAATCAATGCTATCCTATCATACGCTGGCTACGTAGTTTTATGGGACTTCTGAGTCATAAAGACTCTAACTCAATTCTGTGCTCGATACTACTCCCAAAATAATCGATATAACTTTATCCTCATTTCACCCATTACAAAGAAGGGACTTTTTACTTTGTTGAAGTACTTTTCAATACATTAGACATAAATGCATCCTTGAAACATGAACTTATGAACATATCTTTCAAGTCCAATAATCAACATAGGAACATATGTATGTATATATAAATAACATTTGAAGCTCTTAAGTTTTTATGAAATAGAACTCTTAAACTTTCCTTTTTTCTTACATTAATTTGGAATGTAAATGAAGGCATGTGAGTGGGACATGTAGACTCTCTCATGGATTCATGAAGCATTTAGGAGCTAATAAAAAGAAGAGAACATAGTCACGACTCGAAGGAACACGTTCAGAATGAAACACGGAAGGAAAAAGCCTAGGCGACTCCTGGCGTACTACTGGCGTAGGGCGTTAGGCCCTAAACTACTGACCAGAGTTTGAGGTGCACTGTTGCCGTGTCACACCAGGCCCCAAACTACTGAGCAGTAGTTCTGTCTCTATGGTGGCATGCCACGCCATCTCCCTACCCAGAAATCCAACAAATTTTCTTGATCAATTTCGAGTCTTAACTCATCTAGAATCGATTGTTTTCTTCTAAACTCTCTTTGATTCACAAACCCAACACGAAATTATCAAAATTCCACTCAAATTCTTTCAAGAAACACCACTCATTTGAAAAATCCTCACCTCAAGAACTCAAAACCTCCATTGATAAAGAATGGAACTTAACACTCAAGAACCCTTCAAGAACATTTACATAAACGATTATATGGCCGAATCAATGAAAGAATTACATGATTGGCATGAGGAAGAACAAGTCCATCAATTTGGGAAGCCTCACATACCTGGAAAGAACGATTGTTCATGGCAAAATCCCTCAACCCTTGAATGAATGGTTGAAAACCCTCTTTTCCTCTTCTTGAAACTTCGCCCTAGAATTCTAATTGTTTAGGAATATGAAAATTAACTTAGCGTCTGATTAGACCTCTAAATTTGTAATTAAAATGTGGGTAGGCCTATTGGGGTAAGGAAAAGACCAAAATGCCCTTTCCTTAAATGGATGAAAAGTGTTAACTAGAGAAGCTTTACTCAAATGGCCATAACTTTTAATTCCGAGCTCAAAATTTAGCAATCTTGGCGGCGTTGGAAAGAGGAATCAAAGGCCTTCGATTTGATGCCTTAGGGAACCTAACTCTTTATGTTCTAAAAGATATAGTTGTTTGAAGTTGATCTAAAATTGAAAACTGATCGAAGTCTGAGTTGTTACAATATTTCGTCCTTGGGAACATTCGTCCTCAAATGAGATCACACTACGTAGAACAGGAGTGGAATGCATTTGACAACCCCAACTCAAGAACATAACATGCAATTAACATAACTCAGTATATTGACTTAAAGAGTACTTTACAAAGAGTTAGTACCTTGGTTTGAAATTTCTCCTCAAGGAAAGAGATGTGGGTATCTCTTCTTCATATCCTCCTCAGCATCCCAAGTAGCTTCCTCAATGAATTGATTCCTCCATAAGACCTTGACTGATGCAACCTCCTTGGTTCTTAGCTTGCGAACCTGACGATCAAGAATCTGAACAGGCATTTCCTCATAGGATAGGTTGTCCTTAATACCAATATTCTTGGTGGGCACAATTAGTGAAGTATCACCCAAACACTTCTTAAGCATAGAGACTTGAAATACCAGATGGACTGCCGCTAACTCTGACGGTAGCTCCAACTCACAAGCTACATTTCCAACTCTTTTGGATATCCTGTAAGGACCAATGTATCGGGGACAGAGCTTTCCCTTTTTACCAAATCTAATAACACCCTTCATGGGTGAAACCTTCAAGTAAACCCAATCATCAACCAAAAATTTTAAGTCTCTTCTCCTTACATCTGTATAAATTTTCTGTCAACTTTGCACAGTTTTTAGCCTTTCTTGGATAATCATCACCTTCTCCATGGCTTGATGAACCAAGTCTGGCCCTATGAACTCAGCTTCACTAACCTTAAACCATCCAATGGGAGATCTACACCTTCACCCATATAGAGCCTCATACGGAGCCATCTGAATAGTGGAATGGTAACTATTACTGTATGCAAATTCGATAAGAAGTAAGTGGTCATCCCAATTACCTTTGAAATCTAGAACACAAGCTCTCAACATGTCCTCTAAGGTCTGAATTATGCGCTCTGCTTGACTATCAGTCTGAGGATGAAAAGCAATACTAAGGTTCACCTTTGAACCCAAACCTTTCTTAAACGACTTGCAAAACTGCATGGTAAACTGAGCACCCCTATCTGAGATGATGGAAAAGGGAACTCCATGCAGTCAAACTACCTCATGAATGTACAGGTTTGCATACTCATCTACTATATTAGTTGTCTTTACTGGTAAGAAGTGGGCTGATTTGGTCAACCGATCCACAATCACCCAAATGGAATCATGATGCCTGCGAGATCGCGGTAAACCTGTAATGAAGTCCATATTAATCATCTCCCACTTTCATTTCGGAAGAGCTATGTTCTGAGCCACACCACTGTGTCTTTGGTGCTCTACCTTGACCTACTGGCAATTTGGGCACTTAGCAACGAATTCTGCAATGCACCTCTTCATACTATTCCACCAATAGACTTCTCTCAAGTCACGATACACTTTTATGGAACCCGGATGGATCGAATATCTGGAACTGTGAGGTTCTTCCATGATCCTCTCTTGGAGTTCATCCACCTTTGGTACACACAATCTACCTTGATATCTCAACACACCATCTCTCATTGTTCTAAAGCCATCACCTTTTGCTTATGAACGTTTGCTTTTAGTTCAAATAAAATAAGGTCTTGGTCTTGTTTCTCCTTCACTTCAGACACTAGTGATGATTCAGCCCCGTTCATCACCACAACTCCACCTTCGCTGGAATCCAATAGACGGGCTCTCAAACGGGCAAGTCTATGAACTTCCTTAGCCAGTTCCTTCTTGCCTTCCTCAACATGGGCAATACTTCCCATAGATAACCTGCTCAAAGCATCAGCAAAAACATTAGCCTTACCTGGGTTATAGAGGATACTCGTGTAGTAATCCTTTAGCAACTCTAACCACCTCCTCTGTCTGAGATTAAGCTCTTTCTGATTGAAAATATATTGAAAACTCTTGTGATCAGTGAACATATCTACATGAACACCATAGAGATAGTGGCACCAAATTTTCAAACCAAATACAACTCGTAATCATGAGTCGGATAATTCTTTTCGTGAATCTTGAGTTGTCTAGAGGAATAGTCTATAACCTTACCATTCTGCATCAATACACAACCAATTCCAACTCTGGACGTATCACAATAAACAACAAAGCCTTTTGTACCCTCTGGTAGGATCAACACTGGGGCAGTAGTTAACTGGGTTTTCAATTCCTGAAAGATTTTCTCACAAGCTTTAGACCATTGAAACTTAACTGTTTTCTGAGTCAACTTTGTCAACGGGTATGAAATAGATGAAAACCCCTCGCAAACCTCCTATAGTAACCAGTCAATCCCAAGAAACTCCTTATGTCAGTTTGAGATGTGGGTCTGGGCCAGTTCTGCACTGCTTCAATCTTCTGAGTGTCAACTCGAATACCTTCACTAGATACAATGTGGCCTAAGAATGCCACAGACTCAAGCCAAAACTCATACTTAGAAAATTTAGCATAATATTCTCTATCCTTGAGAGTTTGGAGTACTATTCTGAGATGACTAGCATGATCCTCCTCACTCTTCGAATAAATCAATATATCATCAATTAATATGCTAACAACGTATCAAGATACGGCTTAAAAACTTTGTTCATAAGGTCCATGAATGCTGCAAGAGCATTAGTCAAGCAAAAAGACATAACAAGAAATTCATAATGACCATAACTGGTCCTGAATGTTGTCTTCGGGATGTCACATTCTCTTACTTTCAACTGATGATAGCCGGATCTGAGGTCTATCTTAGAAAAACAAATGGTACCCTGAAGTTGATCGAAAAGATCATCAATTCTCTGAAGGGGATACTTATTCTTTATGGTAACCTTGTTCAACTAGTGGTAATCGATACACATTCTAAGAGAACCATCTTTCTTCCTCACAAATAAGACCAGAGCGCCCCAAGGTGAGACACTAGGTCAAATGAAGACCTTATCAAGAAGATTTTTCAACTATTCTTTTAGTTCTTTTAACTCAGCTGGAGCCATTCTATATGGTGGAATAGAGATAGGTTGAGTATCAGGAAGAATGTCTATTCCGAAGTCTATTTCTCTCTCATGAGGGACTCTAGGAAGATCATCTGGAAAGACCTCTGGAAACTCACTCACAACTGTAACTGACTGAATAAGCGGTGTCTCAACACTAGAGTCATTAACTCAGACTAAGTGATAGATACACCCCTTAGAGACTAACTTTCTGGCCTTAAGGTATGAAATGAAATGACCATTAGGCACTGCTGAACTACTCCTCCGATCTAAAAATGACTCATTAGGAAACTGAAACTTGACTACTCGAGTTCTACAATCGAATGAGGCATAACAAGCATGAAGCCAGTCCGTACCTAGAATAACATCAAAGTCCACCATGTCTAGATGGACTAAGTCAGCCATGGTGTCCTTGTGATTGACAGAGATGGTACAATCGCGATAGACTCTTTCTGCTAGAATAGAATCACCAACTGGTGTGGAAACACTGAAAGGCTCAAGAAGTTTTTCAGGGGAAATGTCGAACTTCATGACTACATAAGGAGCCATAAAAGACAAACTCGCACCGGGATCAAGCAAGGCATAAATATCAAAATTAAAAACTTTAAGCATACCCGTGACAACATCGGGTGATTTCCCCTCATCCTAGCAATTAGCTATAGCATACAGGCGGTTTGCTCCTCCGCCTGTCCCTGAAGTAGCTCCTCTCTGGGTATTTCTATCTACTGGAGCTGCTGAAAAAGACTGGGCCTTATTGCCCCCATTACCCTGCCTGTTCTTAGGGAATTCCCTAGAAAAGTGACCCGCCCTTCCACACTTGTAGCTAACATTAGTACCAACTTGACATTCTACAGGATGAAGCTTACCACACTTACCACAGAGTGGGTTGTGAGTAAACCCTTGTGCTACACTACCCTGCGACTGAAAACCTTGAACTTTGAAATTCTGGGAGTTCTGGTTTCTTTAATCATTCCTACTCCTTGGGGCAAGCACACAAGCTGACGATGGAGCAGGTCCAGGTGACCTTTGTTGAAAGGAGGACCGATTTATATTTCCGGTCTTCTGCTGGCTGGACTCATGATTTGTTGTCTTAAACCTTTTACTGCGGAACTCTTCCCTATCTTTCAGCTTGTCCTCCTCGACTTGCTGCACATGGATCATGAGCCTTGCTATGTCCATGTCTCCTATCAACCTAGCCATATTACCTTCCTTACTTCACAAACGGCATAGTCTAGACACAAACAAAACCATCTGCTCCTCATATCAGCCACAATCTTCGGAGCATAGCGGGATAGTAGGGTGAACATGAGACTGTACTCTTGTACACCTATAGATTCCTGCTTCAGATTGAGGAACTCCCTTACCTTTGCTTCCCTTAGCTCTCGGGGAAAGAAGCGCCCCAAGAAAGCATCCTTGAACACAGCCCAACTCAACGGTGGTGCCCTTTCTGCCCTACCCTTTTTCCACTGATCATACCATATCCTAGCAATACCTTTGAGCTGGTATGTAGCCAACTCTACACACTCAGCATCAGCAATATGCATGACCTCAAACACCTTCTGAATTTCATCCACAAAGTTTTCTCGATCCTCATTGAACTTTGATCCAGTGAATTTCGGGGACTCATTCTCAGAAATTCTCAGATTCTGGATGCATCATTCCCATCCTGATGTCCGGCTCCTTGGCAACCAACTTGTGTTGTCACCACTTGAGCCAACATTTGAATTGCATTCCTAAACTCAGCATTGGTGACCTCTCCCTGATGGGGTTGCACTTGTTGTGCATTGGGAACCTCTTGATCTTGAGGATTAACATTCCTGCTAGCAGGATGTCCTCGAACAGCTCTTCGTGGAGGCATGATCTGAAAGGACACGCGTAAGCACGAGTTAGAAGAAACTTTTATAGAGTGGAACTCTATCGCACCAAAAGGAGTAAGAAGAAAGTGAAATGTTTCCTAAATGTCTTAGCCGCCTAATTATAGATGTGGCGCGCTTCACACCGATAACGAGGACTCTACCGACACGGCTCCATAGACAACCTAGGACTCTTAAAACATGGCTTTGATACCAAGATTGTCACGCCCCGAGCCTACACGTTGGATGTGGCCGACACCAGTGAACCATTTTTTATCCCAAGCGAACCCTTCGCCTTGCTACATGACTTACATTATTCTAATTAATACGCGAAAGCTTAAAATAGATGAACATTTAGACATTCAAGAGAGTCTTAAAATACTGTCTTGCAAATACTTAACATAAGTCATACATTAAATAACTATCCTGAGAAAAACAAGGAAAACATCTTAATCCGTTTGTCTAATGAAGCCTCTAACAATGTAAGAAAGATGTCAGGACAAGACCCACGACTACTTAACAAAAGTGGAAAATAGGTGTGAAGCCCTTTGGAAAGTAAGGAGGCTCACAAAAGCTAGCTGGAGTGCAAATGGTATCAACGAAGCGCATGTTGATGACCCTGAACACCTTTATCTGCATCATAATAAGATGTCGGTCGAATGACATCAGTACATGAAATGTACGAGTATGTAATATGGCTAGATTAAACGATAACTGAACTGAATGACAAAGGGCAACTCAACTGTATACATGAATAAGACATGAAAACTCTTTAAGCTTTCCAATAAGATATGCAATAAAAGCAATATGAAAATAACATACTTTACTTGTGGGGAGTGTCTCTAACCGACAACCATTACTGTGAGCCTAGCAATGATACAACGTTTCGCCCACGTTTCAAGGGCCATCATATACCTTACCAGGGGCATAGGATGATATTGTGACTATGGATCCATCTAATAGGCCTTCTCAGAGGCAGTGAAGAGTCGCATGAAGAATCAATGATATCCTATCCTATGTTGGCTACATAGTTTTATGGGACTTCCAAGTCATAAAAGGCTCTAACCCAATTCGGTGCTCGATACTACTCCCAAAATAATCGATATAAGTTTATGCTCATTTCATCCATTACAAAGAAGAGACTTTTTATTTTATTGAAGTATTTTTCAAAACAATAGACATACTTGCATCCTTGAAACATGAACTTATGAACTTATCTTTCAAGCCCAATAATCAACATAGGAATATATATGTATATATAAAAATCATTTAAAGCTCTTAAGTTTTTATGAAATACAACCCTTAAACTTTCCTCTTTTCTTACATTAATTTTGAATGGAAATGAAGACATGTGAGTGGGAAATGTAGACTCTCTCAAGGATTAATGAAGCCTTTAGGAGCTAATACAGAGAAGAGAACATACTCACGACTCAAAGGAACACGTTCGGAATGAAACACGGAAGGAAAAAGGCAAGGCGACCCCTGGCGTACTATTGGCGTGGGGCGCCAGGCCCCAAACTACTGACTAGAGTTTGGGGCACAATGCTGGCGTGTCACACCAGGCCCCAAAATACTAAGCAGTAGTTCTGGCGCTATGGTGGCGTGCCACGCCAGCCTCCTACCCAGAAATCCAACAAATTTTCTTGCTCAATTTCGGGTCCTAACTCATCTAGAATCGATTGCTTTCTTCCAAATTCTCTTTGATTCACAAACCCAACACGAAATTATCAAAATTCCACTCAAATTCTATCAAGAAACACCACTCATTCGCAAAATCCTCACCTCAAGAACTCAAAACCTCCATTGATAAAGAATGAAGCTTAAAACTTACGAACCCTTAAAGAACATTTACATAAACGATTATACGGGCGAATCAACGAGCGAATTACATGATTGGCGTGAGGACGAACAAGTCCATCACTATGGGAAGCCTCACATACCTAGAAAGAACAATTGTTCTTGGCGAAATTCTTCAACCCTTGAATGAACGCTTGAAAACCCTCTTTTCCTCTTCTTGAAACTTCGCCCTAGAATTCTAATTGTTTAGGAATATGAAAATTAACGTAGCGTCTGATTAGACCCCTTAATTTGGTGAGTAAAACCTGGGTAGGCCTATTGGGGTAAGGAAAAGAACAAAATACCCTCTCCTTAAACGGATGAAAAACCTTAACTAGAGAGGCTTTACTCAAATGGCCATAACTATTTACTCCGAGCTCAAAATTTAGCAAACTTGGAGGCTTTGGAAAGAGGACTCAAAGGCCTTTGATTTGATGCCTCATAGGCCACCTAAATCTTTATGTGCTGAGAGATATGGTCGTTTGAAATTAACCCAAAACTGAAAACTGATCGAAGTCTGAGGTGTTACAAAAATATATGTTTTCTTTTAATTTGGGTTAAATATTTTTTTATTATAATTTTAGATTAGCCATTCAACTATTCTTTAATTATCAGTTCAAAATAGTTAGCTAATAATATATATATTTTTATAAAAAATTAATAATGACTAATCCTAAAATTACCCCACTAACTAAACTACCCCTAAAACCTTTCCTACCAATACCCCACTACCTCACATTACCCCCATTATCCAACAACCCCCTCACATTATTCACTCTCCTTCACCCTATACTACCCCACCACAATACACACCCCTTATAAGACACAACACACAAACACGGGCTACAGATACAAAAATAGAAAAACCATCTACACCTTACAACCCAGGGGATGACATACTCACCTACAATACATCCCCATTTTTTTTTCTTTTTAGCCTCACACTACAAAACAAAAGAGCGAGACCCAGACCATACACACAATACATTACAGCAATTCATAAAAAATTTTCCTTCCAATAACACTTCCAAACATACAACGTGTACAATTAGAGAAAACACAAAGGTTGATTTCAAGGTTTGCTTTCGTAGTTTCGAGTTCGTGACTCCAGATAGTGGTCACTTCTTTTCGTGAAATAATTTTCACAAGAGGAAACACTTAATTTTATTTTATTTTGTATTAGTTTTATGTCATAATTGTGCAAGAATTGATTCCAATATATTGAAGTTGTTCAGATTTCGTATGTTTTGAACCCGTGAATATTATCAAAAGTTTTTATGTTAATGTCTTACTAATTTGAATGAATTCTTTGTTTGGTTGTGTTTAGAAAAGTGTTAAGTTATTTTTATGCTATAATATGTGTGTTGCCTTGATCTTTTGGGTGCTAACAAAAATAATAACAAGACAATTTCAATCAGTTTACTAACTATTGTATGCATATCTAAGATTAAATATTATTATCATTATTATTTTAAATAACGAGATATTGATAATATTATTTTTGAAATAACAAAAGATGGATAAATTTTGATTGAACGATTGTAGTTTGACACAATTTGATTCAAACTTACAAATTGACAAACTAATTTTTGTAGGTAAATTTAGATACGTTAAAAAAATGGTTTTAATTAAGAATGTGGTTACACATTTTTTTTTTGAAACACTTAAAATAAATTCAAGGATGCGGTGATGCACCGTGACCAAATCATATTAAGAATTAACTTTATTTAATTTAAATTTAGTGATGGAAAAATAAAATTATTAGGTGTGATGCAAAGAAGGCAGTTATGCCTCTAAATGTCAAGACCAAGAATTGGTTGACGCATCTAGTTTGAGACTAATAGAAGTTCAACAAAATAAAAAATGTGAGCAAAACTGTAGCCTATAACAATATATAAAAAAATCATTTAAAAATAAGTATAAGTCAATAAAAGTGATCGTGCTAGAATCACGGGACTCGAGGGATGCCTAATACCTTCCCCTTGGTCAACAGAATTCCTTACCCGAATTTCTAGTTCGCAGACAAAAATAAAGAGTCATTTCCTGTTGATTAGGGATTAAAAAGTAAAGGTGATTTGGAACACCATAACTCAATTCCAAGTGGTGACTCTGAAAAAATAAAATGATCCCTAATCAATACCGTCACTTTTATTCGAAAAACTCTTTTTTTAAAACTCTTCTAGTCGAAAAAGGGGTATGACAAGACATACCAATTCTAAAATCCCAACTCTTCAATCGCTTCCGGTAGTGAATGAATTGCCTGAAGTGTTTCCTGAAGATCTTCCTAGAGTTCCTCCCGAAAGGGAAATCAACTTTGGAATCGACCTTCTTCCACATACTTAGCCTATCTCCATTCCTCTTTATGGAATGGCTCCAGCTGAGATTAAGCAGTTGAAAGCTCAACTAAAGAAAATTGTAGATGAAGGTTTTATTAGACCCATCATTTCTCCATGGGGTGCTCTAGTTCACTTTATTCGTAAGAAAGATGGTTCTCTAAAAATGTGCATTTATTATCGAACAAGGTCGCGATCAAGAATAAGTATCCCAACCCCAAGATTGATGACTTGTTCGATCACCTTCTAGGTACAAATTTCTTCTCAAATATAGATCTCAGATCAGGCTATCATCAACTCAATATCAGATATTGTGACATTTAGATGACAACTTTCAAGACTCGGTATGGTCATTATGAATATTTTGTTATGTCTTTTGAACCAACGAACGCTCCTTCAGCTTTTATGGATTTGATTAACAGGGTTTTCAAGCAGTGTTTGGATATGTTTTTATTTGTGTTCATAGATGACATTTTGATCTATTCTTAGAGGAGGATGAGCATGTCGATTATTTGAGGATTGTCATGCAAATTCTCAAGGACTGTTAATTGTTTACTAAGTTCAGCAACTGTGAATTTTTGTTGAGGTCTTTAGAGTTCCTTTTCCATGTATTCTCAGGAGAAGGTATTAAAGTTTATCCTAAGAAGACCGATGTAGTTAATGAACTGGCCTAGACCTCTTTCTCCATCAGATTTTAGAAGTATTTTGGGTTTAACTAGTTATTATAGACGGTTTGTGAAAGGATTTTCCTTTACTCCTCCTTTAACTATCTTGACTCAGAAGAAAGTGAAATTTTAGCGGTTCAAATCTTGTGAGATGAGTTTCCAGGAGTTGAAGTCTCGACGTACTTCAGCCTCAGTTTTGACTTTATCAGAAGGTTCAACTGGTTTTGTTGTGCATTGTGACTCCTCTAGGATTAGTCTTGTATGTGTGTTGATGCAAAATGGCAAGGTCATATCAAATGCTTCTAGGAAACTTAAGGTTCATAAGAAGAATTATCCGACTCATGATTTAGAGTTGGCGGTGGTGGTATTTGCCTTGAAAATTTGGAGGCACTATCTTTAAGGTGTTCATGTGGATGTGTTCATCAATCATAAGGGACTTCAGTATGTGTTCAAAAAGAAGGATTTGAATCTTCACAAAAGAAGATGTCTTGAGTTGTTGAAGGATTATGACATGAGTGTCCTTTACCATCTGATAAGGCCGAATATGGTTGCAGATTTTCTTAGTAGATTGTCCATGAACATCGTTTCTCATAGAGAGGATGGGAAAAAGGAGTTGGTTCGTGATGTGCACAAGCTTGCTCACTTGGGTGTTTGTTTGGTTGATTTAGAGGATGGTGGAGTTATAATTCAGAATTGGTTAGAATCATTTCTTGTGTCAGATGTTAAGGCAAAACAGGATAATGATCTAACTTTCGTTGTGTTGAATAAAGTGATTTCCAAAAAGGCTATTGAGGCTTTCTCCCAATAGGGAGATGGTGTGCTTCGATAGCAAGGTCGGTTTTGTGTTCAAGATATTATTGAGTTAAGGTAATAGATATTATCAAAAGATCAGAGTTCTCGATATTCTACTCACTTGGGTACCACTAAGATGTACTGTGATCTACAGGAATACTATTGGTGGTATACGATGAAGTGAGATATTACAGAAATTATGGCCAAGTGTCCAAATGGCCAACAAGTCGAAGATGACCATCAAGAACAAAGAGGTATGAATCAGGACATCATTATTCCTACTTGTAAGTTGAACAATTTGAATATGGATTATATCACATGTTTTCTTGGTATGTGTCATCAACATGACTCTATTTAGGGGGTTGTAGATCAAAAGACTAAGTCGACACATTTATGTCCAATTAAGACTTTCAATTCCGCCAAGGATTATACTAGACTTTACATCCAGGAGATTATTAAGTTGAATGGTGTTTTGTTGTCTATTATTTATGATGGGTGTACTCAATTTACCTCTCCGTTTTTGAGATCATTTCTTAAGGGTCTTGGTACTCAAGTTAAACTTAGCACAACTTCTCACCCATAGATATATGGCCAAGCTCAACGGACTATTCATACATTAAAGGATATGTTGAGAGCCTGTGTCATTGAGTTTATAGGTAACAAGGATGATCATTTTCCTTTGATTGAGTTTTCGTGTAGCAGTAGTTATCACTCTAGCATTCAGATGGCTCCGTTTGAGGCTCTCTATGGTAAGAGGTATAGGTCTTATATTTGTTGGTTGGAACATGGAGAGGTGGGTTTGATAGGGTCTGGGCCAGTTCATGAGGCCATGGACAAAGTTTGACTTATCAAGGAAGCATTAAGGATGGCCCATACTAGACAAAAATCTTATGTGGATGTGAGGAGAATAGAGCTTGAATTTTCCATTGATGATTGGGTTTACTTGAAAATTTCACCCATGAAAGGGGTGATGAGGGATGGTAAGAAAGAAAAGCTCAATCCCCATTATTTAGGCCCATATCTGATTGTGAAGCGTTTCGGTAATGTGGCTTATGAGTTGGATTTGCCTTCAAAATTGGCATATGTGCATCCAGTGTTTCATGTGACCCTATTGAAGAAATGCATTGATGATGTGACTTTAATTGTCCCTTTAAAGAGTGTCAGTGTGAAAGAAAGTCTCTCTTATGAGAGGTCCCAGTTGAGATCAATGATTATTAGGTTCATAAGTTGAGAAATAGGGAAGTTGCTTCAGTGAAAGTCCTTTGGAGGAATTAGTTAGTTTAGGATGCTACTTGGAAGGAAGAGGATTTTATGAAGTCCAAGTACCCCCTTCTCTTTCTTCTTAGTTCAGTTTCAGCGTGAGGTATTAGCTCCTCCTTCGTACTCTTTCGAATTCATGTGTTTCCACTATTCACTTTTTTCCCTATGCATGCATATTCATGAAATTAGTTTTAAATTTCATGTTTTAGCTCAAAATCAGTCACTTCTTCAGTTTTATGTGTTTTTCTTTCATAATTTGGTTGTAGATCTTTTCTTACTCTTTTCATGGCTATTTGAGCTCCATTCTAGGACGAATGTTCCCAAGGAGAAGATATTGTAACACCTCGGAAGTGCCTAACTCAGATAGAGTTTGAAAGTATAAAAAGAAATGTTAAAGTCTGCAGAAAAATTGGGATTTCATAGATGCCTTGTACGGCCCATACAAAGTATTACTGACCATATGTGCCACCCGTGGATTCAGACTTTAGAAAATGGATTTCAGGACGGGGTTTACAAAAGGTTATATGGTTTGTATAATCTTTCACGGACCGTAGACCCGGTTGTGGATGTCACTACCCAAAAATAGGTGTGACGGCACTCATCATATCCCACAAAGACCTATCAGCCTAAACCTGAAATAACACGATAAATGTGGAAGTAAAATAAGAATAAAAGTCAAACACGTTAAAGAAATGCGGAAATCATAATCAACTTTAATAAATCCTAAAAATTTGGTTGTCATGTATACAAGCCTCTAATGTATTGCAATAAAAATGAAGGAAATATAGGTCTCAATGTCATTGTTTATAGAATAGAACAAGTCCATATAAAAGTGTAAGAGGTTCCGCCGAGAAACAAGCAGCTACCTCTCAACTCTCCACAGTAAGCCTCTGACGAAAAAGGGAGAATAATCACGAAAATACGGGCTCGTAACCTATACAAGTGTAGAAGAGAGGAGTGACTACCAAACAACATGGTGCTCAGCAAGCAAACCACTAAACACGAAGTAAAGCAATATAGAATAGGGTACTCCAAACACTCCAACCAAACCTCCACAACTACAACCTGAACAGAATCAGCCTAACCTAACACTTCCCAATTAATATAGCACATAGCACAAATATCAACCCTTCAACGCATACTTGTCATCAACACAAAGTTCATAAGAATCAAGCACAATTCCCAACACAAACAAACACAAGGTTCACGATAATAATGATGTGCAATGCAATGAGATGAAATGTCAAATAAACTGATGCATATCTTTACTACGATGCACATCTGCTGAATATCAGGCCAGAAACCATGGGGGACTCACAATGTCCATGTATCCACTAGAACAATTTGCCTTCGGCATATCTCACTCGCCACAAACATTTCCCTTCGGCATTGCCGAAACTATTAACCTTCGGCATTGCCGAAATAATTTTCTTTCGGCATCATAATTACGATAGATCTTATCATGGAGTTTTAGAACTAATGCAAGTAGGCATGTCCACACAAATCATGAGAATATGATGAATTCCATATCAATACACAGATCACAATAACACAATGATGATACAACCTCAATAATTAATTAATCCACACATTGAAATTATCCACAACACTTTTACATGTCAATATCATCAAGTTACCTTTTTATTACCCTCTTTCGTAATTATAAATATTCCAATATGAACAAGTCAATCCCATCACAGAATCCCATTACTCCCCAACACATACAATAAGGAAATATGAGATTCTATATACTTAACAAAGGTTAAGAAGTTCACTTGTCTCAAATAATCAAATAATTACTCAGGAACTTGAGCTTTCCCTTTTTCTTGTGTCTCCAAATCAATGCAATCTATTCAAATAGGTAATCACAATAGGAAATCGAATCTAACAACACCCATATCAAAACTTTTGGAAAATGGGATCAAATCAACCCAAACTACCTAATTCAAAAAACAAGGTTTGAATCAGGAAATTTTTACAAAATTGTGCTACCCAAGAAATTTTGAAACCATCGGTGAAAACCTTTTCGACAACAGCGTTGAATCAAGCATTAAATCATCAATTTATCAAAAACCTTAAACCTTTTAAAACCATCAAAGTTGGAATCAAAACTCAACTTAATTCATCAAAACCATGAATTAATTAATGGTTAAAGCAGCTACGGAGTTAGAAATCATTACCTAATCGATAAATCAGGAAAACTATCTTTGAAATCGCCTAGACCGAGCTTACAAATTACAAAACGGTGAAGTAGGGTTGAAACATCAAGTTTGAGAAAACATTCTGCCTAGGTGAAAATTACTCTTCGCGTCGTGATGAGTTAAAGGGTCAACGCATTGAAGTTTACCATCACGATCGCAACAGGGACCCATGCGATCGAGAGGAGCATAAAACTACATCCATGCCATCGCGACGAAACAACACGCGATAACTAAGCACACAAAACTAACTCTGCGTGATTAGGAGAAAGGTTCTTGCAATCGGGGAGAATAAAATATCCTACACCAGAAACTCAGAAACCAGCAACACACAAAGGCACAAAATTCATTGAAAGGACCCTCGAGATTCGTTCAGAACCCCGAGTACACAAACTAGATATGCTACCCGACTAAAATCAATGTTTTAGACTCAATGGAACCATCAAAACATGAATATGAGGTCTCCTTGGCCTGAAACCCATGAAAGTCGAAATAAATTAACTGAAAGCTCAAAAAGATGAAAATGACCTCTGGATCTCAAAAAATTTAACCAAGAATCCTACTAGGCTTAAAGTAACCCCCCGAATCCAATGGAACAGTCAAAAATTTGATCCTAGCATTTGGACTCCGAATGTTAACCAATGTCAACCCTTAGTCAAAAATCACCCAACTTTCAAACTCAAGGGCTCAAATCCACAAAACAACCCCCGAACCTGAAACAGACGACTCTATTAGACCAAATTCCACATTTCAGAATTGATGGATTTGACAAAATTCCATTTCAAGACTCGAAACTCTAATTGATACCAAAGACCACTTTTACACACTTTAAACCTTCCAAAACTCAAATTTTCCAAAAATAAAAGCTTTTCATATTTCCAAAACAACTTCAAAAACTGAATAGAAATGACTCGGGGCACTATCAAGAGAGGTAAAATGGTAGTTTTATGAAAATTTCTAAAAAAATAACCTTCATTATCATTACATTATCCACCACAAAAAACCATTTTGTCCTCGATCATAAAGTAAAAGAAAGTACCTAATGCTTCGAAAAGCTGAGGATATCTGGCATGCATGTCGGACTCTATCTCCCAAGTTGCCTCTCCAACTAAACGGTGTTTCCATTGCACCTTCACTAAAGAAATCTCCATGGTCCTAAGTTTTCAAACCTGCTTATCCAATATTGCTATAGGCTCCTAATCGCAGGACAAATCTAGATCCAACATCACTTAATCGAGTGAAAGGACATAAGACTCATTTGGCACATACATCTGAACCATGGAGACATGGAACATAGGATGCATAGCTGAGAAGCTAGGTGGAAAGGCCAACTTATAGGCCATCTCTCCAATCCGAATAATAATCTCAAGAACCAATGAATTGAGGGCTAAGCTTTCCCTTCTTCCTGAACTTCATCACACTCTTCATAAGTGACACTTTGAGCCAAACATGATCACCTCCATAAACTCTAAATCTTGAACCCTCATATTTGCATAACTCTTCTATCGGCTCTAAGCTATCATCAGCCTACCCTGAATCATACAGACTTGCTCCATGGAATCTCTAAGCAAGTCTGTGTCCAATGAGTCCATCTTAGTTGTATCAAACCAACCAATTGGAGATCTACACTGCTTACCATACAAACCCACAAACGAGGCAATCTGAATACTAAAGTTATAATTATTATTATAGCAAACTCCGCTAAGGGTAGGTGTTGATCCCAATGAGCAAAAAGTCAATCGCACATTCTCAAAGCATGTCGTCCAACACTTGAATAGTCCACTCAGACTGTCCATCCGTTTGAGCTTGGAAACTTGTACTCATGTCTAACGGAGTACTAAACCATGCTATAGGGCTCTCCATAAGTGACAAGTGAATAGTGCACCCTCGATCAGCAATAATAGAAATAGGCACTCCATGGAGTCGGACTATCTGACTGATGTAGAGTTGAGCTAACTCCTCTGCCGTGTACTTTACCTGAATTAGGATGAAATGGGCAGATTTGGCAAACCTGTCAACAATCACCCAAATAGAATCATAACTACCCACGGTAGTAGGCAAAGCACAAAATAGTCTGTAGCAATAGATTTCTACTTATAAGTAGGAATGGACATTCTCTGATACACACTTCCCAGCTATTGATGATCACACTTGACATGTTAGCAAGTCAAGCACCTAGATACAAACTCAGAAATTTCCCTCTTCTTACCGCACCACCATTAATTCTGACTCAAATCTCTTAGCCTCTCCCTGATGGATAGAGTATCTTGAACAATGAGCCTCTTCTAGAATCAACCTCACAAAATCACCCACCTTGGGCACACAAATCCTACCTTTGATCCTCAATACTCCATTGGCATAAAGTACGGGCTCCTTGAGCTCACCCCTCAACACCTTGTCTCGAATAAGACATAACTTCTCATCATCAAATTGTCGCTCACGGATATGCTCAACCAAAGAAAATTGGGCCTCAACAAAGGCAATAAAACAACCACTCTCCTCTGAAATTTGCAATCGGATAAGACTGTTAGCTAATCTTTGAACATATACAACAAATGATCTCTCCTATAGACTGAGCGCAATAAGGCTTCCCATGCTGGTTGTCTGCTTACTCAAGGTATCAGCCACCACATTGGCCTTCCCGGGATGATATAGGATAATCATATTATAGTCCTTCAGCAACTCGAGCGATCTATGCTACCTCAAGTTCAAATCCCTCTGACTGAACATGTAAGGAAGAATTTGATGATTGGTGAAGACCTCACAATAAACTCCATACAAATAGTGACGCCATAACTTATGCATAAAATTCACGTCTACTAACTCCCAAATGTGCGTACGGGAGTTCTTTTAATAGGCCTTCAACTTCCTATAAGCATAAGCGATCACCTTAACCTTCTACATCAGAACACCACCAAAAATTACCCTTAAAGCATCATAATAGACAGTGAAGTCCTCATCCTCATTAGGTAGATTCAACACAAGAGCCGAAGTGGAAAAAGTCTTGAGTTTTTTAAAGCACTCCTCACACTCATTGGGTCACTAAAAACCCACATTATGCCGAGTCAATTTAGTCAATGGGTCTAGAATAGTGGAGAAACTCTAAAAACGTCTATAGTAGCCTGCAACATGAAACTCTTAATCTTGGTAGGAGAATTAGGGCGCATCCAGCCTCTAACTGCGTCAATCTTTACTGGATCTGCTCTAATACCCTCCTTGGACACTACATGTCCCAAGAATTCCACAAAATCAAGCCAAAACTCACATTTGAAAACTTTGCATAAATCTTCTCTTCCTTTAGCCTTTGAAACACAATCCTCAAGTGTCGAACATGGTCCTCCTATGTTCGAGAGTACACCAAAATATCATCAATGAGGAAAATTACAAATGAATCCAAGTATGGTCGAAACACCCCATTAATCAACTCCATAGATGCTTCGGGGGCATTTGTCAACCTAAAAGACATCACCAAGAACTCATAATGACTATACCAAGTCTGAAATGTTGTCTTTGGGACATTCAATAACCTAATCTTCAACTGATGATAGTCAGACCTCAAATCAATCTTAGAGTATAACGAAGCTCCCTAAAGTTGGTCAAATAAGTCATCAATTCGTGGGAGAGGATGATTATTCGTCACTATTACCTTATTCAATGTACTATAGTCAATATACATCCTCATAGTCCCATCCTTCTTCTTCAAAAAGAATATTGGGCACCCCGAGGTGACACACTATGGCGAATAAACCCCTTACTCAACAAGTCCTTCAATTGATCCTTCAATTCCTTTAAATCGGTTGGCTTCATGCGAAAGGGAGGAACAGAAATTTTCCTAGTGCCCGACTCCAAGTCAATAGCAAAATCAATATCCTTATCCGGAGGAGCACTTGGAAGATCAAAAGGGAACACATCTGAAAACTCTTAAACCACGGGAACGGTCTCCATAGAAGGTAAGTCAACACTAGTGTCCCAAATGAAAGCTAGGTTAGATAAACAACCTCTATCCACCAATCTCTTAGCATGTAGGAAGAAAATGACCTTGCTAGGGTAAGAACCACTAAAACCATTCCACTCAACCCTTGGAACACTAGGCCTCGGTAAGGTCTTAGTCTTAGAATTACAATCATGGATAGCATGATAAGTAGAGAGCCAATCCATACCAAACATGAATCAAATTCTAACATCCCCATAATGATCAAGTCTACCCAAGTGTCATACCCCGCTAAAGAAACATGACAGGATCGATACAGTCGATCAACCACTAAGGGCTAATCCACGAGTGTACAAACATTAATAGGAATAAACATGCTATCACACATTATATCAAACCCGTCAGCAAAGTAGAAAAACACATAAGAGAATGTAGATACAGGATCAGACAATACAGACGTAGAGCGATGGCATACTAGGATGATACATGTAATAACTGCATCAGAAACCTCAGCCTCGGATCTCCCTGGAAATGCATAACACTGACTTCCTCTTCCACCTCCAGCCTTGGTTGTACCTCTACCCCTACTCTGTTGTGTAGTAGTACCACTGCCAAAAAAGTTCGACCACATTTGCCTGACTAAACTTTACCCTGACCCCTGGTGAGAGACACTGGTCCTCTAGCTAGAGGAGAATAAGTATGTTGGACCTGAATGAGTCTGCAAAGAATATTGGCGTACTATCTAAAAAGGGTCCTAAAAACCATAACAAGACCCACCCTAACTTAACAAGGATTCTATTAGACTATTACCCACTCTAAACTATTTTAATATGGAATAAATACACCCTAAAAGCTTATGTGACATGAGAGTGTGCACACTTTCTTGAAGGCAAGTGATGAGTGAAAACATTGGACATATTTTCCATCGAACTGCAAGAAATCAAATGGCTGCACACATTATATTAAAAATATACTCCGATATCACTCAACCTGAAGCTTGATTGTGGATTATTGGCACCTATATTTGTTTGTTACGATAGAGTACTAGCTTCTATGATGTCATGGCCATTCTAAAGTAATGTCTTTTCACATCCGCCAAGCAATTCAGATGCTCTAGCAGTTTCCAAAGTATTCACACAAAAATTTATATTCAAACAATGTGATATAAATTAAGACTAAGGGTGTACTGTATTATGAATAAGCCAAACTGAATTGTTCTGGGCTTCAATATATCACTATAAGAAGGGTATCTGAATTCTAAAGTTTAAGTTAAAAGTTGAAAGGATTTAAATTGTTTTTTACATGAATCTTCTTTACGAGAAAATTTTGAACTTCTGCAAACAAAATATCACTTCATTTGAGATACTCCTCAAACAATTTTTTCATCTTCAGTTCTATGGGAGTGTTTAGTACGAAGGAAGATGTTTTTCATAGAAAATGTTTTCCTAGAAAAGGTTTTTTTGGAAAAATATTTTCTAGTGTATGATCGGTAAATGAAAAACATTTTTTAGAAAATATCTTTTATTTTTGTCTAGAGGGTAAAAAATACTTTTTATGAAAATAATTTCTAACCTGAAAATCAACCCCGATAATCGAACCGACTTCTGACCCCGACACCCGATCCAGAACCTGACCCCTACCCCCAACACAAGACCCGACATATGAATTGGAACACGACCCTAACCATGACCTGAATCAAGACATGATCCCCAAGACCTAACTCAAGACCTAACTCCACTACAGACCCGACATTCGAACTGGAATATGATCCCGATATCTGAACCAGAGCCAGACCTGAGACTAGAACTCAACCCAACCCGAGACACAACCTCAACTCCTGACTCAAGATTGAACTATTGAAACTGAATCTGACCCCGCCACCCGACCCAAGACCCGACCACCGACTATGACGCGGGACCTAAACTGATTCGAGATCCAACTTAGTCCTGACACCTAATCGAGATCTTACCATGACCCGAGACACGATATTCGAACATGACCCGACCTAAGACCCAACCCCAATATTTTACTCAAGACTCAACCTCGAGACCCGACCCCGACACCTGACTTAAGACCCAACCTCGACACCGGACCCCAACCCCGAGACCCGACCCCGAAGATGATTCTGACACCCAACCTCGAGACCTGACCCCAACCCTAATCCCGAGACCTGACCCTGAACTCCACCCAACCTCGATCTGAGAACAAACCCCGACCCCGACCGCAACACCTGAGACTCGACCCCAATACATGACCCAAGATTCGACCAAGAGACTTGACCCCGACCTTGACACCCTACCTGAAACTCCACTTCGACACCTAACCCTAACACCTGACCCTGACACTCAATTGGAGACCCAACCCTAACCCCAATCCCAAGACCCGATCCCAACACCCGACTGTAGACCCAACCCTGATCCCAATCCTAAGACTCGACCCTAATCTAGACCCGACACCTGACCCCTAATGGAGACCCGACCCCGACCTCAAACCGAGACTCGAGACCCAACCCCGATCGAAGACCAACTCTCGGCCCAGACACTTGACTTGAGACTCGACCCGACACACCATCCTAACCTTAAAACCCAACCCTGACACCAGACCTAATATTTGACCCCAACCCCGATACCGACTTGAGACTCAACCTCAATCCCGATCCCAACTCGAGATTTGACCTAGACTCGAGACCCAAGATCCAACACTCGATCAAAAAATATGACCTCTAGTTCTAACTCGATATCCGACCCCGATTCAATCTGGAACTCGAAAGTTGAATCTCGTATCGAGGTCTAGAGTAAGATATCAAATTGAGAATAAGGAGTCGGATCTAGGATTAGTATTGAGAATCGATACTCGAGACTTAAGTTAGAGTAAAAAGTTGAGGTGTGAGGTTCAAAATGATTTTGGAAAATATTTTCCTTACTCTTTTAAGGGAAGTCATTTTTCTTAAATTTGAGGAAAACAAGATGATTTGAAAAACATTTTCCAATATATTTAAGCCAATCAAACATGAGAAAATTTGAAAATATTTTCTGGAAAACATTTTCCTTCATTCCAAACACACCCTATATGTAAAATTGAAGTTGAAATGAGGGATATAAAATTATTAAACAAACATTCATTTAATTATAATTTATACAACAATTCTTGAAATATGCATATAATCAAAATTTTAAAAAATTCGATACAAATTTTAATTTATAATAATATCATGAAATAAATGTGCAACGCACATCCAGAGAGACTAGCACTATCTTAAAAGCATGAACTCCCTAAAATGAAGGTTAAATTGTGTAAATACCCCTACTTAATAGAAACCCCTAACTAAAAACTCCATCATGCTACACACTCCTTTCCGCGCTAGAAAATCCTATGCGAAGAGTCGCCTCTTCCAACTCCCCAATTCTTGATAGGAACAAATGTCAATTTAATCTCCAACATAT
The DNA here is from genome assembly GCA_018342035.1 of Solanum appendiculatum. Classification (NCBI taxonomy): domain Eukaryota; kingdom Viridiplantae; phylum Streptophyta; class Magnoliopsida; order Solanales; family Solanaceae; genus Solanum; species Solanum appendiculatum. The sequence continues at coordinate 1,597,052 of JAGDQO010000538.1, forward strand.
GCTTTTTTCAGGCAAAACACAATAGGCTTTGATGAAATTTCTTGCAACCATTTACAAGTTGTTATAAGGTCCAAAGGATTGTTTTATGCTCATGTTTATGTGCAAACTACATCTATTCCCACACCCACATTACAGTTGCTTTTGACACACACACACTCCATCACAGTCTTGATACTCTCTAAATTAACAATTGCATTACTGGAAATCTTGCACTTTCAAATCCAGCAAACTTGTTCACTTTTTCACTTGGTTTATTTTCCACTTGGGAATTCTCGCATTACTATCTATATACATTGTCCATTAAAATTACAATTTTAAAAAAACTAAACTCTATGATCGAGGATTAAAATTACAATTCCATCTTTCTTGATCGATGATCCTTCGGGAAAACATTCCCTTTAAAAGTAGGATGATGATATTAAAGGTGTAAAGTTTTTTAGTATGACGGAAGAATGTGCTAAGTTATCCCTTCCACATTTTCCACTGTCACTATAAGTGCATGGATACAATATGCTTAGCACTTTAACAAGTCAATTGGAAAAATATTTGAGTTGAGGTGAGTTCAACTTTTATTCTCTCTTTCTCAATTTCAGTTCCTTCCCTTTTTTATTATTATTATTAGGAATAATACATGAGTAGCCCCTGAACAATGACCGAAATTTCAGCGACGCGCTTTAACTTAACTAGAATTCTATTAGACTATTACCCACCCTAAACTATTTTAAAATGGAATAAATATACCCTAAAAGTTGACACGACATAGAAAGTGTGCACACTTTCTTGAAAACAAGTGATGAGTGAAAAAATTGGACTCATTTGCCATTGAACTGCAAGAAATCAAAGGGCTGCACCCATTATATTAAAAGTTTACTCTGATATAGTGGATTATTGGCACCTATCTAGGTTTGTTATGACATAATACTAGCTGATATGATGTCATGGCCAGTTTAAAGTAATGCCTTTTCAAATCCACCATGCAATTCAAATGCTCTAGCAATTTCCAAAGAATCCACCAAAACCCAAGAAAGACAAGTTATTCAAATTATTCTACTACTCTTGGCACCAGTCACCAAGTGTTAACTTACCTAGAAGGAGTAAGATGTGACTTACCAAGAGTAATAGCTTTAAAATTCAGTATGACGAGGAAATAGATTTGGAGAAAGACATACTTGACATAATCCCAATGTGCTTCCTCCCAGAAACATGGCCTTTAATGGACACAAAATATGTGCAGAAACCATAAAGTTATCACACATACTCATGAAAGCAACTGCAAGTCTGTGTGACCTGGTTGAGGTACACGAGATTTAATTTGCAATCTCAGTATTTCCATAATAGTAGAAAAGGAGGGATGTTTCCACGGATCACTACAACATTTTTTTTTTATAAAGGCCTCACTACTACATTATCAAAAGTAACTTTAAGATAACACAATAGAATAATCACAAAACTAAATGGCAATAAGCTTGAGACAAGTTAAAGAAACACATTTAGCCCAGAAAGCCTCAATAGTAGTAACCACTTGAGGATTCAAGTCACTTGGAATGTCAAGCCTCTTCCTATTAAAGCCAACAGCTGTTATAACCTACAAAGTCACATCATTACAGCACATTCCATGCCATGCAAATAATCATGAGGCTCGATAGATGGTCCTCTTGTCTGATCGTCAAAAATCAAACTTGTAGCAGAAGCTAGAATGTACTATCTCAAAAAGAAACAGTTTCAAGAATCGTAAAGCATGATATTGTTGTTGGGTATTTGCTCTGAGTTTCTTACCATAAATAGGTTTTCCTTTTCCTAAAAGGAAAACATAAAGTCTCCATATTTGGCTAGTCTTTTTCTTGTAGGAAAAGGTTTAGGAGTCTATAAAATAGAGGTTCGTTCCTTCTAACTAAATCAACATTAACAATGTAGTCCTAGGGGATTGAGAGTTTTTGTTAGGGGGGAGAATTTGTGGGACACAAGTGATATGTTATCAATTGTGTGAACCTCTTTCTATTCCGAGTGAATTGGGTGAGGTTATTTCTCTCTATATTTGGTACTCTCATGTTTATATAGTGAATCACCCATCTCCTTTGTGGATGTAGGTCAGTTGACTGAACCATGTTAAATCTTTGTATCTTTTGGTATATTTCTCGTTTGTCTTCTTATTCGTGGTCTTTCGAGGTTTGCTTTTCTAGCTTCCGCATGACACCCTAATCATTTCGATCCTAACAATTGTATCGTCTCATTTGGTCGTTTCATAAATCAAACTTATTTCTACCTGAACATTGGAGTCTGAACCTGATAAAGAGAACTCTGCACGAATATTGGATACAACACAAGTGTAACAACTATGCACTATCTTGGTGATGAAATATAATTCGAAGACAAGGGGATAAACTAACAAAATATTACCAACCACCCTATTTAGCATGCCAGATATGAATCTCTGGAACTAAGCCCCATGACCCCTTAGTAACAGTATTATCTCTGCAACAAGGAGCAACTATAGCCCTATATATTGATATCCATGAACCAGACAAGAGACGAAGAGTTCAGCAACTAACACTAACAGCAAAGCATCTGAAATAGTGTTAGATGCTTCATGCTTCTATCTAAAATGACAATTTAAACTCTCTCTCATAAGGCTTCAGATAATGAAGCAAAGCTAGAGTAGAACTACTAGGCTTCAAGTACATACTATTTTTACTTAAATTTTTTTCTTAGCCATATCACCAATTTACTGTTCACACATAATATCAATATTCCATCAAATATGTGCACCAATAACCTTGAATTTGGAGGAACGTAAAAATTTCATCAACTCCACATACAAAACCACAACTCCACACACTAGATGCAGATTCAATATGCACCAGATGTGCTAAGAAAGTGTTTCAATATGCACCATATTTTCCAATGACTATAAGCATTTGATATGCTCAATTTGCACTAGAATTTTCAATGTTGATGCATTAGGTATTCTCAATTAAATATGCAGTAGATATGTTCAATTTTGAAACGTATTTGGCTTCCCAAAATTTAATGTGAACACTGTAAATAACTATAGGGCTATATGTAAAGTGTAAACTGTTTGTTATTCAAGTAAGAAGCCCCCCAAATAAGCCTATCCTTCTTTTGTTGTGCACCTACATCTTGGGACAAGTTCAATTCCTATAGGTCCGGGCTGATCTACAACAGTACAACTTACGCAAGCAAGAGCTTTGAGAAGGCTCATCACTCAGTGGATTGAGTATTAGAGGGGGGGGGGATGGAGAACTACATGTATTGTCGTCGTGATTTCCAATACGGAAGATGCTTTGAGCTACATAACTCTTCTTCAAGAAGTTAGAACTCCCTGAGAAAAGAGCTGAATAATAACAAATGCAAACCACCAAAAAAGGTTGAAATTACAACGGTTTAAATGTGGTGGTTTTATAAAACTGCCGTAATATATATCATACATTATGACATTTTTTCAATCGTCGTATCATACATGCTAAAAACAGCGGTTTTGTGTGGATTCCAGCGTGTCAACCTGCCGAAGATGTATTTTAACCTCTTTAATTAGGACATTTTATAACTTAAAAAGGCATCTCAAATGGCTAATCCACCAGTCCACCACCGCTCTCTCAATCCCTCTTCATTCTCAGGGAATCCTCTCCATGCTGTCACCACCTCAATGGGAGGGAGATATACCGCCAGCAACGGGCGGGAGATACACCACCAATGACGGAGGGATAACTCCTTTCTATTAGTGTCATATTTGATTTATGCTATGGGCTCTCGTCACGCCTCTTTTGATCGACGGTATCAATTTTTTTCACATCAATACATGTTTTTTCCCCGTAAGCTCTTTGTAATCTCTGTGATAGTAAAGCCAAGAGATTAGGGAAAATGACTGCATGTTCAGATCTTCCCAAAGATTCAATCCCTAACAGTAAGTTTCTTAATTCTAATGAGAAATGTAGGCATTTGAGAAATCAGCTCAACAATCGGAGGTCTTGCTCTTTGTAATATGCATTTATGTTCAGTTTGATTTTTATATTTTGAATTGAGAATATTGAGGTTCATTTTAACTTTTTACTTGTACATTCAGAACTCTCTCAGTTTAGACTTTCTAGAGTTTATCAAGGTATGTTTTTCTAAGGTTTTGAGGTTTTTTTTTTTGTAATTTTTCCCTTCTGAAATATTCTTCTTTTTTGGATATATTTTATATATAAAAATTCGTGGAATATAGCTATGCTTGTTAGTTTGAGAAAAGTTGAATTTGATAATATCTGTAAGAAATTGGGGATCTATGGTGAAAACTTCATATGAAACTTTTTGAGACAAAGGATGGCAGAAAGCTTTTTTATGTTAGCTTATTGAAGAGTGTTGGGATATATACTATTAACCATATGTTTATATATAATATTTATTATAGAATAAATAATTATTCAGTTTTAATATATCATATATTCGTTTATAGTGTGTGTTTACTTATACAGTAGATGATTTAGTGTATAGAGTTTTAGCTTATACACAGATGATTAAATCATCGGTTCTTATAAGTATAAAGTTTTTTGTTCACAATCTTGGATGGAAATTGGACATGCCATCGGTACGATTGTAGCACAAGATATAATTTATCTTGATTATGGGAACGGTATAGTTCCAACTTCTTGTGCTAGTGCATTTTGTATGAATTGAATGAGACCGAGTAGAGATAGATGTTTTAGACTGACTGATAAAAACATATTTTCTAAACTATTAAATGTACTTATATTCTTAATCTTGATTTAACGATTATGATCTGTATATATTAATTATCGTTTTGATTTATTAAAAGGTGAGATTCTGTGATGGGTCAATATATCTGGTAGATTGGATAATAATAATATATATTGGATAAATAATTAGTTAGTTGATAGAATCCATGTCTCAATATAGATATTGATGATACACCTTTTTAAGAGAAACTTATAAGTTTTCATGTGTAAACCCAGCTGGTAGATTTATGAATCTGGCATATGAAATAAGTTAAGTATTGCTCTAAAGGAATTAATCATTGAATTAAATTCACTAGTAATTTAATTTATTGATTAGTATCTGTAATCTTAACATGGGGAATACATAAGTGTTTAATAGGGAATTTTGAAATATAAATAGAGGAGTGGAATTACGAATTTTTAGTGGAATGATATCACGATCCGATTTCTCGAGTCTTGATAGCGCATACTATAACCCACCAGTAGGCAAGCCAGCCCAAATCCCGAAACAATCAAGTAATGGGATTGAGGGAAGAAAACCAACCCTAACCAAGCGAAAGAATAAATAACATAATAAACAGAAGGAAAGCGAAAGAAAGCCAAACACTATATACAATAAAAGATCCCTCCCAGAACTTGGAAGTCACAAGTACAGAGCTACTACAAAACAAGTACAAGTCCCAAAAGTGAACCACAGAAACAAGACTGACTCAAAAGGCAAGTCACTATATATACAGAAAGAGATGGGTAACCCCAAGACGTTGTATGCTCAACCTCGCCTCCGAATACAACTGCAGCAGGCTCGATCTCAACGCTAATAGCTGGTGCTCAAACCTGCATCACGAAAACAAATGCAGAGTGTAGCATGAGTACCAAAAGAACATGTACCCAAAAGGCATCATAGGCCGACTGAGCAGGAAAGGTAAAAGCAATCTGAAAGGATAGAATCTAGACTAGTGAAGAAGCCCAAGCGGGTATAAAGAAACACATGAGCGCACCGAAAGAAGTAAAAGAACCGCTAAACTAAACCTAACTGTACCCCCATAAGTCCAGAAGGTACACTCGTGCTGTAGTAAAATAAAACCCGAATGGACCCCCATAAGCCCTACAAATATACAGAATAGCTAAAACTACAGGAACGAAGGGTAACCCAGAACAACTCCAAACTCGACAACTCCAACCCAGCCAACAAGTCTGAATTCCAAATCGGGCTGCCCAGCCAGCCAGCACCTCCCAGGGGCATCAGCAACCCAGCTAGTAAGAGTGCCTAGGGGCATAACAACTCCACCAAAGGCCCAAATATCAAATCCACCCAGCCAGCTAGTCACTCCCGAGGGCACTGGCCCAGCCAGTAGAGTGCGCGGGGGCATATCAACTCTGAAGAAGATCTCAATGTGCGGGGGCGTGGGAACTTTTCCTTTCCGAATGGCCACGGAATGCTGCCACGCTATAAAAAAAAAAAGAACCACAGCATCAGCACAGTCGTTTAGATATCGAAAATCGAAAACAGACCAATTTCAGAGTAAAAATAGAGAAATGAGGGACCTGCTCCGAAATTTCTGGAGTTGACTCCGTGAAAAGGTCCAAAACACTCCCCTGAACTTGTGTTTCATAACGGAACACAATTCGGGGCTCAAAACAACCCCAAACAGCAACATACAACAATTCCAACAAAAAAACAAAAACCCAACTATGGCAGCCCACAAACACACAAATTTACCTCAAACGAGGACTCCCCGACACTATCCGATCAACCACCCTTGTAGTGACAACAATTCAAGACACCTGGGACTTAGAATCGTCAAATTTTGATTAAAAATTAGGGAGAAAACTATTTCCAAACTTGCAACATCAATCTGATCGAGTCTGGTTTTAAAATAAAAGACCAGACGCATCATACCTCCGCGAACACGGCTACCCTTCTGCGAACGCGGAGGGGAGACATCCAGACCTCCGCGAATGGAGAGACATCGCACGAACGTGGAGAAGAGAATGGCAGAGCTCTGCGAACACGGAACCTCTCAGCGAATGCGGAGAACAACAAGGCAGACCTCCGCGAATGCGAAGAAGGAACAGGGCTACAACACAACTGCTGCATCAGCTGAGTTTTGGCCCTTGCCAAAACTCTGACGAGGTGTTCGGGATTAGTTAGAAACCTACCCATCAAAATCGACATTTCGGACTCAATGGCACAGTCAAAATTTCCGTACGAGGTATTTTCAACAAAAAGTGGGTCCCACACCCCAAATGCCATTTTTGCCAATTTCCACAAAGGCTTCGAAATTAGATCGAAAGCCTCGGGAAGCACACGAAGGGTCATTGTAGACCAAACTCGGCATTTCGAAACTAACCGCGCTGACAGAATCTTCATCTGAGTGCATCTTCCAAGAATGTTGACCAAAGTCAAACTTATGCCAAATTTCAAAGGCTAAAGCGCCAAATGACCCCAAAGTCACTCCGAAAGCCTCGAAACTCGTGCCAACCATGCTGCTAGCCAAATTTGGCCATTCAGGAGTTGATGAAACCGTCAGAATTCCCTTCTGAGGTCGTTTACCTGAGATTATGACCGAAATGAACTTCTTAAGTTTTAAAAGCTCTAAAACACAAAAACGGGCATAAAACCCAAACGAACGACCAGACGACAGAACGGTCAGTTCCAGCAAGTCATAAATGACTTGGGGTCACTACAGAAACGCTCTAAACGACGGAAAGAAGGCATTAACTCAAAAATGACCAGGAGGGTCATTACAAATGATTTGTAATTTATTATGGTAAGAATAATTCAAATTAAATTTTGAAATTATTTCCATAATAGGAAGCCTCAATATTTAATTCTATGGTCTCTCCAGTGTCCATATTTAACTAGAATTCAGAATTCTATTTTCTAGGAAAAGGAAAAAAAGGAGCGTGTATTTTTTCTCCTAGAAAGAAAGGAAAACGTGCAAGTTTTTCTTTTCTTGAAGAAAAAGGATTTATAGTTTCTTCTCCTTTTTGGACTGGGATGTTTTCTGTGCGATACTTGCCCACCCAAGTATTGAGAGAGTTCAGTTGTTAATTTGGGATCACTGTAGAAGACAGTGAAACTGGAGTCGGATTTTCTTCAAGATATCTGCACACGCTTCAAGACGTAATTCTTGAGTTAATATTTAGCATACTTGGTATGTGATACGTATTTGTGATTGTTGTCTATACTCATGTAAGATGTATGATTTTGGAGTGTTTTCGCTGTGTATGTTATTTTCTAACAATTGGCATCAAGAGCCATACTTACATCTTTATAGATAATATAAGAATATGTGTATGTACAAATTATGTGTGATCATATTGTTTTTCACAGAGATGTGGTGGCTTCATTATAATGACGTGAATCATTCTTTTTACTGTTAAAAGTTTCCCTGAAGTTCATTATTTAATTTAAATTTGTGATTAACCATCAAATTTTGTTAAAGAAAAAGGGAAAAACAGAAGAATGAAAATTGAATTGTTATAATTGTATTAACGAAACCCGTATGGGTTTAGTTTGTCTTTCACGTGTTGATGCGGCAGTGATTGCTGCTACACCTGCAATTGGTTTTCTTTAAGAAATCAATTTTTTTATTACTAATTGTGATATGAAATTATCATTGTGTATTGGAAATTTTGAATGAATGTTTAATATGCCTTGGAGCTGCCAGATGGGTTATTACTCATTGTGTTGCAAAGGTAAAAGAAAGGATGTGACAATGAGAAATTTTTCTCTAACTTTTGATTGGAACCATGTTGGCAGCAGTAGTCTTGGTTCTTGAAATCATGTTGGTTGACCTTTTCTTATTAAAACAAATTTGATAATAATAAGTCCCGCAACCTGGGTAGCTTTTTTCGTAATAGCACCTAAAAGTGAGTTTTCTAATTCTCCCATTGTGATTATTATTTCGCTATTCATGATAATCACAAAGCGTTGAAAATATATATGGGTACATTTATTTCATTATACATGTTATAATATATTAAGAATTAAGAATTTTGTGATTAATAAATAGTTATTATTAAAGTGGTTTATTTATTTGGAATCATTGAAAAATTCTTAAAGTTTAACACATGTGAAATTGAGTCAATACATGAATTGAGAATTATGATTAATAAATAGGATCCATTGACATGGTTTATTTATTTGAGTCATCGAAATATACTCAATGTATCATGTATAAATTTTCCCTCATAAATGGAAAGTAGTAAAGATTTTTTTACACGAAAGGAAATTTACCTTTAGATAATAGTAACACTTAATTAATTCATGAGAAGAGATATTAAAGGTTTTACCGGTCTGAAAAATAGAAAAGTAATATCTTGAAATCTCAGATGTATTAATCAAAGGGACAATTTGATATAAGAAGGTGTTGTGTGTCCTAGACAAAGGAAAGTCACAACGTATGCCTTGTGCTCATAAGATAATTATTAAAAGAAAATGAAAATTTTAATCAAGTTATTTTAATCTTTAACTATGCCTAAAACAGTTATTTTCAAATTTTATCATAGTTTAGGTGGTCGTGAATTTTATGATCTCTGGTTGACTTGAAATTTGATGATTCCATTGAAAATCGTTTAGATGGGTTTTAGGTAGTTTGTCAGATTAAAATTTGATTTGAATATGATCAGGTCATTTTTCATGTCAGTTATATTTATCTTGAATCTAGAACATGATTACACATGGTGATTTAATATGAATTGATATGTGATGAGAATGTAGATCATATTGTTTTAATTTCCAAAGATGCTTAAATCACTTGAATTTGAATTTGGTCATAGCATTGGAAATAAAGAATTTTTATAGACTCCAATTGAGCTGAAATTTGTTAAATTGGAAACGGCCTAGCAAGAAATACTCATTGCTATGCGCTTATGAATTTTGAGGTCGTTAAATAATTTTTAAGTTATTCTTTCGGATTAAAATGTGATTTAGTATGAAAATAATCATTTATATCGATTTAATTTATGTTAAATGTGGTACATGATAACACATGATGAGTTAATATGAATTGATATATGATAAGGATATAGATCTGATTATTTTTCCTTAAATCGTTTGAATCTGAATTTGATTATAGCTTTGGAGATACATATTATTATTGAGCTCTGATTGATCTGAAATTCGGTAGGCTTATCAGAAATGATCAAATTAAAAATACTCATTGTTATACAGTGATTTGGTAATTTGAGGTCATTTAGATTATGTTTTTGGATTTATTTTTATCTTCAAAAATAATTTTAATGAAAATTACTCGACTATGACATAGTGGTGGTAGAGATTGTTCTCTATGGTCTTTATGACTATATTTTAGTGAAGTATTAATTTCATGTGCTGGCTATAGACCATCCTCCATATCGGATGAAATTAATACAAGTCATTAAAATTTAATCTCTAGTTTTGATTATCTTCATTGACTCTCCCTATCTGAGTAATATTTGATTGAATCAATGGATCTAGGGATAATGATATTCACTTGGCATAAATAAACATATACTCTCCATCTGAGTTAGTTTTTGTTCTAAATTTATTAGAGTGAATATTTGACACCACATATGTATGTTGTATGAGTAGCTATTTTTAATGAAAATTTATCGTTAAAGATGCATGGATATCTATGAGTTGTATTTTGAATTTTAATATTCAATGTATACATAAACATGTTAATTTTTGAAAAATAGTACTCAGATAATGTAAATAGTTTTTAGAATTTTATTCTTTTTTCTTGATTTCGTATATCTATTTGATAATATGTGATAAGAATTACTTTACGAAAAATTTTAAATTCTATTATGGCCAAACAGTGTTTTCAATCAAATTGATCATAGTTTTGGAATTCAAAAAAAAAAGGAGGGGGGGGGGGGGGGAGAGGACTCTGATTGATTGGAAATTTGATAGAATCATAAGAACGACCTAGTAAGAAATATTATTTTTTTCGGATCGTTATATGAGTTTTTTGGTCATATTTGGTTATAGGGTTCCCTCCCTTGATTTTCAAGATTAAATAGTAGTGAAGTATTAATTTCATGCGCTGGCTTAGACCTTCCTCCCTATCGGATAAAATTAATAAAAGTCACTATATATTTAATCGCTAGTTTGGATAATCTGTATTAACTCTCCTAAACTGAGTAATATATGATTGGATCAACGTAATTAGAGGCCTTTCACTTGACTTAAGTTAACAGTAGACTCTCCATCTGAGTTAGGTCTGTATAAGTTTATGGAGTGAATAATCTGTCATTGTAAATGTGTATTGCATGAGTAGTTCTCCAATCCCATCGATTGGCTATTCGAGATGCATGGATATATATGTATAAATGAGCCCTAAATTTTATTATTTAGGATTATTCGGTATATTATGATCTATTTAAAGTATTATATCTCAAATTCTCAATAGACTTTATGGACCCACATAGTACTACTCAAGCATTTTTTTCTGAAGAGATAAGAAATTAATTCAACGAATGCATTGTCCATGTACCTTATGTTAGAAGAAATTATTTCCAGCTTCTAACTAGATAAGAGATGAGTGCTTAATATATTTTTCATGTAACTCTTCTATTATTGAGTTTGATAAATATTTGCCTCTTATTGTATATTGATGCATGAATGTTTTTCTCATTAATTGAATAATATTAATCTATCTCATAAGAGAAAATATCTTTCAAATTGAATGAAACTTATGTGTACACTAGCGTCTAAGTCATTTATTCTGAATAGAACTTCGAGATTGGTTAAAGGATGGACATAACGGTTCATTGAAAGTGAAGTAACCAACATATGGGTCCTATTTAGAAGGAAAAATGACTAAGAGACCTTCCCTCTTAAAAAGAATTAGAGGTAGTAATAAGTTAGATATAATCAATTCTGATTTGTGTGGTAAATGAACATTCATGCAAGAGGTGAATTTGAGTATTCATTTTCAGAAGGTTACTCATGATATGAACATATATTTTTTATGTTATGTAAGTTTGAATGTCTTGATAAACTCAAAATATTTAATACAGAAATTAAAATAGCATCATAAAAATATATGAAGCCACTGCAATATGATTGTAGTGACGTATACCTCTTAGCAGAGCTCATGAGTCACTTATTAGATAGAATAATTGCATTTCAATTGTCTAAATCAGGTACTCTATAATATATTGGTGTAAAAGAGAAAAGAAATAGGCTCTTATAAAGATGATAAGATTAATGATTGACTTATTCGTAGTTGTTTTGTTTCTTTTAGGATATGTTCAAAGAACTACATATCATATTCTGAATTTAATTCCTTTCAAATCAGTACCTTGGACAACTATAGAACTAGTTGGATTTGACGTAAGTCTAAATCTATTAAATGTTCAGATATAGGATTGTCCAACACATGTGATGAGAGGGAGAATAAACAAATTGGAATTAAGAAAGGAATGTGTGTGTTAATTGGATATCCTAAAAAATGAAAGAAGGTTTACTTTACTATCCTAAAGAAAATAAGGCAATTGTTGACACAACTGTCAGATTTCTAGAAAATGAACATTTAATAAACCACGTTCCTAGAAGTAAACTAGTTTTACAGGAACTGAAAAAAGAAAAAACAAATGAGTCAGTTGTAATTTCAGACGCTCAAGAACATCTAATCGGTATGTCAGAATTGACGTTCCATTGCATTTAAGTAGTGGGAGAAACGTTACTAGACATGTTGAGCAAATTAAAAAAATACTACATGAAAAGTTATTAATATTTCATTATTGAAAGATTTTGAAGAAAATATTAAGACTAAAAAAATATGTTAGTGTGATTATTGTAGTAGTACTTAGTCGTAGTGGGAGAGTCATAATGAAGATTGATTTATTTTGTATGCTTGAGAGAACTTTCATGATGGAACTCCTAAAAATAAGTACGCTCTTGGAGGGTTTCATGATAAGGTAGTCAACATCTAGTACAAAATCGATTTGTTACGATGAAGCACTACTGGACGAAATTGTATGAGAAAACAACTTCGTAAAAATTCTTTCAATAAGAATTAAAGGACTGCCTATGAAAGTTGTAAATTCATAGTTAAGAGTCTAAGTGGGAGATTGTTTGGGAATATACTATTAATCATGTGTTTAGACATAGTATTCTAACAATTTTCAAGATTAAACATCTAAGTGGAAGATTGTTAGGGTATATACTATTAACCATGCATTTAGATATAGTACAATATAACAATTATGATGATTAAAAGTGTAAGTGGGAGATTGTTGGGATATATACTAATAACCATATGTTTAGATATAATAATTATTATAGAATAAATATTTATTCAGTTTTAATAGATCATATATTGATTTATGATTTCTGTGTACTTATATAGTAGATGATTTAGTGTATAGAGTTTTAGCTTATACACAAAGGATTAAATCATCAGTCCTTATAAGTATAAAAAAATTTATTCACAATCTAGGATGGAAATTGGACATGCCATCGGTACGATTGTAGCACAAGATTATATATAATTTATCTTGATTATGGGAATGATATAGTTCCAACTTCTTATGCTAGTACATTTTGTATGTATTTAACGGGAACGAGTAGAGATAGATGTTTTAGGCTGACTGATAAAAACATATTTTCTAAACTATTAAATATACTTGTTTTATTCTAATTTTAGAAAAAGTTAATTAAAGAGAGTCGCCACTTAATTTATTAAAAAAATCAAGAAAACTTAATTTCAAAACGATTTAAAACAGAAAATCAATTTTGAAATAACCAAAAGGGGTTCGGGGGTTCAATATATACATTTCGAGAAGGTGTTAGACACTCGAAATGCCCGCTAACTTGCGGTTGACCGACAACTTGAAAATATTTGGCTAACTTTAAAACAAATAGGCACACTTATAAATTTAGAACAAATATCAATTTTAATTTTTTTTTTGCTTAAACAAAATTCTTTAAGGGGGAGGGACCTTTTTTGTCTAAAAATAACTTAGAAAAAAGTTTAAAGCATTTTAGAAAACTGTTAAATAGGAATTGTAAATTCAAAATGGGCATCTTTTGGGGATTATGAATTAAGTTTTAACTTTAAAATTGATTATCAAATAAACAAATAACATTTAAATCTACACTATAAATAAGGGAAGAATGGAATTTGGGCCCAAGCCTGGATCCTGTCCGCCTGGGCCAGTACTTGGGCCTAATCTGATTTGGGCCTTTGGCCCACTTGTACTTGCCTTAATCTAACAAAATATACAAAAATATGGGCTTTGGCCCAAATAATAAAAGAGAAGAGAGTTGCTGCCTTCATGGCCTTTTGGGCCCATTATCGCTCCCAAACCACTGTGTATACACCAAGTGTATATCGTTGTATATGGGCTGTATTTTGGCCTTTTTCTGTATATTGGACTGTACACCTAATGTATACAACCCACTTCAACTCCTGCAACCTGTAATTCAACTTTTGGCCCTGCGTTTGCCGTATTTTGACCTATGGCTCAATATCCCGTTTTTATATACACATGCTGTATATCAGCCTTTTCCTGCATTTTTCTACCTCCAAGACCTGTGTTTCAGTTCCAGGGACCTGTTCTTTGACTTTCATATCTCGGATGAGGCAGATTCGATGGAAATAGAATTGGGCCTCCATGGCCCGTTCCCAAAGATGCATAGAAGGGAAAGAGTCCATTGTGGGCTCAAAATGGGTGTCACATACAAAGAAAGCAGTAAGGGAACATTAGTGACTAACTTATATCAATATCAATTTATCAAATCATTTTAACATAATAGCATACGGATTATAACTTAAATGACCAATCACCAAATTAATCACTAAGACAAATGAAATAGTAAATAAAGAAAACACAAGATGGAAGCAAGATTGTTTGAACTTTAATCTTAAAAAGAAGATTAACATGCAACTAATACAATCTCAAAGAGGCAGGGGTCAAAATCCTGATATTTAGTCACTGGAGACTATAATTAAATAAATCCAAACCAATTAAAAGATAGAAAAAAAAATCAAGCCAACCATTATGAAATTGAAATTAAACTCTTTGTAATTAACTTAATGATTTCTATGATTTAATTGAAATGAGGAAAGTAATCTATAACAGTTAATAAGGAAAGAAAAATAAAATAAATTGAGACTAAGAACACCAAATAGCTAAGATCAATTCGAAATCCATAAAAGAAACCAAGGACTCTTTAAGGCTAAACAGGTGACCAAGAAAACTCAGCTAAAACATGCTAACTTTCAAAGCAAATAAGAACAGGACCACTGATTCTTTCTTTTCACATCAAACGAACATATCCACTTTTCACCAAAGCTCTGCTGCCTTGAAGGATTTTGAGCAATCAAACACCACTACACTATAGCTACCACATGCTCTCTCAGCTCGCAACCAAATCGAAAACATAAACTAATACACACACACAAGAGACTAGAAAAACCATGTTAATGAAGCAATAACAACTACAAGGAGAGGACTCGATGCATCACAACCTTCATAATTTGAAAATTAGCAGACTTATGAACTAAAAGAAACTTGTATAAAGAACTTAAAGAAACAATAGGCTAAAAAAATGGTACTACAATTAGCAAGTCAGGGGCTTTAGCTTCGAGTTATCATAAACAAAGAAGGCTAAAAAAAACATGAACACTTTAAGACATGATCTGGAAAGCAATACAACAAGAAACGAACACAAGTTGTCAACAATATACGAATACAACATGTTATTGACGAGGAGAAAGACTTAAAATGGAAACAAGACAGTTCAAAACATATAAGAACTCCAAATAGTATACACACATAAGAAGACTTGACAAATCGACATTGACTTGAACCTAAATCAAAATGATATGAAACTAAATGGATAGATAACAGGCAAGCCAAAATCAAATAGAAAGCGAGGTTTGAAAATAGTTTTAACTTGAGGTATATTTTGAAATCAAAATCCTAAGCGAGAAACAAGGATACGCCACAAAGAATGATTGAGGAACAATAAGCACACAGCTCATCATCTTATTATGAATAGAACTCGACATTAGGGACAAGAAAATAGATAAACACTCAAAGATCTTGAACACACCTTTACCAGTAAACGACAACTTATATCAATCGAGAGAGCCATCATTTGACTAGATTGAATGCCAAAATGACAGCCTAATACTACTTTCATGACCTGATTTCAAAACCAAATTAGACCAGATGTATGAAACATGTAAGAAAATAGGAAATCAAACACCAAACGACAGCTACATGCTCGAGCAAACAAGGAAACACTCCAACACATTCGAATAATATTCAGAAACAGAAGAAGGAGAAAGACATCATTAAGGAGGAAGGATTTTACCTCTGGTCGAGCAGGAACTGGGACAGCAACGAACAAGTGCAACCTTCCACGATTTTCTAACACACAAACGAAGACCCAAACAGCAAACCAAGAAATTCAAGCAGAAAGTAACTGAACAGTGACCTTTTGGAGTTTTTAATTCAGAAATTATATATGTATATCAAAGGGAAGAACCCTTTAGCTAACGGACTATTCAAAACCCAACCAAGAAATTCCCCCCTCCCCTAAATAGATAAACAAACAGGGGTATATATAGGGGAAAATTAGGGGAAAATTTGAGAGGGAAAACGGGCAGAAAATCGGATAACATTTGGGGCAAATTTGGAATTCCAATTCATTCCCCAAATTCGAATTCGTTTCCAAGGATGAGGAAAAGCCAAAGTTTTCGCCATTTTTTAGCACCTTCAAACGGCTGGAGGCAAGGAGGACAACTTGGATGAATTCGAGCGTACTCGAGTTCTTGCGTGGCACAATCTTGAGCAACCAAGGACGAATTGCAGGAAGGCGCCGCTGGAACAGTACTGCTTGTACAGGTTTGTCGAGGAACAGAGAGGAAAAACACAAGCATAAGGACTGTTGCTGCTTGCTGTGAACTAATTTAGTATTCATGCCGTGTATGTGCAATTGAAATCATTTGTTGTCGCTTGCTACTGCCGTTTGGAAGCTATTGATTTTGCCGTGATTTGGTACCGGCGCCGCGAATTGACGACGTGCAGGGGTCATTTTCGCTGTGTATTCCTCTGTTGTGTTGCTAATGTTGATGTTGTATTGTACTGCTGTCGTTTGGAATTGAATTGTTAACGTTGGAATGGAGTATTGGGCTGGGTCTGGGTCAATTTGAATTGGAATTGAAGTGGGCCGTTGAAATAATGAATTGGCCTGCTGGGTTGAAGGAAAATAAGGCCCAAAAAATTGGTCCTAATAAAGATTTAAGAGAAGGGTTATATTTGTAATTAAGGGCTAGGTTAGAAATTGAGGATTTGACCCAATTGGTTGCAATCAAGGCCAATTTTAACTTTAAAATTTAGCCAAATCGGATTCAAATTGCAAATTCAGCAAAAATTAAATAAGATGAATTTATATAAATTATTTAATGAGCTTCTTAATCTTAACGAAATAAAATAATTAATTTAATTATAAACTAATTAAATCAAAAATATAATTATAACTTGAACTAAACTAAAATAACAAAATTTAATAAAAATGTAAAATGTTTTTGAGATGATTTTCAAATATTTATAAAATATACTAATTACATACAAAATTATATAAAAAATATATTTATATTTAAATCATTATAAAAATGATTAAAATCACTTTAAAAAACTTGCAAAATATTTTGAATTTTTATAAAACGAATTATTCTAAATCGTTTTGAAATTAAGAAGCTCGAAAACTAATCCGTATTGTGGAGGATCAAAATTGGGTGTCAACAACTGTCTCTCATTTGACTTGGGTTGATGCAAGAAATTCGAGGCAAATGAAATTGACGAATCCAATTTTGACCGACCACATCTTCATCTTTAGGAAAGGGATTTTGGTACGGACTTTAGGAATTATGGCCGAACCACGGAGTTGGATTTCCTACATATCTCAGGCTATATGAGAATTCAGGCCACTTGTAGTTTAATACGCTTGATTTGACGCACGATTCTAAAAGAATTCAAAAGCTATTCCAGAATCGAACTATGAAGAAACCAGAATGCTCGGGATTGGGATTTAAGAGATAACAGAATATAACCGAGTTTTCAACACTGATCCGGCCTAAATATCCCTCGACTCAGGGAATCAGGCTGTTTGTAGTTCGACTCGATCGGTTGAAAAGGAAATCTATTATGCAAGATAGCCTTTGGTTCCGGAAGAGTGACAAAAAATCGAGCATGAAAAAGAGGCTTGCAACCTCTTAGTCATGAATGTGGAGCTCTTCACATCCATAAGTAAGAACTTACACAGGCATAATTTCCAAAGCTCTTGGAGCATTGTCACTCGGATTGGAAGGTTGCTTCTGGTGAGAGCAAAAATTTTCCGAATGCGAAACTGAAACCGACAAAGTTAAAGAGAAACCCACATGCCTTCTTATAGGGGTGTGATTTGATTGTGGTGGAAGTCGCTCCGCTCCTCAGCTCGCGTCTTAAGAGTTTGATACTCCTTTTTGGACTATGTCCCAGTTCGCTGCAAAAAAATAGTTCCACGTTGTGCTGCATCCTTTTTTATGTCGTCCGCACGTGTGGTTTGTTTGAGAATTCATCCTTTTGGATGCTCTCGACAAAGACTGAGATAAAACTCATTAGTATAAAATGTAATTCAAATGGAGAGATAGTGTCTTTTACCATGTGGACCCTTAGTTGCTCTCTTTGAGTACTCAACGTCAGCTTCTTTCAGTTAGACATAGAGCAAATAAAGCTTATGTCTAATGTTGCGATATAATTCTGCAATGTCCTCACTGGGCATGATGCCTCGCTGGACCGTGAAGATGAATATGATCTTCTTACAATGAGGTATAGATGGTGCCTCACTGGGCAATGACGATGATGTCTTTCTTGCGATAGAATAGAGATGATGCCTCACTGGGCAATGACGATGATTTCCTTGTGATGAAATGGAAACGAGGCCTCACTGGGTAGTGAAGATGATGCCTCACTGGGTAGTGAAGATGATGCCTCACTGGGCAACAAAATAGAAATGAGGCCTCACTGGGTGGTGGAGATGATTTCCTTGCAATGAAATAGAAACGAGGGCTCACTAGGCAGTGAAGATGATGCCTCACTGGGCAACGAAATAGAAATGAGTCCTCATTGGGCGGTGGAGATGATTTCCTTGCAATGAAATAGAAACGAGGCTTCACTCGGCAGTGAAGATGATGCCTCATTGGGTAACAAAATAAAAATGAGGCTTCGCTGGGCAGTGGAGATGATTTCCTTGCAATGAAATAAAAACGAGGCCTCGCTGGGCAGGGAAGAGGATGCCTCACTGGGCGATGGTATAGTCTCATTCGACGATACAATATAAATGAATATTCTCCAAATATTTCCCGATGCTGAAAAAATTGATAATGTTGTTTCTCTTCGAGGTTTTCATCTACTCCATCCTCAAAACCTACATGTTTAGTGTAATTCTTGCCTAAATGGGGATTTGAGCGAAATAATGTTATTCACGTCCCCAAATTGTCTCTTTGATATCAGAAACATTGAAACTTTACCTGCATCCACAGAAAAATTGTTATTTTTAAATGAACTAATTTGTGCTGATATCTTCGACTATCTGCTCTTTGTCTTGTTATCTCCAGTTGATCGCTCTGATATCCGACTTCTCGATAGATAAGACAAAACATTTTATGTAAAGTATTTGTAAACACACATAAAAAAGTTTTTAAGAAAAATAGGTTTTCAGAAAGTAATATCTAAGAGATTACTGCCATGAGTCATGTCATGTCAAGCTTAAATGAACATTCTTGGTTCGATGCTTTGAGGTCTATCCAGTAACTTGTTTGAATAAGTTGAATATCCTTGTAGCTCTGACTCTTGAAATGTTGAAGATTTGTTGAAGTTGACTTCTGGTCTTATGATAATGTTGGGGATCACTAAATTTAATTTCAAACTCCTGATCATGCTGGAAAGATGTCTTGGCATATTCTGAACTATCGATGGATGACTTATGGAATTTTTTACTATATCTTCAGTTGCAATTTTCACTATATCTTCAGTCTTGACTTGTTGGAGTAATCTTCTTCTTTAGAATTTTTGAGTCCCTCTCAAAAATTCTGTCTCAGTTTCCATTATTAAGAGAAATGGAAATCTTACGGGAGATATGACTGAGCCGTTGTGGCGCCTACGTATCCTATTGGGGTAGGAATCAGGTCAAACGTAGTTCCCTTCTCGAGGACTAACAGAAATAGGAAATTTTGACAAGGAAACGACCGAGGCAGACATAGGCTGCCTAAGTATCTCATTCTTGAGAATTCAGGTCAAACGTAGTTCAAGTACAAAGGGGAAATATTAAAAAGGGACAAAAGGGTGACCGAAGCCGATATAGGGCGCCTACGTATCTCATTCTTGAGAATTAAGGTCAAACGTAGTTCATTACAAAGGGATAAAATTCTAAACCCGACCGATTATAAGCAAATAAAATGATTACAAGGAAAAAGACAGAAACATGAACTGAGTCTTCACACATAGTATCTCATGACAGCATTTGAATTGATCGGTCTTGGCCATTGACAAGATCAGGGCACCTCTAGATAACACTTTGCTAACCATATATGGTCCTTGCCAATTTGGTGCAAATTTTCCTTTTTACTCATCCTGATGAGGGAAAATGCGTTTGAGAATCAACTGAACAATTTCAAATATTCTGGCTCTTACCTTCTTGTTGAAAGCGCGAATCATTCTTTGTTGGTACAATTGACCATGACAAACAGCAACCATCCTTTTTTTATCAATCAATGTCAATTGATCAATCCATTTACGAACCCAATCAGTGTTACTCAACTCAGCTTCTTGGATGATTCTCAACGAAGGGATTTCAACTTCGGCAGGTATAACTACTTTTGTTCCATATACTAACAAGTATGGAGTTGCTCAAATTGACGTCTTGACAGTCGTTCTGTAACCCAACAAAGCATATGATAGCATCTCATGCCACCCTCTGTGATTGTCAATCATTTTCCTCAGAATTTTCTTGATGTTCTTATTGGCGGCTTCTACGGCTCCATTCATTTGGGGACGATAAGCGGTTGAGTTTCGGTGAGTAATCTTGAATTACTCACATATTTCTTTCATCAAAGGACTATTCAAGTTCACTCCATTATCAGTAATGATGGAATTTGGTACTCCGAACCTGCATATCAAATTATTGCGGACAAAATCAGCCACAACTTTCTTGGTCACTGATTTATATGAAGCTGCTTCCACCCACTTGGTGAAGTAGTCAATGGCAACCAAAATGAATCTGTGTCCGTTAGAAGAGGCTGGCTCTATTGGACCAATAACATCCATACCCCAAGCAATGAATAGCCAAGGTGAACTCATAGCATGGAGTTCGTGAGGTGGTACTTGAATCAAATCTCCATGTACCTGACATTTATGACACTTTTGCACAAACTTGCAACAATCATGCTCCATAGTCATCAGAAAGTAACCGGCTTGGAGGATCTTCTTCACCAAGGTGAGCCCGTTCATATGAGTACCACAAACTCCAGCATGTATTTGTTCAAGAAGTTTCGTAGCTTCAATAGCATCTATGCATCTGAGAAGACCTAAGTCTGGAGTCCTCCTATAAAGGATTTCCCCGCTTGCAAAGAAATTGTTCGCCATACGACGAATCGCTTTCTTTTGATTGAATGTTGCATTCTTAGGATAAGTTTCGGTTTCCAAATACTTCTTTATGTCAAAATACCAAGGCAATCCATCTGGTTCAATTTCGACATGCAAACAATGAATAGGTTGTTCTTTCACATCAATGTCAAAAGAATCAATATAAGTTGTGTCTGGATGTTTGATCATAGAAGCAATGGTGGAAAGAGCATCGGCCAACTCATTCTGTATTCTGGGAGTATGCCTAAATTCAATCTTGCGGAATCTTTTGCACAACTTTTGTATCAACTGCACATACGGTGTGTTCCTTGGGTTCTTTACAACCCATTCTCCTTGAACTTGATGAATCAACAAATATGAATCCCCAATCACTAACAACTCTTGAACATTCATATCAATTGCCATCTTCAAACCAAGAATACAAGCTTCATTTTCAGCCATGTTGTTTGTGCAATTGAATCGGAGTTTAGCCGCCATAGGATAGTGTTGCCCAGATTCTGATACCAAAACTGCTCCGATGCAATTTCCTTAGTGATTCGCCGCTCCATCAAAGAATACTCTCCAACCAGGGTATGCTTCAGAGATGTCTTCTCCCACAAATGCTACCTCTTCATCGGGGAAGTACATTTTGAGCAGCTCGTACTTTTCGTCAACTTGATTTTTTGCGAGATGATCAGCTAAAGCTTGCGCCTTTATCGCCTTTTGAGTCACATAAACAATATAAAATTCACTTAAAAGCATCTGCCATTTAGCAAGCTTTCCGGTTGGCATTGCCTTCTGGAAAATATACTTCAATGGGTCCATCCTGGAAATGAGGTACGTAGTGTACCAAGACAAATAATGTCTCAACTTTTGAGCGATCTAAGTTAGAGCACAATATGTCTTCTCCAAAAGAGTGTAATGGGCCTCATATGCAGTGAACTTCTTGCTCAAGTAGTAGATGGCTCGCTCGTTCTTCCCGGTTTCTTCATGTTGACCAAGAACGCATCCAAATGCATTATCTGAAATAGACAAATATAACAATAATGGATTTCCTTCCTGAGGAGGAACCAACATTGGTGGATTGGACAAGTAACTCTTGATGGCATCGAAAGCGATTTGGCATTCTTCGGTCCATTTAGTCAATGCATCTTTTTTCAACAACTTAAAGATGGGCTCACAAACAACTGTGGATTGAGCTATGAACCGACTAATGTAGTTTAATCTTCCCAGGAGACGCTTCACCTCTTTCTTGGTCTTCGGAGGAGGTAATTCTTGAATCGCCTTGATCTTGGAAGGATCAAGCTCGATGCCTCTTTTGCTAACTACAAATCCTAACAATTTGCCGGATGGCACTCCAAAAGTGCATTTGGCGAGATTAGGTTTCAAATTATATCGACGCAAGCGATCAAAGAACTTCCTCAAATGGGTCAAGTGATCCAAACTCTCACGAGACTTGATGATGACATCATCCACATATACCTCAATCTCTTTGTGCATCATATCATGGAAAATGGTTGTCATGGCCCTCATGTAAGTAGCACCGGCATTCTTGAGGCCGAAAGGCATCACTCGGTAATGGTACACCCCCCAAGGCGTGATAAAAGCTGTCTTTTCTGCATCCTCTTCATCTATTAGGATTTGGTGATAACCCGCATAAGAATCCACAAATGACTGCGTCTCATGTTTGGCGCAATTATCAGGGATAATGTGAATGTTCGATACTGGAAAATTATCCTTCGGGCTAGCTTGTTAAGATCTCTATAATCCACGCAAATTAAATTCTGATCTTGCCATCCTTCTTAGCTACTGGAACGGCATTGGCTAGCCAAGTCGGATATTGCGTTACTTCCATGACTTTTGACTCAATTTGTTTAGTAATCTCAACTTTGATTTTCAAACTCAATTTCGGCTTGAACTTCTGGATTTTCTGCTTCACTGGACTGAAATCCGAGTTGATCGGCAATTTATGAGAAACAATGTTCGTACTTAGCCCTGGCATATCCCTATAAAACCAAGCGAATATGTCAATGTATTTTCTGAGTAGACGAATAAGGTCTCTTTTTTGAGCTTCAGTCAGATGGATACTGATTCTCACTTCTTTGACACATTCTTTATCTCCTAGGTTTACCGTCTCAGTTTCCTCACGATTTGGCTTTTGTTGGTTCTCAAACTGTCTCGGCAACATGCTCAGGTATCACAGTCTCCTCATCTTGGTCCTCACATTTATCATCATCTGCCTTATTTTGTTCATTCATCTCATGACATGACATGATGTTGGCAGGTTTTAAAATATTTTTACTGAAATCATAAACAACACAGTCAGATAATTGAAAATATAAATAAATAAGTACAAAGTAAACAAATTTTACGATAAGAGAGGCCTTCATTGAAATCAAACAGGAGTACAAACTTTGCCATGACCAAGGGTCAATTTGCCTTTTTTAAACATCACGAGGGAAATTAAAGACTTAATTAAGAAAAACTGCATAAAGGGTGTGTCTCGGGCATCATCCAGACCACCACCGATTTTTAGAGTAAACATAAAAAATTGTCTTTCTACCAAGACGAGCGGGAAATCAGGAGCGGTGTGCAAGTCGAATTAGTCACTTGCTCCTTTGGCCCAAAATCCCAAATGCCTGATGTCTCGGTTGCTTCATCAAGAATAGCATCAACTTCTTCAAAAAGATCCAAGATTCCTTCCCCAAGACCGTCATAGTCAACATATTCCCGCACTGGGAAACACTGATACAAGTGAGGTATTGGCCTGGCCAATGCCCAATCAATATTTTTGTTCATCATCTCTGCATCGTCATATTCCACTGGGACATATCCCAAACCAAACTTTGATCCTTTGGTAGGTATCTGAATAGGCTCGATAATTCCTTAAGAGTATTTCCCTAATTCGAAGCCTGGCTCAAAACCATTTCTGAGCATGAAAGTGGCTATCATCTTGTAGACAGATGGCATAAGAGGCTGCGGAGCCAAAATCTACACCGGTGGCATTCACTATCTCCACAGTGTAGAAATTTGAACCTCGAGCGACCTCATCGACAATTGGAGCATATCTACCTGAATGACTCCCTTCGCCATAAATGACCAACTCGTGATCATTCCATATGAATTTCATCAATTGATGGAGAGTAGAAGGCACGGCCCCGGCCATGTGAATCCACGGTCTCCCTAATAGGGGGTTGTAACTGGTGTTTATATCCATCACTTGGAATTCAACACTAAACTCCAAGCATATATCTTTGTCCTCCGTCGAAAGCCCTCACATTGACTTGGTTCTGGTGAACCTTCCCCAAATCGAAATTCAACTGCTTGAGGTTCGATAGCGAACAGATATTAAGACCAGATCCATCATCAATCAAAACATGGTTTACAATTTTGTCTCGACATTTGTGGTGACATGCGAAGCCTTGTTATGCATTGCACCCTCAAACGGTAGCTCTTCCTCATAAAAACTTATGCGATGCCCGCGAATGACTTGATTTATCATGGTTGCCAAATTATCACTATTTGTACCCACGGGCACATAAGTGTCATCTAAAGCCTTCATCAAGGCTTGTCTGTGTGATTGCGTGCTCATTAATAAGGCCCATACAAAGATCTGAGCCGGCGTTTTCTCCAAATGCTTCACAATGGAGTAGTCTTTTGGCTACATCTTCTGCCAAAATTCTTCTACTTTAGCCTCGCTAATTGGCCTCTTCTGTTGATCCTTCTTGTGCCATCCCCTAGGCTAATTCTTTTGGTGTGTAATATCTACTGGATCTAGTCATGCCTTGAGTGGCAGCAGTTTCAATCACAAACTTTCCTTGTGTAGGAATCCCTCTTGGCACCAAAGCAACAACTTTTAGGGGTGTCAGAATCACGAATTCCTATTTCTCCTTTATAGATAGCGAAGCCACGGCTTTCTCAAGGCTATCGGGATTTGCCGGGACTATCACCTTGGTTTCACACCAATCGTCTTCCGTCTATCCTGTTGATAGTGAGGCCTCTATGATTTGGCAAAGGATTACTATTGACGTTAGGTGCAGCAGTTTGAAGGGTGACAACCTTTTGGTCGATCAAGTGTTGGATCTTGTGCTTCAGGTTAATACAGTTTTCGGTGTCATGCCAAATACTTTTCGAATGATACGCATATGTCCGATCAGCTCTATAAAATCTAGAGCTTGTGTCGACAGTTTTAGGTTCCAGTGGATGGATTATGCAAGCAACATTCAAACGTTCGAACAACTTCGTCCGACTTTCGACGAGAGGAGTGAAAGTTCTAGGTGGTTTCTTTTCAAAATGAGGACGGGGGGCATCAAAACTATTTTGCGGAGGAGGTGTAGGTGCTTGATACCTTGGATATGACTGGGCTTGGAAATTTGGTTGTGGAGCTTGGTAGTTCGGAGGGTTATTTTGGTAATATGGTGGTGGGGTTTGATATATGGGGGGAAGAGTTTGGTAATTTGGTTGGACGTTTGAACAATTGAAGGATGGAGATTGATAGGATGGGGGAGCGTTTTGATAATGTAAGGGTGGAGTATGATAAACTGGCGGAGGAGTTTGGTAGCTTGGAGAGGGAGTTTGGAAATTGAGAGGGGTATTTTGGTAATGGGGAGGTAGAGTCTGGTGGCAAGACTGATCATACGCATTTTGAAGGTTTTGGTGGCGGCCGCTGTGAGGTGATGATTTTCTGGTATGTTTTCTTCCCCCAGGTAAATAGGAAATAGATGATACTTCTTCTCTTTTCTTCTTCCACAGTCCAAAAGATCCAGCCGAGGTGGCGACATGGGTGATCTTCCCGTTCCTTAGTCCGTCTTCTATAGTCTCTTCTACCCTGACTATCTCAGTGAATTTTGCACCAATGAGCAGCATTATCCGATCGTAATACTCCGGCTCTTGGATATGCACAAATACTTCAATAATCTCTTTTTCTGACTTGGGGGGTCGAACTCTGGCCACTTCTTTCCTCCATCTGTACGCATACTCGCGATAACTTTCATTTGATTTTTGCTTAACCTTCTCCAGAGAATATCGGTCAGGTACGATCTCTACATTGTAGGCGAATCGTACAATGAAGTCCTTAGCTAGGCAATTCCAACTGGACCATTGTTTTATCTCTTGGGAGGTGAACCATTCTAGTGCTTCTCCACTCAAACTACGGCTAAAGAGCCGCATCAATAAAGCTTCATTCTTTCCAACTCCTACGAGTTGGTCATAATAAGCTCTCAGATAAGCTAAGGGATTCCCCTTTCCACCAAAGGTATCGAACTTTGGCACTTTGAACCCTTCTGGAAGATCCAAATCTTGATGGATGCATAAGTCTTCGTAGTTCAATCCCGCAAACTCTGGGACATAGTGAAATTCTTTAATCATCTTTACGATCTCTTCTTTCATACTTTGTTTGACCATTTCTTCCTTGGCCTTCCACTCCCTTTCCTGTTCTTCGTGTTGATCGAGCTCAAAATCATGGGGTTCATTACGGATTGGAATTTGGAAATAGGGTTTTGGAGGTAAGGGTTGAGTAATAGAGGGATTTTGGGTGTTTGGAGGGGCTTGGTGTATTATAGGGAATGTTTGGGGATTGGTATTCTGGTTTTGAGAAAAGGGAAAAACTTGGGGATTATTTGTATTATGGTTCTGAGTGGGAGAGAAGGCTTGAGGGTTGGTATTTTGAAGAGGAGGTGGTGCTATATATGAGGTGGTGGCATGATGAGGATTGGGGGTGGTTAAATTGATGGTAGGAGGATTTTGGATAGGATTAGGGGTGGATTATTCCTGACATGCTCTGCGTTTGAATTCGAAGGAGAAAAGTGGAGTGGAGACCTTCTATCTCCTGGAGCATTGACGACAGCAACCGGAGTCAGAAAATCTTGCTTTTTCTGGAGCTCGGCCCTCATTTCGGTAATCTGCTACATCAGTTGTGCAATTAACTCATTCTGCTCACAGAGGGCTGAGTTACAACAACTTCAGTCAGGCCAATATCTTCACTGTTGTCAACCATTATCGCTTTTCCTCTTAGTAGACTTCGGTTAGGGAAGGAATCTTTAGGAACTTTGAATCTTGTAAAGTAAGAGTGCTCAGCTAGCTTATCAACACAGATCGGTTTTAAGTACCTATCAAAGAAAATAGCTCAAAGGCAAATCTGTTAGTTTCAGTTCATAATACGAGGTACAAAATATCGCATAGAGAACAAGTAAACACACAGAGTTGCTTTGTATGAAGACAGGTTATCCCACGAGTATAGGGAATTGATTTAACACAAGCAGAAATTTGCTTATTTGATTTTGGGGGTACTGAATCGGGAAGATTGACTCGCGTTGAGCTAAGGTCTTGTTGTTGCATCTTTTTTTTTGTGGTGTTCTTATCATCAATGTGAAATCATAGTTTTTCTTGTAAAGAAGGGGGAAAAGAAAGCTTTTAAAAGGATAAGGGTCGGGCCTTGAAAGGCTGCCTACGTATCTCACGAAGGAGAAATCACGTCCTACGTAGTTTGACTTTTATAAGGATAACTTCGATTCTTGATTCACTTAAACCTCCATTACAAGAAACTGAAAAACATACAATAAAACTTTTAAAAACATAAACTACGCCTTTTCTAAGGCTTCTTCTTCCATCTTGCCAACTTCTTTCTTGTTTGACTCTTCAACGGTAACGGAGGGGGTGACCGATCTGGATCTTTCCTTGCTTGATCAGTGATTCCACATAATAACAGAAGGAGAGACATTTCTCAATGTCGTGATGACGTCATGATAGGGACAATTTTCAACACTCCCATTCCAAAGGAAAAAAAACATTTTTCTCTTCTTTTTTAGCGGGGTTAGGATCCTACATTGAACCAACTTGTGGTAAATACGCAGATACGACTCCTCAAAAGTTATGAAGTCATGACGATAAATCAGAGTGTCTTCTGCGACTGGCATTTCGGGCTCCAATTTGTCACAAGTAAGAACACTGTGAGGTCCCCACATATAGTTGATCTTTCCACTACTGATCAAATCATGGATCACAGTCTTCAATCCCATGCATTCCTCGGTGGTATGATCATTCTGATTGTGACGGTAGTCGCACCTCTTGTGCATGTCTTCAGCTTCAACTTTAGAGGAGAATCCCTTGACGGGATATAGAGTGCCCATGGCACGGAGAGCCTGGTAAATAGTGGCACATGAGATTATCATGGGACTTAAGTCATAGTCCCGAAAGTACACCTAGAGGGTGAGGGTTGCATCTTCCATTTCCATTTTGGGCTTTTTCTCCACAGCTTCGGGCTTAAAGTCTTCAGAAGTGATGATATTAAACTCCTTCACAGGTGGAAGGTATCCCTCATACAACATCTTGGTCTTGAGTTTTTTTTCCTCTATCCTCTTCAAACCTATCGCTATATTTTCATCGATCATAGCCAATTTTTTCTTCACCATGTCAATCTCGATGTCCTTTGTGGCACTCATGGCCAACGCTGTTGTGATAGCACAGTCTATTTCTCTGGCTTTCTTCTTAGCTTCTTTAATCTTATGCTTGAGCTCTTGTAATTTCGCCCTCAATCCAGCTTCAGTCTGTTCATCTTTGACACCTTGGTTTCTTTCCATCTTAGCGGCGATTCAACCTTTATTGAGAGGATAGAGTAGGTTTTAGGATTTGATAACGGAATTCAATTTTTGATTTGAGAAACTCAAGACTCGAAAAGTATTTTGGTCGAACATTGTATAGTGACTTGCTTTATGCATTTGCGGGATTTTTCAAAAAATTTCAAAAATGGGTGGGCTAAAATGTCCTCATTCAAAGCAACATATCACATACACAGTTATAATACATAAACAACTATTACGCGTCCTGAACATATATGTGACCCTTTTTGTGCCAAGGGTAAGCCTAGCGAATTGAAGGATGTAATGTGCAATTTGAAACAAAATATTGCACCCCCAAAAGAAACTTCATAAATAAAATAGGCAAGTCATTACAAAGCAAAAAGAAAAGTTGGGTACATCTTTCAGGGAAAAGGGAAAAAATTGCAAGTACAATAGAAATCAATCCCACGCAGGGATAAAATAGATAACTAAAAGGTAGATGGTCCCACCCCTCCTTTGGCTTTCTCCACTTCCTCTTGAATGAGGTACTTGCTGGTTACCACGTGCGGTTCGGCAAATATGGCTTTGTCGGACATTGGCACATGTCGAAGAGTGTCAAGTTGGCTATCCAGGTTGGAATCCAAACGCAGCAGGCAAGCTCTAGAGTTGTTTAACTCTTGTTTTAGGAAGGCCAAGGCTCTTTGGTTCTCGTATTCCCTATGTTGCAACTCTTGTTCCTTGCGTTGAAATTCTTGCTCTCTTTTATCCCATTGCTATTGGAAATGATAGGTTTGAAGTTGAAACCTTACTTG
The DNA here is from genome assembly GCA_018342035.1 of Solanum appendiculatum. Lineage (NCBI taxonomy): Eukaryota > Viridiplantae > Streptophyta > Magnoliopsida > Solanales > Solanaceae > Solanum > Solanum appendiculatum. Next base: position 1,626,764 of record JAGDQO010000538.1, read on the forward strand.
GACATCCTCAATCTGACGATCCTAGCAGGGTCCTGGGACGAGCGTACCAAGCAAGTCTTGCTTTAGCCATTCCTTGTACCCCTCTTCATATCTAGCTTCATACCTGTCCGTAGCTATATTTTCTTTCAGATTGACTCGCCTGGCCCATTCATTGAGGATCTCTTTAGCATGCGACACCTCATCACAACCATTGTAATCAATGACATATTTGCTAGTGTCCCCCTTCATAGGTATGATTTGTTTTCTGCCGAACTGTCGCATTACCCTACTAGGGTTGTATAGTCGTATCCCTCTAAAACCCACAAGAATTAGAAAAGGACAATGGGATCCTTGAATTGCTATTCTTTTCGACATAAAGTTATGGAACATCCATTGAATATTACCTTGTTTTACATCGTAAAGAACTTGAGACCATGCCTTTCTTGTTCTTTGAATCTAAAGTTGTGGACACTTTGATTGAGTTCATGATGCTCAAGGTCATTATGTCCTTCTTGCTTGGCCAATTCTTGTATTTTGGATCCTTCTCTTTTAACCAAATGTTTAGACATCCACCACTGAAGTAAAATATTACATCCTTGAAAAAATTGATGCCCGTCTTTGCATAAACTCAAGGATCGGTAGATGTCAGCTAGAATGACCGGGGCCAAATTGAAATACTTCCTATCCTTTTCCTCTTTACCGATACCGCAGAAAATGGCATGTGTAGTCATGATGACTCGAGAACCGATTTCATTCCCCTCATCTTGGGGAAACACCATGGTTCCCAAAAGGCAAATAGAGAATGCCAAGGCTTGAGTTTGATTCCAAGTACTATGATTGTGAAACTCATTTGGAAATTCCTTAAAATAACTTTCATGTCCCCAACGTTCAAAATTTTTTATAAATGGAATGTTTGGGGTATCTAACCAATCTGCATTTATCAATAAGAGCATATCATTCATTTCCCGGCTAGTTGGCTTGTCTGGTAATAGAATATGATGATCAGGATGTCGCTTTCTTTTATTGCATATTCTAATGGTTTCCAGACAATCTTGAATTTCCTCTATGGTTGGTGTTACTTCAACATCTCTGAAGTGAAAGACCATTCTTTCACTATCCCAGAACCGAATGATGACTTCGATGAACTCGGGCCAAACTTGAAGGTTCATTATCGAAGGTAAGTGGCCCAAGTGAATGGAAATTTCTCTTTTCTGATACCAATTGAGGTTGCCCCACCAACAGCGAAGGAGGTCCAGAGTCTTAGTGACCATGTCAAAACTTAGAAAACTTTCAGTCATCTACAAAAAAACACCAAGGATTAGAAAAACCCCCCACACCCGATGGCACAACAAATTGTCAAACGCCACATACATCCTTCAAACACGTAAGCATGAGCGTCCATTTGGGCCGGGGGCCCTTTGGACTCAAGGTGGTCTTTCTAATGGGCCCAACACGCTTTGGGTGTTGGGTCGTCTTGGGCAAATGCGCTAACAAGGGATTTGGCTTCGCTCTACGCTAGTTGACTAAGAGTGGGCTTTATTTGAAGTGAACCGGTGACCCAAGTGGACAATTCGGGCTGGGGAAGTTAACGACCGTTGACTATCTAGTGGCCAACTATATTTGTCAGGGTACCCCAATAAATAGTTTTTGATAACGAACGACTGCGGCCCGCATAATCGTCCTTTAAGTAAAAAATAAAAAAAATACCAAATGGCGGAATAGATGTTATGCATGCAATGAAAGTTTATAATTTGCAAGAATTTAAACAAATAAAGCAATTAATAATTTAGCCAAATAAATCAAATTTTAAGGTTAGAGCCACTTCAAAATCCCCAGCAGAATCGACATTCTGTTTGATTCTAATTTTAGAAAAGGTTAATTAAAGAGAGTCGCCACTTAATTTTTTAAGAAAAATCAAGAAAACTTAATTTCAAAACGATTTAAAAAAGAAAATCAATTTTGAAATAACCAAAGGGGGTTCAATGTACATTTCGAGAAGGTGTTAGGCACTCGAAATGCCCGCTAACATGCGGTTGACTGACAACTTGAAAATATTTGGCTAACTTTAAAACAAATCGGCACACTTATAAATTTAGAACAAATATCAATTTTTTTTTTTGCTTAAACAAAATTCATTAAGTGGGAGGGACATTTTTTGTCTAAAAATAACTAAGAAAATAGTTTGAAGCATTTTAGAAAATAGTTGAACAGGAATTGTAAATTCAAAATGGGCATCTTTTTGGGATTATGAATTAAGTTTTAACTTTAAAATTGATTATCAAATAAACAAATAACATTTAAATATAAACAATAAATAAGGGAAGAATTGATTTTGGGCCCAAGTCTGGATCCTGTCCGCCTGGGCCAGTACTTGGGCCTAATCTGATTTGGGCCTTTGGCCCACTTGTACCTTCCTTAAACTAACAAAATATACAAAAATGTGGGCTTTGGCCCAAATAATAAAAGAGAAGAGAGCTGCTGCTTTCATGGCCTTTTGGGCCCATTTTAGCTCCCAAACCACTGTGTATACACCAAGTGTATATCGTTGTATATGGGCCGTATTTCCGCCATTTTTTTTCTGTGTATTGTACTGTACACCGAATGTTTACAGCCCACTTCAACTCCTGCAACCTGTAATTCAAATTTTGGCCCTGCGTTTGCCGTATTTTAGCCTGTGGCTCAAAATCACATTTTTGTATAGACATGCTGTATATCAGTGTATATCAACATGCATTTCAGCCCTTTCCTGCATTTTTCTGCCTCCAAGACCTGTGTTTTAGTTCCACGGACCTGTTCTTTGACTTTCATATCTCGGATGAGGAAGATTCGATGGAAATAGAATTGGGCCTCCATGGCCCGTTCCCAAAGATGCATAGAAGGGAAAGAGTCCATTGTGGACTCAAAATGGGTGTCACATACAAAGAAAGCAGTAAGGAAACATTAGTGACTAACTTATATCAATATAAATTTATTATATCAATTTAACATAATAGCATACAGAATATAACTTAAATGACCAACCACCGAATTAATCACTAAGACAAATGAAATAGTAAAGAAAGAAAACACAAGATGGAAGCAAGATTGTTTGAACATTAATCTTAAGAAGATTAACATGCAATTAATACAATCTCAAAGAGGCAGGGGTTAAAATCCTGAGATTTAGTGTAATACCCCAAGCTTTCAAAGAATTTTAAATGCAGAACTCACCTGAAGACAGTGACCTACGGAGGCCACCTATGGGCCGTAGATGGATTGACGGGCCGTAGATGGGGACCGTCAATGGAACTGTGAACTTTCAGGATTTCCAAGTTTTTGAACTTTGACCTACGGAATAGCAGGACGGTTCGTAGCTAAGTTGATGGGCCGTAGATGCGTTTCGTAGATGCCTTCCAGACTTAGCCAAATTTTCAGCCCAAAATGAACTTTCTGAATCAATCAACGGAAGAGCAGGACGGTTCGTCAATTGATGTACGGACCGTAGGTCCTATCCGTCGATTTGCCCTGACAGTTTTTAATTAAGCCTTTTTGGTATTTTCCCTAATCGTATACCTATTAAGCTTTGTCGGTTATACCCTTAATCTATGACCTATAAATACTTTCTAAGCATAATTTTACTCATTCCTAAACTCTCTTCTCAAATATTTCTCTCTCTAAAAGAAACTCTCTCAACTCTCAAGGAAGAAGAAGAAAGCTTAAATCCTCCATTGAAGAACTTCAATCTTCTCCAATTTCTTGTGGATTTCTTTGAGGTATGATAGTGTTCACCATTAGGAGTCTTTTCCTCCAATGGGTCCTTCCTCTTCTTCATGAATTTCAAAGGTTTACTCTAACCCAATTTGAATTAGGGTTTTGGACCAATCATTTTGGGTTCTTCAATTATGATTTCAATTGTGGCTTTTATGATTCTAAGTGCACGATCTAGCGTGCTAAAGTAACTTAGTGCACGAATTAGCGTGAATTACATGATTTGATGTAGAGATTGCATGAACCCCCATGATCCCAAGCTAATTCTCCCCAATTTGATAATCTATGCTTTGATTGTTGGGTTGAGCTATGATTTGATGAAGTTTATGAATTCTCCATGAAATCAAGCATGAATTATGAATGAATTGAGGATAACCTTATGAATTTAGCATAATCAAGTCAAAATCATGATTTTCCTGTATTATGTGAGTTCCTTCAAGTATGGGTAAATTGTCATAATTATGGCTTTCTAAGCATGAACTTGAATTGAATTGCATGATATGAGTTGAATTTGTATGAACCCATATGAACTCTATGATCTATGAACTATGAGCATGATGAACTAAGTAAAGAAAAAGCTAATGAACTTATGCATGTCTCATATGAAGTAAAAGATGAGTTGAGGGTGCTTTGAGAGTGAAGTGCAAAAGTTATGTCATGATGATGCTATGGTTGAGTTGTGAAAGGTTTTCTCACATAATACTCCAAATATGACTTAAAAGAACAAGAGGCGATTACCCATGTTCTTAATGAGCTATTCTAATGAATGAAGGGACAAGAGGCGATTACCCAAGTCTATTAATAATGAGCTTATGACTAATGTAGACAAGACGCGATTACCCATGTCTACCTAAGATAAAGTGAACTATGATTAATCCGTGGGAAGTATGCTTAGTACTGAGTGGACAAGTGGCGATTACCCATGTCCCATAACCTATGTGCCACCATAGGGTGATGGTCTATGATAGACACTAGCTTGTGGATCCACATAAGCTAATAAGTTCATGGTCTTACCTTCGCAAGTAGGACACCTCTTTTCGGTGTGGGGTAGACATCGGATTCCATGTTGATAGCTCACATGGTCTTATATGTCGGTTAAGGCTTTTCCCCACAAGTTAACGAACAAGTGTTCTCATGAGGATGTAAAGAAAAGAAAGAAAGAAAGATGATTTAGCTTGCTTTGGCCTTGATATATGCTTTATGTTTCTTGTTTCTCATGTTTATCATGTTTTTAGGTTGGCCATTGCATGTCATGATTATGTCTCTATCTCTAGCATGATTTATGTGTTTATGTGCATTGCTATCATATTTAGTACATAATTGTGCTAACGCATACTTTTGCCTACATTAACTTCTTTAGTGTAGGACGTGGCGATTCACCTTCCACTCGTGGCTAGAGCTTGATTAGAGAGTTGATAGAAGACTTGGTGAGTCCTCATCCATCCGAGGACATAGCCTAGCTCTTATTTCTTTTTCATGTATTTCCTTTTAGTCTTTGAATTGTATTGGGTTACGTCCCAAACCTTGTTCCTTATATTAGATTGGCTTTGAGACATGAGATGTAGCTTCCGTTGTTTCTTTTAAAAGCTTTGATATGAAATCCTCTTTCAAACTTTTATTCTCTATTATCTTGTATTTAATGTATGCTAAGGGCTGGTATGAGGCCTCTTGGGGTCTTGTACACCATGTCACATCTAGGGGGTATCTTGGGTCGTGACAAACTTGGTTTTTAGAGCACAAGGTTTTAGAAAGATCCTAGGATGTCTCATAAGCCGCGTCAAGTAGAGTCTTGTTCATGAGTGTGAAGCACGCCACATTTATGACTAAGAGGCTATAAGACGTTTAAGAAATTCCACTTCTTTCATTACTCTTAAGTCGTGCCATAGAGTTTAACTCTATATATCTCTCTCCTAATCCCTATCTTTCGCGTTTTAGGATATGGCGACCCGAAGAGCTTACACTAGAATAAACATGGGAGAGAATGTGGAACAAGAAGCTCCTCCTCAAGCTCTTCAAGTTCCGGCCAACCCTTTGGCGGAACAAGTTACTAATGCGGAGTTTAGGGCTGCTTTCCAAGTGTTTGCTCAAGCCGTGACTGCTCAAGCCAATAGAGAGGTGGTGGTTCCCATGAACCCAAATGTGGGTACGGCTGCATCAAGAGTGAGAGACTTTACGAGGATGAATCCTGCGGAATTCCACGGCTCAAAGGTTGAGGAAGATCCTCAAGAGTTCATCAATGAAGTGTACAAGGTGTTGATGATCATGGGTGTGACGCCAAAGAAAAGGCGGAGTTAGCCACTTATCAACTCAAGGGTGTTGCCCAAATATGATTCAATCAATGGAAGAGTGAGAGGGCGGTTAATGAGGGTCCTCTTGATTGGGAGAAATTCAAGGTTGCTTTCCTTGATAGGTTCTTTCCCCTTGAAATGAGGGAGGCGAAGGTGCTTGAGTTCATCAATCTTAGACAAGGAAATATGAGTGTGAAAGAGTATGCTTTGAAGTTCACAAAATTGTCCCGATATGCTCCTTCCATCGTTGCCGATCCAAGGGCAAGAATGAGTAGGTTTGTGTCGGGAGTGTCTGATATGTTGGTGAAAGAGTGTCGCACCACCATGGTTGTGCATGACATGGATATTTCTCGCCTCATGGTTTATGCCGAACAAATTGAAGAAGAAAAGCTCAAGGAAAGGTCTAAGGAGACTAAGAGGGCTAGGACCGATGATAGTAACTTCTCGCACTCAAGGCCTGATGGACATGGTCGTCCTAGATTTCTACAAAGATTCTCTAACAAAGGCTCATCAAATGTTCCTCCTAAGTTCAACAAAGATAGGGTGTCTAACCCTAAGCCTCAAGGAGGAAATGGTGGTGGTTCTTCATTGTCTACTTTTCCTAAGTGTGGGAGAAAGCATGAGGGCAAATGTCTAGGCGGTTCTAACGCATGCTTTGCCTGTGGTAAGACGAATCACAAGATAAGGAATTGTCCCTTAGCGGCTAAGAATGAAGAGGATAACCGTCGACGCGTTCAATCCACAAATCCGTCAAGTTCTAGTGGGAATCAGAAGCAAAACTGATTTTATGCACTTCAGGCTCGTCATGAGCAAGAGAGCTCTCCCGATGTGGTCACCGGTATGTTAAGAGTTTTCCATTTTGATGTTTATGCTTTGCTTGATCCCGGTGCTACCTTGTCTTTTGTGACGCCATATGTGGCTATGAGGTTTGATGTTGTTCCGGATGTGTTGCTAGATCCTTTTCGTGTCTCTACTCCGATTGGAGAGTCTATCATGGCTAAGAGAGTTTATAGAGATTGTCCCATCTCCTTATCCCATAGAGTCACTCATGTTGATCTTGTAGAGCTTGATATGTTAGATTTTGACTTTATTCTTAGGATGGATTGGTTGCATTCTTGTTATGCCTCTATTGATTGTAGGACCAGAATGGTCAAGTTTCAGCTTCCAAATGAGCCTATCCTAGAGTGGAAGGGGGAAAATTCTATGTTCCGAGGTCAATTTGTTTCTCATCTAAAAGCTAGATAGATGATCTCAAAGGGGTGCATTTACTATCTTGTTAGGGTGAGGGATATAGATTTCGAGACCCCTACTCTTGAGTCAGTCCCCGTTGTTTATGAGTTTCCAGAAGTGTTTCCCGATGACTTGCCCGGTATTCCTCCGAAAAGGGAAATAGACTTCGGTATTGACCTTCTCCCATATAGGCAACCTATTTCTATTCCTCCTTATATAATTGCTCCGGCAGAACTTAAGAAACTAAAAGAGTAGTTGAAAGACTTGTTGGATAAGGGTTTCATCCGGCCAAGTATTTCTCCATGGGGTGCTCCGGTCTTTTTTGTAAGGAAGAAAGATGGTTCACTCCGTATGTGTATCGACTATCGCCAATTGAACAAGGTTACCATTAAGAATAAGTATCCTCTACCAAGGATAGATGACTTGTTTGATCAACTTCAAGGGGCTAGTTATTTCTCTAAGATCGACCTTCGTTCGGGCTATCACTAATTAATGGTGAAAGAAGATGATATTCTGAAAACGGCTTTTCGGACTAGGTATGGTCAATACGAGTTCTTGGTGATGTCGTTTGGGTTGACAAATGCTCCGGCCACGTTTATAGACTTGATGAATAGGGTGTTTAAGCAATACCTTGACATGTTTGTGATTGTGTTTATTGATGATATTTTGATCTACTCAAAGAATGAGGGTGAACATGTTAATCATCTGAGGATTGTGTTACAGGTCTTCAAGGACCAACAACTCTTTGTGAAGTTTAGTAAATTTGAGTTTTGGTTAAGGTCTGTGGCTTTTCTTGGTCACATTGTTTCCGGTAAGGGCATTGAGGTAGATCCTAAGAAAACGAAAGCGGTTAAGAATTGGCCTAGACCTTTATCACCTTCGGATATCCATAGTTTCTTGTGCTTAGCCGGTTATTATTGGAGGTTTGTTGAGGGGTTTTCATCTATTGCTTCTCCATTGACGTCTTTGACTCAAAAGAAGGTTAAGTTCGTATGGTCCGAGGCATGTGAGAAGAGTTTCCAAGAATTGAAAGATCGACTTACTTCGGCTCTGATATTGACTCTACCGGAAGGATCCGATGGTTTTGTGGTTTATTGTGATGCCTCGAGAATTGGGCTAGGATGTGTTCTTATGCAAAACGGGAAAGTCATTGCTTATGCTTCAAGGCAACTTAAGGTGCACGAAAAGAACTATCCTACTCATGACTTTGAATTAGCGGTAGCTGTGTTTGCTTTAAGAATATGGCAACATTATTTGTATGGGGTACATGTAGATGTCTTCACCGACCATAAGAGTTTTCAATATGTGTTTAAACAGAAAGATTTGAATCTCCGCCAAAGAAGGTGGCTCGAGTTGTTAAAAGACTATGATATGAGTGTTCTCTATCACCCCGGTAAGGCTAACGTGGTGGCGGATGCTCTTAGTCGATTATCTATGGGTAGTGTTGCTCTTGTTGAAGATGGCAAGAAAGAGTTAGTTTGCGATGTACATAGATTGGCTCGATTGGGTATTAGATTGGTTGATTCTACTAAAGGTGGTGTTATGGTTCACAAGGGTTCCGAATACTCTTTTGTGCATGATGTGAAAGCTAAACAAATCTTGATACTAACTTGGTTGAACTAAAGGAAGCGGTACTCAAGAAGTTCATAGAGGTTTTCTCCAAAGGGGGAGATGGTGTGCTTCAACATGAAGGTCCTTTGTGTGTTACCAATGTAGAGGGCTTAAGAGAACAAATTTTATCGGAAGCCCATAGTTCTCGATATTCCATCCACCCAAGAGCTACAAAAATGTACTGTATTTGCGGGAAATTTATTGGTGGAACGGAATGAAGAAAGATATTGCAGAGTTTGTGGCTAGGTGCCCTAATTGTCAACAAGTGAAAGTTGAGCATCAAAGGCCGGGAGGTTTGACCCAAGATATTAGTATTCCTACTTGGAAGTGGGAAGATGTGAATATGGATTTTATTGTGGGTCTGCCTCTCACGAGGTGACAATACGATTCGATTTGGGTTGTTGTTGATAGAATGACAAAGTCGGCCCATTTCATTCCCGTCAAGACTTCTTATTCGGTGGAGGATTATGCTACGCTGTATTTGAGGGAGATGGTAAGGCTTCATGGAGTGACTTTATCCATCATCTCCAATCGTGGTGCACAATTTACTTCTCAATTTTTGAAGTCGTTCCAACAAGGTCTTGGTACTCGGGTTAAGCTTAATACAACCTTTCATCTCCAAACCGATGGGCAAGCGGAGCGTACTATTTAAACTTTGGAAGATATGTTGAGAGCTTGTGTAATTGATTTCAAGGGTACTTGGGACGATCACTTGCCTTTGATAGAGTTTGCTTATAACAATAGCTACCATTCTAGTATTGGTATGGCTCCATTAGAGGCTCTTTATGGTAGGAGGTGTAGATCTCCTATAGGTTGGTTTGAAGTTGCTTTGATAGGCCCGGAGTTGGTGCATGAGGCTATGGAGAAAGTTCGACTTATTAGGGAAAGGTTGAAAACGGCTCAAAGTCGACAAAAGTCCTATGCCGATGTTAGAAGAAGAGAATTAGAATTCGATGTGGATGATTGGGTTTACTTGAAAATCTCACCCATGAAGGGTGTAATGATATTTGGGAAGAAAGGGAAGCTTAATCCCCGTTATGTAGGCCCATATCAGATTTTGAGACGTGTTGGTAAGGTTGCTTATGAGCTTGACTTGCCTAATGATTTGGCATCAGTGCATCCGGTTTTCCATGTCTCATTGTTGAAGAAGTATCCGACCTCTATAGTGCCATAAGAGAATCTTTGCATAAATGTTAGTCTTTCCTATGAAGAAGTTCCGGTTGAGATTATAGACTGGCAAGTCCAAAAGTTAAGAAATAAAGAAGTTGCTTCCGTGAAAGTAATATGGAGGAATCAATTGGTTGAGGGTGCTACTTGGGAGGCCGAGGCCGAGGCCGATATGATTTCCCAATGTCCTCATCTCTTTCCTTCCGATCCTACTCTAGCTCGAGGTATCTTGATCCTGATGGTTCATTATTTAGGTCTCATATTTCATAGTTGATTTCCATGATTCCTTGATTATGCATGTTCATGAAAAGTCTTATATGATTATATGCATTTGAGTATGAGTTGCATAAAGTCTTCATGATATGATTTGTCGATCATGCTTTAGCTTGGAGTTGATGTTTCCTCCTCGGATATGTGCACTTATGTGATAACATTCTAGGTTGGGTTGTTAGTCCGTGTCTATTACCCTTCTCGTGATTTCTTGATTCTCATTCGGGGACGAATGTTCCCAAGGGGGAGATATTGTAATACCCCAAGCTTTCAAAGAATTTTAAATGCAGAACTCACCTAAAGACAGTGACCTACGGAGACCACCTTCGGGCCGTAGATGGATTGACTGGCTGTAGGTGTGGACCATCAATGGCACTGTGAACTTTCAGGATTTCCAAGTTTCTGAACTTTGACCTACGGAATAGCAGGACAGTTCGTAGCTCAGTTGACGGGCCGTAGATGGGTTCCGTAGATGCCTTCCAGACTTAGCCAAATTTTCAGTCCAAAATGAACTTTTTATACAATCGATGGAAGAGCAAGACGGTCCGTCAATTGATGTACGAACCATAGATCCTGTCCATCGATTGACCTCAACAGTTTTTAATTAAGGGCTTTTTGGTATTTTTCCTAATTGTATATCTATTAAGCTGAGTCGGTTATACCCTTAATCTATGACCTATAAATACTTTCTAAGCATAATTTTACTCATTCCTAAACTCTCCTCTCAAATATTTCTCTCTCTAAAAGAAACTCTCTCAACTCTCAAGGAAGAAGAAAGCTTGAATCCTTCATTGAAGAATTTCAATCTTCTCCAATTTCTTGTGGAGTTCTTGGAGGTATGATAGTGTTCACCATTAGTAGTCTTTTCCTCGAATGGGCCCTTCCTCTTCTTCATGATTTTCAAAGGTTTACTCTGACCCAATTGAATTAGAGTTTTGGATCAATCATTTTGGGTTCTTCAATTATGATTTCAATTGTGGATTTTATGATTCTTAGTGCACAATCTAGCATGATAAAGTAACTTAGTGCACGAATTAGCGTGAATTACATGATTTGATGTAGAGATTGCATGAACCCCCATGATCCCAAGCTCATTCTCCCCAATTTGATAATCTATGCTTTGATTGTTGGGTTGAGCTATAATTTGATGAAGTTTATGAATTCTCTATGAAATCAAGCATGAATTATTAATGAATTGAGGATATTCTTATGAATTTAGCATGATCAAGTAAAAATCATGATTTTCCTGTATTATGTGAGTTCCTTCAAGTATGGGTAAATTGTCCTAATTATGGCTTTCTAAGCATGAGCTTGAATTGAATTGCATGATATGAGTTGAATTTGCATGAACCCATAGTAACTCTTTGATCTGTGAACTATGAGCATGATGAACTAAGTAAAGATAAAGCTAATGAACTTATGCATGTCTCATATGAAGTAAAAGATGAGTTGAGGGTGCTTTGAGAGTGAAGTGCCAAAGTTATGTCATGATGATGCTATGGTTGAGTTGTGAAAGGTTTTCTCACATAATACTCCAAATATGACTTAAAAGAACAAGAGGCGATTACCCATGTTCTTAAGGAGCTATTCTAATGAATGAAGGGACAAGAGGAGATTACCCATGTACCCTAATGTAGACAAAGCGGCGATTACCCAAATCTACCAATAATGAGCTTATGACTAATATATAAAAGAGGCGATTACCCATGTCTACATAAGATAAAATGAACTATGATTAATCCGTGGGAAGTATGCTTAGTACCGAGTGGACAAGTGGCGATTACCCATGTCCCATAACCTATGTACCACCATAGGGTGATGGTCTATGATAGACACTAGCTAGTGGATCCACATAAGCCAAGAAGTTCATGGTCGTACATTCTCAAGTAGGACACCTCTTTTTGGTGTGAGGTAGACACCGGATTCCATGTTGATAGCTCACATGATCTTATATGTCGGTTAAGGCTTTTCCCCACAAGTTAACGAACAAGTGTTCTCATGAGGATGTAAAGAAAGAAAGAAAGAAAGATGATTTAACTTGCTTTGGCCTTGATATATGCTTTATGTTTCATGTTTCTCATGTTTTTAGCTTTGCCATTGCATGTCAGGATTATGTCTCTATCTCTAGCATGATTTATGTGTTTATGTGCATTGCTATCATACTTAGTACTTAATTGTGCTAATGCATACTTTTTCCCACATTAACTTCTTTGGTGTAGGACTTGGCGATTCACCTTCCACTCGTGGCTAGAGCTTGATTAGAGAGTTGATAGAAGACTTGGTGAGTCCTCTTCCATCCGAGGACATAGCCTAACTCTTATTTCTTTTTCATGTATTTCCTTTCAGTCTTTATATTGTATTGTGTTACGTCCCAAGCCTTGTTCCTTATATTAGATTGGCTTTGAGACATGAGATGTAGACTTCCGCTGTTTCTTTTAAAAGCTTTGATATGAAATTATCTACCAAACTTTTATTCTTTATTATCTTGTATGTAATGTATGCTAAGGGCTGGTATGAGGCCTCTCGGGGTCTTGTACGCCATGTCACATCTAGGGGGTACCTTGGGTCGTGACATTTAGTCACTAGAGACTATAATTAAATAAATCCAAACCAATTAAAAGATAGAAAAAAAAATCAAGCCAACCATTATGAAATTGAAATTAAACTCTATGTAATTAACATATTGCATTCTATGATTAAATTGAAATTAGGAAAGTAATCTATAACAGTTAATAAGGAAACAAAAATAAAATAAATTGAGACTAAGAACACCAGATAACTAAGATCTATTCGAAATCCATAAAAGAAACCAAGGACTCTTTAAGGCTAAACAGGTGACCAAGAAAACTCAGCTAAAACATGCTAACTTTCAAAGCAAATAAGAACAAGACCACTGATTCTTTCTTTTCACATCAAACAAACATATCCACTTTTCACCAAAGCCCTGCTGCCTTGAAGGATTTTGAGCAATCAAACACCACAACATTATAGCTACCACATGCTCTCTCAGCTTGCAACCAAATCGAAAACATAAAATAATACACACACACAAGAGACTCGAAAAACCATGTTAATGAAGCAATAACAACTACAATGAGAGGACTCGATGCATCACAACCTTCATAATTTGAAAATTAGTAGACTTATGAACTAAAAGAAACTAATATAAATAACTTAAAGAAACAATAGACCAACAAAATGGTACTACAATTAGCAAGTCAGGGGCTTTAGCTTCGAGTTATCATAAACAAGAAGGCTAAAAAAACCATGAACACTTTAAGACATGATCTGGAAAGCAATACAACAAGAAGCGAACACAAGTTGAAGCTAACAAAATTACAAAAATAAAATTACGAATTTCAAATATCAAACAGAGTCATATGTCAATAATATACAAATACAACATGTTATTGACGAGGAGAAAGACTTATAATGGAAACAAGACAGTTCGAAACAAATAAGAACTCCAAATGGTACACACACATAAGAAGACCTAACCAATCGACATTGACTTTAATGTAAATCAAAATGATATGAAACTAAATGGACAGATAACAGGCAAGCTAAAACCAAACAGAAAGCGAGGTTTGAAAATAGTTTTAACTTGAGGTATATTTTGAAATCAAAAATCCTAAGCGAGAAACAAGGATACACCACAGAGAATGATATGAGGAACAATAAACACATAGCTCATCACCTTATTATGAACAGAACTCGACATTAGGGACAAGAAAATAGATAAACACTCAAAGATCTTGAACACACCTTTACCAGTAAAGGACAACTTATATCAATCGAGAGAGGCATCATTTGACTAGATTGAATGCCAAAACGACAGCCTAACACTACTCTCATAACCTGATTTCGAAACCAAATTAGACCAGATGTATGAAACATGTAAGAAAACAGGAAATCAAACACCAAACGGTAGCTACATGCTCGAGCAAACAAGGAAACACTCCAACACATTCGAATAATATTCAGAAACAGAAGAAGGAGAAAGACATCATTAAGGAGGAAGGATTTTACCTCTGGTCGAGCAGGAACTGGGACAGCAACGAACAAGTGCAACCTTCCACGATTTTCTAACACACAAACGAAGACCCAAACAGCAAACCAAGAAATTCAAGCAGAAAGTAACTGAACAGTGACCTTTTGGAGTTTTTAATTCAGAAATTATATATGTATATCAAAGGGAAGAACCCTTTAGCTAACGGACTATTCAAAACCCAACCAAGAAATTCCCCCCTCCCCTAAATAGATAAACAAACAGGGGTATATATAGGGGAAAATTAGGGGAAAATTTGAGAGGGAAAACGGGCAGAAAATCGGATAACATTTGGGGCAAATTTGGAATTCCAATTCATTCCCCAAATTCGAATTCGTTTCCAAGGATGAGGAAAAGCCAAAGTTTTCGCCATTTTTTAGCACCTTCAAACGGCTGGAGGCAAGGAGGACAACTTGGATGAATTCGAGCGTACTCGAGTTCTTGCGTGGCACAATCTTGAGCAACCAAGGACGAATTGCAGGAAGGCGCCGCTGGAACAGTACTGCTTGTACAGGTTTGTCGAGGAACAGAGAGGAAAAACACAAGCATAAGGACTGTTGCTGCTTGCTGTGAACTAATTTAGTATTCATGCCGTGTATGTGCAATTGAAATCATTTGTTGTCGCTTGCTACTGCCGTTTGGAAGCTATTGATTTTGCCGTGATTTGGTACCGGCGCCGCGAATTGACGACGTGCAGGGGTCATTTTCGCTGTGTATTCCTCTGTTGTGTTGCTAATGTTGATGTTGTATTGTACTGCTGTCGTTTGGAATTGAATTGTTAACGTTGGAATGGAGTATTGGGCTGGGTCTGGGTCAATTTGAATTGGAATTGAAGTGGGCCGTTGAAATAATGAATTGGCCTGCTGGGTTGAAGGAAAATAAGGCCCAAAAAATTGGTCCTAATAAAGATTTAAGAGAAGGGTTATATTTGTAATTAAGGGCTAGGTTAGAAATTGAGGATTTGACCCAATTGGTTGCAATCAAGGCCAATTTTAACTTTAAAATTTAGCCAAATCGGATTCAAATTGCAAATTCAGCAAAAATTAAATAAGATGAATTTATATAAATTATTTAATGAGCTTCTTAATCTTAACGAAATAAAATAATTAATTTAATTATAAACTAATTAAATCAAAAATATAATTATAACTTGAACTAAACTAAAATAACAAAATTTAATAAAAATGTAAAATGTTTTTGAGATGATTTTCAAATATTTATAAAATATACTAATTACATACAAAATTATATAAAAAATATATTTATATTTAAATCATTATAAAAATGATTAAAATCACTTTAAAAAACTTGCAAAATATTTTGAATTTTTATAAAACGAATTATTCTAAATCGTTTTGAAATTAAGAAGCTCAAAAACTAATCCGTAACGTGGAGGGTCAAAATTGGGTGTCAACAGTACTTATATTCTTAATCTTGATATAACGATTATGATATGTATATATTAATTATCGGTTTGATTTATTGAAATGTGAGATTCTTAGATGGGTCAATATACTTGGTAGATTGGACGGTAATAATATATATTGGTGAAATAATTAGTTAGTTGATGAAATCCATGTCTCAATATAGAGATGGATGATACACCTTTTTATGAGAAACTTATAAGTTTTCATGTGTAAACCCAATCGGTTGATTTATAAATCTGGCATATGAAATAAGTTCAGTATTGCTCTAAAGGAAATTAATCATTGAATTAAATTAGTCAGTAATTTAGTTTATTGATTAGTATCTGTAATCTTAACATAGGGAATACATAAGTGTTTAATGGGGAATTTCGAAATATAAATAGAGGAGTGCATATAAAAATTTTCAGTGGAATGATTTGTAATTTATTATAGTAAGAATAATTCGAATTAAATTTTGAAATTATTTCCATAATAGGAAGCCTCAGTAATTAATTATGTGGTCCCTCTAGTGCCCATATTTAACTAGAATTCAGAATCGTATTTTCTAGGAAAAAGGAAAAAGGAGTGTGTATTTTATCTCCTAGAAAGAAAGGAAAACGTGTAAGTTTTTCTTTACTTGAAGAAAAAGGATTTATATTTTCTTCTCCTTTTCGGACAGGGAAGAAATCTCTATAAATAGAGATTCTTCTAACCTAGAAAGACAATTCAATTTTCTATGCGATACTTGCCCACCCACGTATTGAGAGAGTCCAGTTGATAATTTGGGATCACTGTAGAAGACCATGGAACTGGAGTCAGATTTGCTTCAAGATATCTGCACATGTTTCAAGAGGTAATTCTTGAGTTAATTTTCAGCATACTTTTTATGTGATACATATTTGTGATTGTTGTCTATAGTCATGTAAGATGTATGATTCTGAAATGCTTCTGCTGTGTATGATATTTTCTAACAAAGAGTTCTTCCACAGCTATTACTAGGTAGAAATCGTATCTTAGCCAAAGCCTATTGTTAGAATCCATAAGCTTAATTAACTTGTTTTTCAAATGAGTAAATCAATCCTTGGGTTGGTCTAATCAGCCAACAAATTATTCAATAGACAGTGAACTCGTTGCGACTCAACAAATAAGATAAAGTTGATAGTGCACTTATGCTAGGAATAATCCTGTTAAGTAACTTAATTCATTTGATTGATGAGAGAAAATAGTCTTGTTTGTCTGAGGCTGTTGTGTATTTCATCAAAGCAATATAATGAAGAATTCAAAAGTACAAGCTTGTACTTCCTGGAACTTTCTGCTACAAAGTACCAAGACCTAAAGTCCTCTTTCAAGTAAATATTATGTACATACTATTTAAAAGCGCTATAGGGGTTAGTAAAAGGGGTGGAATTGGTGGTAGTACTGGTGGTGGCAGGGCCAACAGAATTCGTTGGGGCTGCAGGTAGCGTGAAGGCTCCTGGTGGGATGAATTTAATATTGATGGGAGCAGTAGTCATTTGATTTGGCTGAGTTATGGCAGCAGCAGCGCGAGCTAAAGCAGTTATGTCAAACATTCCCATGTCCATGCCAAGACCAACACCCACGCCCATTCTTGCTAGTAATGACATTTGAATATGTTGATGCATCATTTGTGGTACCATGTTTCTTTCACTAGTACTGCTCATCAATTGAACTTGTGCTTGTAGATGCTTTAAGTAGTCTATCACTTCATCAAGCATTGATGCATTATTTGTCTGCAAAATTCAGCATTAATCATAGGCACATAACTGTTTGTATTTGATTTTGTACATGATGAATGAATGTTCACCATTTAGGGGAAAGTTGATTATTTTTGTCATGTTACTTGTTGATAAAATACACATTACTTGCATTTGGTTCCAATCTCTGTAGAGCTTTCATCCTTTGGTTAATTCTGTCTCGGCGTCTCTGTACCAAATAGTAAAACAGCACAACACATGTTATTAGTTAAGCAGTAGTCCACTAGCTAGCTAGTAGTGCCAGAGCAAGGACTTTTACTAAAGGGATTAACACACATAGAAGTCGGGAGGATTCAACTCTACTATATATATAAAAAATGATACTCTACAATATATGTCATTATCTTCTTATCTGGTGAAAATAATGTTCTTTTGGCAGAACAAATGTAAATAATACCCGCTCTGACTGGTTATGACCAGCTGCTGCTCAGCTAGATCTTGATGAGTTGGACCTTTTTGTTTCATGTTCTTCCTCCTTGTTTTCCTGCTAAAATCAATTCAAAATGACATATTTTCTAGACATAGAGAAAATCAAACTCGTTTGTAGTAGCTAGTTTAGTCTTATTTTCTCTATGAAAGACAAAATCTTTAACAGATGTACCATGTATTCTTATGTATATGGTGGCATATACGCAGTTATAACACTAGTTATATCTGTTTTAAGAAAGAATAAACTTACCGAGACACCACCATGACAAGCAGAATCCTCATCGCAAGTGGTTTTAGACTTGATGCTATGCGAAGACTCGTCAAAGGAAGGCCATGTCACCATGGTGGTATCATTCTCCTTATAGAAGGTAGCGCTGGCACTTGCATACGCGCTACGTTCTGCATACTCATGATCTTCAGCTTCACCATATGTATAAAGGTTTACTTAACTTTTGTTGGATCAGTTTTTCTTTTGGCTTGCAGATACCCATAAAAATCGTGAGTAAAGTGCTTTGGGTGTGACCAATGTGCATCCTACTGATGTGAGTGTAAAAAGGTAAAAATGTTTTACCATTTCCAGTGTGGTGTCTTATTTGCTTTTGCTATAGAAATGAAACATTCTTCTACTGGTTCTTCTCTAACTATTTACCTTTGTTGCAGATTTTTATCTTTTTTCTTTTACCGTTCATAATTATATCTCTATGGTTTCCTTCATAAAAAATTATATTTGTATGGTTTGAAAGTTTAATGAAGCATTTCAAAAAGTGTCTTTCACCTTCATTGGTTCTTTCACACTGTCATTTGATCTTCTAAGGTCCAGACATGATGAAAGCTGGCAATATTAGCGCATGAATTAGTATGTTCATATTGTTGATCTGCTCGGCATTAGAAATTATTTTTTTATCAATATGAGTGATCTGCTACTCTCCTGATTTTCAAGTTTGTGTGCCGCCATTTTGTCTATTGGATATCACCATGTTTCTCTGCCTCATCCCTTCTCTTTGAGGTTCTGACTACACTGTGTATGTGTAGGGGCAAGAAGGATACACTACCAACTTTGTTTAACTTATCAATACTTCATGAAAACAAGACCTGCATTGTGCAGGCTGGTGCTTTTAAGTTTCTCGTAGAGTTGATGAACCCTGCTGCTGGGATAGTTGGCAAGGCTATTGTTGTTTATCAAATCTCGCAACCATTCATGAGGGAAGAGCAGCAATTGGTAAGGAAGACTCTTGATGATAATCTCAAAAGCTTTTCGAGAATTGACTTTTGATTTCTCCTTTGAGGTAAGACCTGCAATGGTTTTATTAAGTGCATAGCTCTTATCTTCGATACATTTGATTCACTTGTCTCGTGACTTTTTCAGTGAAGTTGCACCATTTCATTTAAATAGGGGTGCCTCCATTCTCTGGTTCAGCATTTGGAGTTTGTGACATTTCATTTGAAGCTTTTGTTGGCTTGAATGGATACCGTTTCATCTACAGCTTGAAAAAATTGTTCATGAAACTCAAGAAATTGTTCATCAAACAAGTTTTGCAGCTCAACTAAAATTTGAAAACATCCTTCAAAGCCATAGTGATATAGAAATAGTCCTGGGAAGTGGCTGGCCAAGAAGATGCATATGAAAGTAATAATCATGGAATGCTCCTTAACCATAGTTTAAAAGATTAATTATAGTTATTTTTTCTTGTTGTCAGAATGATATTGTTTAATTTCTACTCCTAAACTCTAATGGGGTACATGATGTAATTTTGGAATTCTTTTTATATAATAAAATTTAGTTGGTTGTGTTTTCAAATTTCAAAGTCAATTATTATAGGCAAGTTTCAAATTAGTTGTGATAATAGTATTTCAAATTCATTTCTTGATTAACATATTTGTTGTAACAGTTGCGGTTAAAACTGACAGTTTTTATAACTGTCGTAATATATTATTGATGAAAATGGTGGTTTTTAAAACTGCCATATATGTAAAACGAAGCCGCCGTATTAAGTTATTTAAGATTATGGAGGTTTAGTCAAAACCGTCGTTTCACATTAGTGATAGACGGGATAACAACGGTTTTAGAAGACACCATAAATCGTTAAAAATGCATATTGTGGCGATTCTAAACAGCTGATATACACAATTAGAACCGCCGCAATTGCACCATATTTTTTGTACTGCAATAAGAGTTATTGCTTTAATTGGACATAGCAAACAACTAGAGGAAATCTCCTTACGGACCATAAAAAGGAACAAAATCATATTAAGACAAAAGGAAAAGAAACAACATTAGTTTCTATAATAGACTGTTGTCGAGTCTTACCTCAAGATGAATATTAAAGTATTCGCAATGTAGGCAATCATTTCCCAGCAAAAAAAATGGTGGGGAAAAGTTAGGGTAAAAAATAGTTCAGCTCTACCTCCCCTGCCCCTTTCTATCTCAGAGCAAGGCAGTAAACGGAAAAGGAGCCAAAAACAAAATAATGACAGAGTTCATATATTTGGTTAAGATTTTGAATAATAAGTAAGCCGTTAAGATCCACATGATCTTTTAGGCAGTCCTATCAATAAATACACAAATTATCCTAAAAGAGCAGAGTGAGATAATCTATGTAGGAAGAAGTCAAAAAAGACAACTTTTGAGAAATAACAAGTATAATACTTCGAGTAAAATAATCGACCATCACAACACAATGTGAATTTCCTTTAAAATAAACAGCTCCTAATAGTTCAAACGAAACTAATTTAATTTGTAGGAACCTGTCCTCAAAAATGAATATTAAGGCCTCCTGAAGATAGACTAATAATTAAAGCAAGACCTACTTTCTTCTCTAAACGCCAAAAATTAACCATATATAGACGAATATTTGTAACGTTCAACAATCGTTGGAGAGACAATAGTCGATTGACTGAAATGTGCACAAACAGAATCATGTATATCCAAAATATAGAAAGTCTGTTAGTGCAATCCTGTTACAAATCTAGAGAGAAATATACTTGTTGCTAATTTTCATGGCAAAAGAAAGTGCAGACATGCAAAACCTCAAGAGAGTGAAGTTTCCGCTTGCTAAAAGACTTAACATTAGTCACATAGAGTAGAATTCCCAAGGAAAATGAACATGCAATGTTTTTGTTGCGGAAATATCATGGATTAACTAGCACACAATCACACACAATTAAAATAGAGAAGAAGAATAACACAAGGAATTAATGAGGTTCAACAAGGAAATTCTTTAGTTGTAAACACCAACAACGTTGCACCACTTTTGGAGGGAATTCTGTTTGGACCCCACAAGTACGAATGTATATAATTTATCTTTTCTTTGGTCTTGGGTATAGCCTTCTTGATGAACTTCACCCTTGTTTGCTTACCAAACACACAATGCTCACAAAAATTTAAAGCTTGATTTTTGTAACCATCCAACAAATTCTTCTTGTTCGACAAAGACAATCCCTTGTCACTCATATGACCAAGTCGCAGGTGGCACAATTTAGATTGATTCAGATCACTCTTCCCAATAACTACAATTGCTTCCCCTTCAACTACACTAGCTTGTAGATAATACAGTCTAGAATGAAGCTTACCCTTCATAAGTACCACAGAGCCTTTACATACTTTAAGTGTTCCATTCTCTTAGTGAAACTTATACCCTTGATAATCCAAAGTTAAAAGAGAAATCAAATTTTTCTTCATTCTAGGAACATGCCAACACACAATATTTCTGATAATGCCATTGAATATTCTCAATTTGATGTTACCAATATCCTCTATCTCTAATGAATTATCATCACCTAGGTAGAAAGTCCCACTCATCTGTTTGTAAGTTGCAAACCAATTCTTGTATGGACACATGTGAAGAGTTGTAGCAGAATCAAGAACCCTAAAACTTTGCATATGATCAGAACTCACAACACTCTTCTGTAATTTCCCAATGAATGCTATCTGTAATGCTCATGAATACACCAAAGACGATCTCGTTCTAATCTACCCTAGATTGAAATTAGATCCCCCCATCGAATTTATCTATTTCATACTCTGTTAAAGATGACGGAGATATCTTAACCCTTGATTATGTCTAAAAACCCTAACAAAGCTCTAATACAAATTATAGTGGAAATATCGTGGATTAACTAGCACACAATCATATACAAAGAATAACACAATGATTTAATAAGGTTTGGCTAAGTCTACTCCTCCCAGCAAAATCAGAGAGAGTTCTCCACGATGAAAGAAAAGAAGAAGGTTTACAATGCTTTAGAATCCCAAACTACATACCCTATATATAGATCCCAAGTAGTCTCAAACCTATAAGGAAAAGTGTTTTCCAATCCAAAAAGGATAATATTTTTCTTTCCCAAATCTATTAGGAGAAATGGTCTCCTAAAATAATAGGAATTATACTTTCCTAAAATATACAAGGGAAGAATTCAAGATATAATTAACAATTTTAACACCTTGCTTTTAAGCAGAAAAATGAGTTTATATCAAAGTTGCGTGCAGACTTTTAACATAAATTATCAAGCAATGTAAATTGCACTGACATCAGAAATAGAATGGGTATACATTCTTAGCCCTAGAAAGAGAAAAAAATGAAGCCAAGTAACTTTACAGCTTTTTCGTGATTGAAAAAAGAAGTCATAGAACGAGAACAAGTACATTCTTAATCCATGCAATTCAAGGTCAGACATTGTGTTATCTCCTTGTCTTACCAATAATTGTTTCTTTTTAATGTTATGCACGGACAACTTCTCATGCTGCTGAAATGTCTATTCAAACTATCCTTGCTGGCTTTACAACTTTGTACTTTGAATAATAATATAATCCAGAACTCTCTCCTGCAAAAGCACCGAGCAACTAAGTTAGAAAACCATACTATTAGAATAACCAGAGATCAGGTAAGTTTTCAAATTAGTTCAACAAGGTCAAGACAAGACACTTCTTAGCAGATCAACTCTATAACCAAATCTTCAAGGTTTTCAAAATTAGTGAATATACCAACAACTCAAGCATTTTCTTCCCTCTTTGAGGAAATCATTTCCTTCCTTTCTTTCTTTTTCTTTATGAAGAAACTTATAAATGAGCATCCAGATGATTAAAAAAAAAACCCTACTTGAGTAGATCCTTTAGACAACAAAGTCTATGAACAAAAAGGAGAAGCGTGCAGGTTAATGAGGATTGGACACTTGCAAGCATCTTGGACAAGTGATAGTCTCAACAAAGAATATGAAAAAAATTACTTTTTCTGTTGAGTGTTCCTGATCAAATTAACAAGGAATTCAGATAAGGAGACAAATTATACTAATGAGACCTATCTGTTACATTGCCCCCGTCGGAAGGTACGATTTCACTCAATATGAAACATGACAATATTTTTTGGCATTGAATAAGTTGTTTGGCACTTTGATCTCTCAAGCAACCACTTAACAGGAAGTTGAGGGAATGATGAGAAGCTTCTATTACTTCTTGACTTGAGAAAGTATTCATGACTGATCTTTCATCAACAATACTTCTTACTTCTTGCATTGAGAATTTCTTAAACATATCAGGCGCCAAGAGCTTAGACAAAACAATGGTGCACTCTTGCAAATGAGATTGATCATAAAATTCAGAAAATATTGTTCCTTGTTAATGAAGAACTTGTCAAATTAAACTAGCAAAACTTTTGATTTATAAATAGAAAGTAAAATTCAGTTATCGAAAGCCACTCTAGAGAGAGGCATTTTCTCATGTATGTTCAACTACAACATTACTAATTTGTGCGTTCGACTAGAGAAGAAAGATGGCAAGTTTTTTCAATGACTAAAGATAAATACAATTAATGATAGAGATGCCTTATGCATCCCTTACTTACCTAACTGATCCATTTCCTATCAGCCAAACACTTGTCAGCTTGGTACCCTTGGTGTAAAGTTTTGCCAACATACTTAGGACATCTCTTTCAAGTTTTGAAATGGAGGATCGAGCTCTATCAGGAGCTTGAGATCAATCCATGGTAGAGCTCCTTCACGTGTTGCATCACAAAAAAAGAGAGAAGAGGAAGTACAATTTTCGAAACTGTAAACTGATTCATTACAATTGAATGTGTACATTTTATAGTAGATGAATGGAAAATATCTAATCCTAGCTCAACTAATGTAATGATCCTCTAGGTCATTTTAGTGTTAATGCCTGCTTTCTTGCATTTAGAGCGTTCCTGTAGCGACCCCATATCATTTATGACTTGCTAGCACTGACTGTTCGGTCGCCTGGTCGTTCATTTGGTTTTTTTGCCTGTTTTCCTGTTTTGGAGCTTTTGAACCTTGAAAAGTTGATTTCGGTCATAACTTCAGGTAAACGACCTCAAATGGGAATTCTGACGATTCCATCAGCTTCGGAGCGGCCAAATTAGGCTAGAAGCATGGTTTGCCCGAGTCCCGGGATTTCTGGTGTGATTTTGGGGCCAGTTAATTATTTAACTTCCAAAAATTGGCTTAAAGTTGACTTTGGTCAACATTCTTGGTAAACATGCTCAGATGAAAATTCCTTCAGCGCGGTTAGTTCTGAAATGCCGAGTTTGGTCTAGAATGACTCTTCAAAAACTTTCGGGAGTGTCCGATCAAAATCTGAGGCCATCGGTAGAAATTGGCTGAAATGGCCCATTGGGTGTGGGACCCACTTTTTGTCGAAATTACATTGTATGGAAATTTTAACTCCGTCATTGAGTCCGAAATGTCAAATTTGAGGGGTTAGCATATCTCATTTGTGGCACGGGGTTTCGAACGAACTCCGAGCACCCCATTAGTGTTTTGGAGTTGTCCAAAACTCAGTTGTTGCAGCTGTCAAGACTGCAGACATATTTACTCTCCACGTTCACGGGATAGGCTCCGAATTCATGGAGGTTTGAGAGTGTCTACTCCGCATTCGCAGAAGTGTGGTCCTTGTGCTCCGCGTTAGCAAAAGGTTTTCCGCATTCTCGGAGGTCCGTGGAGTGGGTGTGATCTCCGCTTTCACAGATAGAGTTCCGCGTTCACGGAGGTTTGAGTCCCTTCCCTCCACATTCGCAGGCTCGGGCAGCGTTCGTGGAGTAGATGTTAGCTTCCCTCCGTGTTTGCAGGGCTTGGGGGCCGCGTTCGCGAAGAAGAGCGGGTTTCAGTGCTATTTAAGGAGGTCGAGCTAATTTGGATGAAATGTTCAAAAATTCATCTCCCTCCTCAATTGTCGGTTTTCGGTGATTCGAAGACCCAGGCATTCTGATACTCGTTAGATTTATGGGTTAGTGGTTGGATTGCATTGTGTGTACCTTGTTTTCCGTGAATTCGAGGCGTAAGTTATCTTAGGCCTATTTGTTGTAAAGTTTTGCGTTTCTTGGTTGTGTTGCATGGAGCTGATCCGAGCCCCGATGAGTGTTTTGTTTTGGAATACAAGTTTAGGGGAGGATTTGGGACCTCTTCACCGAGTCAATTCAGGAAAATTTGGAGCGGGTCCCACATTTTCGATTTTGACTCCGAAATTGGTCTATCTCCGAATTTGATGATTTTAGTGTCTAAACGGACCGTATTGACGCTGTGATTCTATTTTTGATAGCGTGGAAGCATTCTAAGGCCGTTCGGAAGGGAAAAGCTCCGACAGAGTGACTTGGAGAGCGCGTGATCGGCTTTCTTGTAGGTTACGACTTCCCTTCTTTTTAGATTGAGCTTGAATGTGTAAATGCTGGTTGATGGGTGTGAATCTGGGGTGGGTAGCGAGTACTTCTGTTCTCCTTCTCCGATTTGTTCTTCGTTTAGAGTTGATTTCTGGGTTGTTACGGATTAGTATAATGCCTTAGGATGAGTTGTTGGCTTGGATTGTTGTTAATATGCTGTGGATTATTTGCTGGGTGGTTATCTGTTGATGCATTCATGGGTTCGGGGTATTTGCTTGGTTTCTTTTGATATCTGCTGATTTCTGGGATTGTTTTGGCCTTAGAATAGGTTAGGATATTATTGCCTTAGTCCTATGCACCTGTTGACTTGAGTATGTATCCGACGTCGTTTCGGATGGACTAGGTCCTTGTAGACTGGTATAGAAGACTTGGGTTTGATAGTATGAGGCTTAGTTTAGGCGGTTTCGTGGCTTTCAAATCTTCTGATTCTTTCTCTCTTATTTCTGTGATTCTGGGGCACCGCCGAAAGATGTTGTTGTTGCGCCGATTAACGGTTGTATCATGCTAGGCTGGGAGACTTCGGCTGATATCCTTAAGGGGGCGGCGGCCCGTGGTGTTTTGGCCTTGCCTTGTATTATTTGTTGTTGGTTTTATCAAGTTCGAGGTTGTTAGCTCCAATACGCAACTGACGTTAACCGGTTAACATTCGATATTTCCAGCGCTGGCTATCGGGGGAGGTTGCTAGCATCCGGTACATAGCTTATGTTACATGATTGCAGCCAGGTATTTCCAGCGCGAGGCCATTGCTCGTCGGCTACTAGTCCCAGCTACGCAGCTGACGTTACACGATTAGAGCTAGTATTTCCAGTGCTAGGCTATTGAGCGAGAGGTGTGATTTGCGGTCCGAGGTTGACGCTACCCGGTTAGAGTCTGGTATTTCCAGCTCTTGACTAACGAGCGGAATGGGCCCAGGTATTATTCCAGCTCGAGGCTGACGTTACACGGTTAGAGTTCGGTATTACCAGCTCGTGACTGATGATTGTGCGGGGCCCAGGTGCTATCTTTTTGGGTCCGGGATCCATGGGTGGTTAGGCTTCTGGAGTTGTGGTTTCCTTCATTTTTGTAGAATAGCTCTTCTGTGTACCTGTTGGACTTTTGGGGGTCCATTCAGGATTTATTTAAACTTGCTCATGAGTGTGCCCAACAGGTATTATGGGGGGCTCAGCTGGTTTAGCTTAGTTGTTCTTAGTTTGCTTTGCGCTTTCTCTGTTCCTATTTTTCGTTGACCTCTATTTTTGTTAATTCTATCTTGTCTGTCCGTTTTTACCTTTCCTGCTTAGTCAGCCTATGATGCCTACTAGGTGTATGTTGTTTTGGTTCTCATGCTACACTCTGCATCCGATTTCGTGATGCAGGTCCGAGCACAAGTTATCAAGTTGAGTTTGAGCCTGCAGTTGTCTGTTTGGGAGACGAGGGTGAGCACATGGCGTTTTGGGATTACTTGTCTCCTTCTGTTACTATATTTTGACTTGTATTTTGTTTTCGAGACAGTTTGTTTTTGTGGTCCACTTTAGGGACTTGTACTTTTGTTAGTAGTTCTGTACTTGTGACTTCCAGGTTTTGGGAGGTTTCTTGTATATATAGTTTGGTTTCGCTTCAACCTTCTTTATGTATTGTATTTGTTGCTTCCGCTTAGCTGAGGTTAGTTTCCACCCGTAGTCCCATTACTGCTAAGTTTTGGGATAGGGTTTTGGCTGGCCTAATGGTGGGTTGGTAGGTACCATCATGATTCGAGAAATCGGGTCGTGACAAGTTTTTATCAGAGCCCTAGGTTAGTTGGTCTCACTTGTACAGAACTAGCATCTAGTAGAATCCTGAGGATCGGCGCAGAGACGTTTGTGAATTATATTCGGGAGGATACAGGGTGTCTATATGAGGTTTTCTTGTTTTGATTCCTGAGCGCATGCGAGCCATTCTCAGACTGAGTGAAACAAGTGAGATTACCTGTCTCCTTCTGATTGGTTTCATGAAATCTCACTTGTTTCACTCAGTCTGAGAATGGCTCGCATGCGCAGTGGAGGCTGACCACGAGGTCGAGGTGGTGCTTCCTGCACCAGGCCGCGATAGAGCGAGGACTCCGGAGCCTCGGGTAGATCAGATTTCTCCTCAGCCGGTGGAGCCGGGACCAACCCAGCCACCGCCCGTACCAGCTACCGCCCCGGACCTTCAGGGCATGCTTGCCCAGATCCTAGCTGCTATTGGGGGTATGCAACAGCTGTAGTAGCCGACCCTAGCGCTAGTCCTAGAGCCGGTTCCAGCATAGCAGGGCTAGCCTGCAGTAGCGGCTCCAGAGGTTCAACAGCCGCCAACACTGGCCGCGGTTCAGCAGAACCCTTTGGACGGGGTTATGCCTTTTCGAGAGCAGAAGATGCTCGGGGTGTTTCTTAGTATATCACCACCGAGGTTCTCCGGGGCTGTGGGGGAGGATACCCACGAGTTCTTGACCACTTGCCGGGAGTGATTGCATACTTTGGGGTTAGTGGAGTCCAGGGGAGCTGACTTCACAACTTATCAGTTAGATGAACTGGCCAGAAAGTGGTGGCGTTCTTTAATCGAGACCAGGATAGTAGGGTCACCACCAGTATCATGGACATAGTTTTTTGATACCTTCCTGGCTAGATATATTCAACGGAGTGTCAGGGATCGACTCTGTGATGAGTTTACGAGGTTGGAGCAGGGCTACATGAAAGCATCGGAGTATGAGGCCAGATTTCTTGAGTTGTGTCGTCATGCCACTACGATTCTGCCTACAGAGGAGGAGCTGGTCCAATGCTTTGTTAGAGGTTTGAGGCTGCAGTTGAGGATTGAGTCGCAGTCTATGCTATCAGCTGGCTGTTCGTTTCTGGATGTGGTGGATCAAGCCTGCACTATTTAGTAGCTCCATCGCGAGGCCCATGGGGGAAGCGGCAAAAGGACTAGGCCAGATGATAGCTTTAGTAGGGCCCATTACAGGTCGAGAGATACCCGAGATCGAGTTCATCAGGGGTTCCAGTCGGGCCAGTTAAGTCGCCCATATCAGGCAGCATTACAGATCTCAGAGGTTGACCAACACTGTCAGAGTGGGCATAGTGCCGGCCAGAGTCAGGGCCAAGGTGGTTTCAAGTCAGATTCATCAGGTCGCGGTGGCCGGCCTTCAGCGGGTAGCCGATCGTCACAAGATTGCTTCACTTGCGGGGAGCTTGGTCATTGGGCTAGGGAGTGCCCTGTCTCTAGATCAGCCTTACTAGCTCCTCAGGCGGCGAGGCCAGTCTAAGCAGTAGCACCTCCATCTTAGGGAGAAGGTCAGCAGCAGGGTGCTCGGGGAGGTTCCTAGGGAGGCAGGAAAGGCAGTTAAGTGGATGCGCGTGATAGAGGTGCCCAGGGCCATTTATATGCAGCTCCAGCTAGAGGAGAGGTCGAGGCATCCGATGATGTGATCACATCTACAGTTCTTTTATACCATTAGTCTGCTTCAACCTTATTTGACCCTGGTTCTACTTATTATTATGTGTCGGCTTATTGTGTGCCTCAATTAGGAGTGAATCTTGAGCCTTTAACTGTGCCTTTGCGTGTTTCGACCCCAGTAGGGGATTCTCTAGTAGTGGATCGGGTGTGTAGATCTTGTGTGGTGGCTATTCAGGGGCAGGATACTCTGGTCGATCTTATTGTGGTTTGTATGGTGGATTTTATGTGATTCTGGTCATGGATTGGTTATCCCTTCACCGGGCCGTCTTGGATTGCTATGCCAAGACCGTTACTTTAGCCATGCCTTGCATTCCATCGATGGTGTGGCAGGGCTCTCGCAGTTGCACACCAGTCAGGGTGATTTCTTGTATTCAAGCCCAGAGGCTGGTGGATAGTGGATGTTTGGCTTATTTGGCATATGTTAGAGATGTTAGTAGGGAGGGCCCTACAGTTGATTCTGTGCCTATAGTCCGAGAGTTCACAGATGTGTTTCCCGCCGACCTTCCTGGCCTACCCAGAGTAGGATATTGACTTCGCCATAGACTTGGAGCCGGGTACTCGTCCTATTTCTATTCTGCCATATCGTATGGCACCTGCAGAGCTCAAGAAGCTCATTGTTCAGCTTCAGGACCTCTTGGGTAAAGGGGTTCATTCGGCCTAGTGTGTCACCTTGGGGTGCCCCAGTCCTATTTGTGAAGAAGAAGGACGGCACTATGTGGATGTGTTTTGATTATAGGCAGCTGAATAAGATGACGGTGAGGAACTCTTACCCCATGCCTCGTATTGATGATCTATTTGATCAGTTTCAGCGTGCCGTCGTGTTTTTGAAGATTGACATGAGATATGGCTACCATCAGTTGAGGGTGAGAGCAGCGGACATCCATAAGACAACATTTAGGACTCGTTACGGCCATTATGAGTTCCTAGTGATGTCTTTTGGGTTGACTAACTCCCCTACCGCCTTTATGGATTTGATGACTCATGTATTCAGGCTATATTTTGACTCCTTCGTCATAGTATTCACTGATGACATCTTGGTATACTCGCGGAGCCATGGTGATCATGAGCAACATCTCAGGATAGTGCTCTAGACTTTGAGAGATCATCGTCTTTATGCCAAGTTCTCAAAGTGTGAGTTTTGGCTTGAGTCCGTAGCATTCTTGGGGCATGTGGTGTCCAAGGATGGTATTATGGTGGATCCGATGAAGATTGAGGCTATTCGTGATTGGGCTAGGCCCACTTCTGTAACTAAGGTTCGGAGCTTCGTCAGATTGGCATGGTACTACAGGCGCTTTGTCGAGGGTTTTTCCACTATAGCAGCACCTCTGACTCAGTTGACTCGCTAGGATGTTCCCTTTGTATGGTCGGAGGAGTGTGAGAGGAGCTTTCTGAGGCTTAAGGAGTTGCTGACCACCGCTCCTATATTGACTCTTCCAGTTGAGGGCGAGGGCTTCACAATTTATTGTGACGCATCCGGCATTGGTTTGGGTTGTGTTTTGATGTAGCAGGGCCGAGTTATTGCTTATGCGTCGAGCCAGCTTAAGATGCATGAGCGCAACTACCCCACTCATGATCTGGAGTTGGCAGCAGTAGTTTTAACGCTTAAGATCTTGAGGCATTACCTTTATGGAGTTCGTTGTGAGATCTATACCGATCATCGGATCCTTCAGTACATTATGAGCCAGAGGGATCTTAATTCGAGGTAGCGCAGTTGGATTGAGCTCCTGAAGGACTACAACCTCTCTATTCTCTACCACCTGGGCAAAGCGAATGTAGTAGCGAAAGCCTTGATTCGAAGGGCAGGCAGTATGGGTAATCTAGCCTTCCTTTCTGTTTCGGATCGACCTTTGGCTATGGACATTTAGTCTTTAGACAATCAGATAATCAGGCTTGATGTTTCAGATTCCAGCCGAGTGTTAGATTATCTGGGGGTTTAGTCTTCGCTTCTTGATCAGATTTGTAGTCGTCAGTTCGAGGATGAGTCTTTGGTGGCACTCAAAGATAGAGTTTTGGCGGGTGAAGTTGGATAGGCTTCCTTAGATTCAGATGGGGTTTGAGGTTTGCTGGCCGTTTGTGTGTTCCGAGAGTTGGTGATTTTATCCTGCTGATC
This sequence comes from Solanum appendiculatum, assembly GCA_018342035.1. Lineage (NCBI taxonomy): Eukaryota > Viridiplantae > Streptophyta > Magnoliopsida > Solanales > Solanaceae > Solanum > Solanum appendiculatum. Next base: position 1,657,935 of record JAGDQO010000538.1, read on the forward strand.
CTTAGCGAGGCCCATGATTCCAAGTATTCCATCCATCCGGGCACAGCTAAGATGTATCGTGATTTGAGGCAGCACTACTGGTGGAGCGGTATGAGGAGGGACATCTCAGATTATGTTTCCCGTTGCTTATGTTGATAGTAGGTGAAGGCCGAGCATTTGAAGCCTGTTGGAGAGTTGCAGAGATTACCCATTCCTGAGTGGAAGTGGGAGCGTATTGCCATGGACTTCATTATGGGGATACCACGAACTTCTAGAGGTGTTGACAACATTTGGGTCATCGTGGATCGATTGACCAAGTCAGCACACTTCATACATCCTTCCATGCTAAGAGGTTAGCTCGTATCTACATCCGGGATGTGGTCCTTCTTCATGGTGTGCCTGTATCCATCATTTCAGACCGGGGTCCGTAGTTCACTTCTATCTTCTAGAGGGTATTTCAGGAGGAGTTGGGCACCCGGGTGGATCTTAGCACAACTTTTCACCCGCAGACTAATGGCCAGTCAGAGCGTACTATCCAGGTCCTTGAGTATATGTTGCGGACCTGTGTTTTAGATTTTGGAGGTTAGTGGGACAATTTCTTGCCCTTGGCAGAATTTGCGTACAACAACAGCTATCATTCTAGCATTTAGATGGCCCCGTTTGAGGCCTTGTATGGTAGGCGTTGTCGGACTCCAGTTGGTTTGAGTCTATAGAGCCTAGGCCGTGGGGGATAGATCTATTTTAGGAGACCATTGTGCATGTGAGATTGATTCAAGATCGGCTCAGAGTAGACAACGGAGTTATGCAGACCGCAGGCGCCGACCGTTGAGATTTACCGTGGCTGATAGAGTATTCCTCCGAATGTCACCCATGAAGGGCATGATAAGCTTTGGGAGGCGGGGGAAGCTTAGCCCCTGGTATATTGGGTCTTTTTGGATTTTTAGGGCAGTTTGTGAGGTGGCTTATAAGTTAGCTTTACCTCCAGCATTCTCTACTATTCATCAAATTTTCCATGTTTTGATGCTGCGCCGATATGTTCCAGATGAGTCTCATGTGCTCCAGTATGATGCCGTTGAGTTGGATGATCGCCTGACCTATATTGAGGAGCCAGTTACTATTTTTGCCATAGATGTGAGGCAGCTGAGGTCGAGAGCCATTCCTATAGTAAAGGTCCATTAGAGGCATCGTCCGGTTGAGGAGGCTACCTGGGAGACCGAACAGGAGATGCGGGAGTAGTTCTCTGGCTTATTTGAGCCCTCAGGTACTTTTTGACTTTTACTTTCGAGGACGAAAGTCCTTTTAGTAGTAGATGTTGTAATGACACTCTAGGTCATTTTTGTGTTTATGCCTCCTTTCTGTCGTTTAGAGCATTTCTGTAGTGACCCGAAGTCATTTATGACTTGCTGGCACTGACTGTTCGGTGGCCTGGTCGTTCATTTGGTTTTTATGTCTATTTTCCTGTTTTGGGTCTTTTGAACCTTGAAAAGTTGATTTCGGTCATAACCTTAGGTAAACGACCTTAGATGGGAATTTTTACGGTTCTATCAGCTCCGGAGCGGCAAAATTAGGCTAGAAGCATGGTTTGCCCGAATCACGGGGTTTCTAGTGTGATTTTGGGGCTAGTTCGCTCTTTAGCCTTCGAAAATTGGCTTAAAGTTGACTTTGGTAAACATTCTTGGTCAATGTGCATGGATGAAAATTCCGTCAATGCGGTTAGTTCAAAAATGCCGAATTTGGTCTAGAATGACCCTTTGAGAACTTCCGAAAGCTTTCATCAAAATCTAAAGCCTCTGGTAAAAATTGGCTAAAATGGCCCATTGGGTGTGGGACCCACTTTTTGTCGAAACGACCTCATATGAAAATTTCAACTTCGCCATTGAGTCCGAAATGTCGAATTCAAGGGGGTAGCATATCTCGTTTTCATGCACGGGGTTTTGACCTAATTTCGAGCACCCCGTCGGAGTTTCCAAGTTGTCCAAAACTCAGCTGTTGCAGCTGTCAAGACTGTAGACACATTTACTCTCCGCGTTCGCAGGATAGGCTCCATGTTCACTGAGGTGTGAGAGTGTCTACTCCGCGTTCGCGGGCCATAGGCCGCTTTCGCAGAGGTCAGTGTCCCTGTGCTCCGCGTTCCCGAAAGTTTATCTGCTTTCGCGGAGGTTGTGAAGTGGGGTGATCTCCTTCTCCACATTCGCGGATAGGGTTCAACATTCGCGGATAGGGTTCAACATTCGCGGAGGTCTGAGTCCCTTCTCTCCTTGTTCGCAGGCTCTGGCCGCATTCGCAAAGTAGTGGTTAGCTTCCCTCCGCGTTCGCGGGGACCAGGGGCTGCGTTCGTGGGGACCAGGGGCCGCGTTTGCGGAGAAGAGCTGGTTTCAGTGCTATTTAAGGAGGTTGAGCTCATTTGGATGAAATATTCCAAAATTCATATCTCCCTCTTCGGTTGTCAGTTTTCGGTGATTCGAAGTCCCAGGCGTTCAGATTCTCGTTGTCTTCGTATGTTAGTGGTTGGATTGCGTAAGGTGTACCTTGTTTTCCGTGAATTCAAGGTGTAAGTTGTTATCTTAGGCCTATTTGTTTTAAAGCTTTGCATTTCTTGGTATTGTTGCATGTAGCTGATCCGAACCCCAATAAGTTTTCCATTTTAGAATACAAGTTCGGGGGAGGATTTGGGACCTCTTCACAGAGTCAATCTAGAAAATCCAGAGCGGGTCTTACATTCTCAATTTTTACTCTGAAATTGGTCTGTCTCCGAAATTGATGATTTTAGTGTCTAAACGACCCTATTGATGATGTGATTCTATTTTTTATAGCGTGACAGTAGTCTGAGACTGTTCGGAAGAGAAAAGCTCTGGCATAGTGAGTTGGAGCGTGCGTGATCGACTTTCTGGTAGGTTACGACTTTTCTTCTTTCTAGATTGAGCTTGAATGCGTAAATGCTGGTTGATGGGTGTGAATCTAGGGTGGGTAGCTAGTACTTCTGTTCTCCTTCTCCAATTTGTTTTTCATTTAGAGTTGATTTCTGGGTTGTTCGAGATTAGTATCATGCCTTAGGATGAGTTGTTGGCTTGGGTTGTGGTTAATTTGTTGTGGATTATCTGCTGGGTGGTTATCTGTTGAAACATGTGTGAGTTCGGGGTATTTGCTTGGTTTTTATTGATTTTTGGGATTGTTTCGGCCTTAGAATAGGTTAGGATAGTATTGCCTAAGTCCTATGCACCTGTTGACTTGAGTATGTATCCGACGCCATTTCGGATAGACTAGGTCCTTGTAGACTTGTATAGCAATTTGAGTGTAATAGTATGAGCCTTAGTTTAGGCGGTTTCGTCGCTTTTGAATCTTTCGATTCTTTCTCTCTTATTTATGTGATTTTGGGGCACCGCCGGAAGATGTTGTTGTTGCGCCGATTAACGGTTGTATCATGCTAGGCTGGGAGCCTTCGTTTGATATCCTTGAGGGGGCGAAGGCACGTGGTGTTTTGGCCTTGCCTTGTATTGTTTGTTGTTGGTTTTATCCGGTTCGAGGTTGTTAGCTCCAGTACGCAGCTGAGGTTACCCGGTTAGCATTCGATATTTCCAGCGCTGGCTGTCGGAGGTAGGTTGCTAGCATTATATCCGCAACTGACGTTACACGATTGCAACCATGTATTTCCAGCGCAAGGTCATTGCTCGTAGGCTACTAGTCCCAGTTACGCAGCTAACGTTACCCGGTTGGAGTCGGTATTTCCAGCGCTAGGCTATTGAGCGAGAGGTGTGATTTTTGGTCTGAGGCTGACATCACTCGGTTAGAGTCTGGTATTTCCAGCTCGTGTCTGATGAGTGGGCTGGACCCAGGTATTGTTCAAGCTCGAGGCTGACTGATATCGCCCAAACTATACCTCCCTAAGGAAGTATAAGCGGTCGCTGTCAAATATAGTACCTAACAGAGGTTAGGGCCGATCCCACGAGGAATATGGTTCAGACTTAGGCTAATTAACGGTTAGTTGCGCGTTTAGTCAGATTATTTCTAAAAGAAGTAAAAAGGGGGGAAGATTTACAATAATTGAAAGAAATAATAATTGACGACTCGATTAGTAACAAGTAACCAAAACACAAAACTTGCAGTTTAAGATATCAATCTGAGAATGAAACTAGGGTTTATGTGTTCCCCATAAGCTCTTAACGCAGTAAACCTAACAATGGTAATTCTTTTCAATGTCTAGCGTGCATGATCGGTAAGTTATGTATCCCTAAGTGATTGGTCCTCTAAATAGGGAATTTCACTCCGCAACTTGGTTCGTCTACGTGTGTTGATTTACCAACCCTTACCTTTGACCCAGATTAACCCACATCTATTTCTAGGTTGGGTTATTAGATAGCGAATTATCGACGACTAAATCTCTGTTGTATAATCTCTTAGATGTTCATTACTACCTATACCGAATTAGCATGAATTAGGAGGGTTCTAACGTTGTACACCATTAGAAAACATTCTAAGCAAAGAGATTTACAAAAGCATGCATAAACACATCCAAGAAATACAACATTATTAGTTTTACTTTTGTTATATACTCATGGTTCCCACAACCCTAGTTGTGGAATTTAGCTACTCATGCTTATATGTTCACAAACAATGCTAGGGTTAGAATAATTTATGAACTTACAACAATCAAAGATGAAATCCACGATCTTGAATTGAAAATCAAACTTTTATTGCATAAAAAGATTCAAGAATGAATAATAACAAAACAATAAGGTTCAACTCCCAAAAATGCTAACCCCTACGAATAAAAATAAATAATAAAGGAGAAGAAAGAATAAACCAAAATTCTCCGGCCTCCACGGCGGCTCTTCCCAAGTTCCAAAGCTTTAAATTATTCTTGGGTTCTTCTCCCCCCTCTCTAGAATAATTTTTTATGTCCTATTTATAGATATAGAAACCCCAAATAAAATAATTGAGTCCAAAATAAATTAGGAAACCAAAACCCAATTAAATTGGGTCATCTGTGTGCGCGCGATTTTCTGGAAATTTGTTGCACCGCCTTATTTTGTTTTTCTGCCACTGATGCATTATCTTCCTGACATGTGGCAAGTTGAAGTGAAGTGCAAATTTGCAATTTGCTTCCTGACACGTGGCAAGTTGAAGTGAAGTGCAATTTACAATTCGCACTTTCTGTTGTTCGCTACTCCATATAGGTATAAATCTATTAGTTTATTAAATTTAATCGATTCAGCTGCCTGCTTAATTTTTCTTCTAGAATCTTCTTATTTTTAATTCGTTTTAGCTCAAAACTTCTTCATCTTCACACCAATCTAATCCTACAAATAAAATGTAATATTTAGCTTAATCCATAAAATTTATGCTCAAAACGGATAAATACAAATAATAAATATGAGGCAAATAATGATAAAAATCTATATTTTTGGCCTCACATCACTAACGTTACACGGTTAGAGTCCGGTATTACCAGCTCATGACTGATGATTGGGCGGGGCCCAGGTGTTATCTTTTTGGGTCCGAGACCCATGGGTGTTGAGGCTTTGGAGTTGTGGTTTCCTTTGTTTCTGTAGAATAGGTCTTTTGTGTACATATTGGGCTTATCGGGGTCCATTCGGGTTTTATTTAAACTTGCGCACGAGTATGCCCAGCGGGTTTTATGAGGGGCTCAGCTGGGTTTAGCTTAGTTGTTCTTAGTTTGTTTTCTGCTTTCTCTGTTCTTGTTTTCTGGTGACCTCTGTTTTTTCTTACTCTATCATGTCTGCTTGTTTTTACCTTTCCTACTCAGTTAGCCTATGATGCTTACTGAGTGCCTGTTGTTTCGGTACTCATGCTACACTCTGCATCTGTTTTCGTCATGTAGGTCAGAGCTCAAGTTATCAGCGTTGAGGTCGAACCTGCAGCTGTCTATTCAGGAGACGAGGGTGAGCACATGGCGTTTTGGGATTACATTTCTCCTTGTGTTACTATATTTTGACTTGTCTTTTGTTTTCGAGAAAGTTTGTTTCTGTGGTCCACTTTTGGGACTTGTACTCTTGTTAGTAGTTCTGTACTTGTGACTTCCAGGTTCTGAGAGGTGTCTTGTATATATAGTTTGGTTTCTCTTCAGCCTTCTTTATGTGTTGTATTTGTTGCTTCCACTTAGTTGAGGTTAGTTTCAACCCGTAGTCCCATTACTGCTAAGTTTCGGGATAGGGGTTTTGACTGGCCTACTGGTGGGTTGGTAGGTGCCATCATGATTCGAGAAATCGGGTCGTGACAACTAACTCTAACTAACTATAACTACCTGATAGTTTGAAAGAACTTTCATGGGCTGGTTGATTAACTAACAGCTAAGTAACAGGATCAATCAAAATAGATTAGTAAGCAAGGATAATGCGTATACACATGAATTACATTATATAATGCACCACACTTCTAATCACTCACCTCAAGTTGCCAATAACAGTTGCATGTTTAACTCCTGTGTGCTTTGGTGAGGACATTTGCGAGCTGATCAATAGTAGGAGTTTGTTGCAAGGAAATGAGACCTTCATGTAACTTGTTCCTCACAAAATGGCAATCCACCTCAATATGTTTGGTTCGTTCAAGAAAAACTGCATTCTTTGCAATATGAACAGCTGATTGGCTATCACAGTGCACATGAATAGGGGTAGAAAAAGGGACAGTGAGTTCTTTGAGGAGTCTGTCAAGCCACACTAATTCACCAACAACCTTATGGATGGCTCTATATTCAGCTTCAACTGAAGACATGGAAACTGTTTCCTGTTTCTTGGATTTCCAGCTGATGGGACAACTACCTAGAAGCACTAAGTAAGAGCTAACAGACCTTTTGGAATCAGGGCATGAGGCCCAACCAGAATTACAAAATGCCCTAATGGTGAGACTGAGTTCATTGGACATAAAAAGGCCTAAAGTGGGATCACCTTTCAGGTACCTTAGTAGGTGGAAGGCAATATTCGGGTAAGGCTCTTTAGGAGATTGCATGAACTGACTTAGATAATGAACACTATAAGCAATGTAAAGTCTAGTGTTGGTTAGGAAATTTAATTTGCCAATCAATTTCCTGTGATAGGTGGGGTCTGGCAACAAGGTGCCCTTTTTGTCTTGAAGCTTCACATTGGGATCCAGTGGTGAAGTAAAACTACTATGAGTGATGCAATCATACTCTTTGAGTAAATCAAGGGCACATTTCCTTTGAGAAATGAGAACACTATCATCTTTGTACAAGATCTCCAGGCCCAATAAATAATGCATTTTTCCTAGATCCTTAACTTGAAACTGTCATGTAGAAAAGCTTTGAGTTAATGGATCTAAACCAAGTCCGTCCCAGTGATGAGGACATAATCAACATACACTGTTATGAACATGACAGAAGAGGCAGACTGAAGAAACCTTACCACTTATGCGAGAACCAGGTTCTTGTACGTTTGCCTAAGTAAACACACAACACAATAAAATAGAGATTTTATCGTGGAGACCTTTCTCCCTCAAGGAAGGGAAAAACCATACCACAGGTTTATCACCTTCAAACTCAATTCAGGATTAAAACTCAATAATCAATGAAATAACTCTAACACCTCTACTCTCAAACGATTAGCTACAATCGCAGACTCTACTCTCCAAGAAGTCAAACCCACTTCTTGTTACAATTCTCTCAACTCTCGAACACAACTCTCCAAGAAATCAAACTAGCTTCTTATTACAATTCTCACAAACTCACTTTCCAAGAAGTCAAACTCACTTCTTGTTACAAACTTCACTAACCACTCTTCAAGAAGTCAACCCACTTCTTTCTTCAATCTAGGAATTATTACAACACAATAACAAACCTAGAATAAATCAACAAAGACTAATAACCCTAGCCTTTAATTGATCAGACTTAAACATTCAATAGTTCAGATTCGAACACAACTCATGAACCTGGTTCTAGGGTTGTTGTGACAAACCCTTGCAGTTTTGCTCCAATGACTATTGCTCTCAAGATGATGAATTTCGTGAATATGCAATAGGTGTCGCTCTGCCTTTGCTGGAAAATTCTCTCAATTGTGTTTACAGAAGCTGAGCTTTTCTTTCCCCAGCCTTCTCGTTATATAGAGATTGAGAGATCCTTAGCAGACCTCAACAAGGATAGAATTTATGTTTTCCTTGAAAACTAATCATTTTCCTTATAGAACTTGTTTGCCTCCTTCCTTAACTGCCTAGGAAATGTCTTCTTTTATTCGTTTCCTTCTTTAACTTGTTTTGCACTTTTGGACACGTTTTCCTACTTCATCTTGGAATGAGTCAGTGATTACTTCATGTCTCTTTCCTTTTCCGCATATGAGTTGTTTTTTGTAGAAGACTCCTACAAGGAAACTGATTATATTTTCTTTAAAATGCTTTCCTTTTCCTATAAGGAGTCTTCTGCACTTCTTTTCCTTATTTAGGACCTTTCCTTTTCCTACAAGGAGTCTTCTGCACTTCTTTTCCGTATTTAGCTTATTTTTGAATCTTTTGAGTTAGTTCCCGCATTGGTTCTGCTACTGGATTGTGAACCAGGTTCACGTTGTCTGATTTTTCAGTTATTTCTTTATTTCTACTTTCACTCCTTTATTTCTGCACGTTATTAAGAGTTTTCTATGCCGCAATCTCCAATATTATTACAGGCTATCCGCATTCACATCTAGGGACCTGGTTCACCTGATATAGTACACGTAAGACAACAAATGGTGAACCAGGTTCACTTTATCAAACATCAAAACTACTTATATATTCTCATACTTCCCAACACAGACTTCTTGAAAAAAAAAGAGTAATCATTCAGGGAGTGGCTATAACCTCTCAAACAAAGAGCTTGGGTAAGATTAGCATAGCATTGCCTGCTTCAACCCAAACAATGACTTCCTTGATTTGCATACAAGGGTGGGATCAGTGACAAATAAACCTGGTGTAATTTGCATGTAAACTTCATCATGCAGATCCCCTGAAGAAAGGCATTGCTGACATCCAATTGGTAGATATCCTGACCTTTCTTTACTACAGTGGCAATCAAGGACCTACAAGTGGTCATTTTAATGACAGGGGAGAATGCTTCAGTGTAGTCAATTCCAAGTTATTGAGTATAGCCCTTTACCACCGGTCTAGATTTAAATCTTTAAATATTGCCATTAGCTTTATGTTTCACTTTGTATACCCACTTACTCCCAATGTCTTATTTGTTTGTTGGTAAAGGAACTAGATCCCAATTGTGATTGGCATGTAAGGTATCAAATTCTTGAGTCATGGCCTTTTACCATGCAGTATTGGTAGCTGCCTCTCCATATGAAGAAGGCTCATTGTCATGAAAAATGTTCTCAACAAGACTCTAACTATGATGGTTCATCTAAATAGGTGCAATGTGTTGGTGCAAAAAAAATAATGCATTGAGAGAAAGATAAGGCAGAAGAGGTTTCAAAGAACGGATATAATTATGAAGGTGAACAGGAACCTTGGATTCCCTTGTGGACCTTCTCACTCTTTGAGTGGAAGAAGGGCTAAGTAATGGGGTGGTAGCAGGTATTACTAGTTCTAATGGAAGTGAAATTTCCAAGGGCAAATCACTATGGGGTATGTCATGCGGTAAAACATTAGTTAACAGTGGGAGGACTACGTGTTGGAGTGTCCCTAGGGGTGGTAATAGGAAACATCTGAATGGTAGTATCAAGTTGAATACTTGTATTACTCAACACATGGTCCATATGTCCTTTTTTTAAGTAGATTTTTGGTCCGTACACCAGCTTTTATTAGAATCATAAAAGGGGCAAAGGCCGAAAACACAAACCAAGTTTGGTCCAAAAGTGACCCAACCCATCAAATACAAAAAATATCAAAATGCTACAAATATCCAACAATCTCAAAAAATGTCCGATCATTATATTTCTTGTCTCTTTCGCCACCTTAGTGAGCTCCTCTTGTCGCCCAAGTTGAAGATGCCGCTTGAGCTTCTCCTTGTTATCGCCCATATTGCACGTGCTGCTCTCCATTGTTGTAGATGATGAGATTTCTTCATATAACCAAGGTATACCAAGTGTTCCTCCCCTCGTGTGAATCTCTGTCCTCAAGCTACTCATTCGAATGCTTTCACTCCTTATTGGGCTTACTTCTTGTATTGTCCCCCTGTACTAGATATTATCTGAATAAGTTTTTTTTGTTTATATATGCTAAATAAACTTGTATGAATGACTTCCTTATTTTCGCGATTTGACATCATAGCAGCCGAAATTGCCCAACATTTTCTTTTATCTTGCGAGTTTTGATTATAATATTTGGTACTTGTGACTTGTCGGCATTTCGAATCTTCCTACAAACACTAGGGAGTTCTTGAAAAGTATTGTATATCTACTTTCCTTCTTTCTCATATGTTGTGTTTGCTAGTGAATCTGCAAGAAAATTCCCTTCCCCGTAAATATGATTGACTTGAACATTGACTAGCTGTTGGAGTCTAATCATATCCTGGTACATAAATGCCATCTCCCGTGGAATCTTCCAGATCCCTCTTTAAAAATTCATCATACATAGAGAGTTTGTCTCTAGAATTATATTTTGTATCCTTTTATCTTCACAAACCTTTAATGCTTCAAAAATAGCTCTTGCCTCTGCCTCCATATTTGTAACAAATCCAATAGATTCAGTTTGAGCATAGATTAAGTTTCCATCTCTATTTCTCAAACAAAATCCATATGTACTCATTCCTGGGTTGCCTCTGCAAGCCCCATCTGTAATACACTTGATAATTGTTCCCTCATGGGGTTTCCAAGTTACTGATTGATAATACAGTTCAGGTTTGTACTTCCTGAGCACCTCCACCATGGATGGCCATTCCCCTAAAAATCTTTTAATCCAAGGATACAACATCAAAACCACATTTCTGCTTAAGTGAAGGACTTGTACCATCATGCTATGAAAATTAATGTCTCCACCATATCTTCTAGCATTTCTCCTCTTCCATAAGGTCCACATTATCAAAGAGGGTAATGCTCTATATAGAGCTATACATTTTAGTTGACCTGTGAGCCTCCATAAATGTATCATTACTTGCTGTAGATGCATGTTGTCAATGTTGATACCTGCAAAAATGACAAACTACTTCTATAGCTTGTTGGCTATGGGAGCTGTTAGTAATAAATGGCTTATGGTTTCCTTTGCATAAGTGTCACAACAATGACATCTAGAGACTGTTGGTATCCTCATTCTCTTTAGATTATCATCAGTTAATATACTCCTCCTCCAAATTCTCCAACAAAAGAAATTTATTTTGAAAGGAACTTCCCTTGTCCACATTAATCCATAACTCTGTCTTGGCTGATCTCTTTTTCAAACCAGTTCCCAGGCTGATTTAACTGAGAAGATTCATTTAGTATTGGCCATCCACCAAGGTTTAACATCATTTCTTCCTTCTTGAGGAGGTTTTATTGTATCCACTATATGCTCCACCATCTCCTCTGATAATTTACTTCTCAACTTAGGAATATCCCATGTGCCTTGGCTTATGAATTCCTTTACCTCAATTTCCTCTTCCTCTGCCTAGTCCACTTCTGTATAATATAATGCTCCTTGGTTTGTCCAATTGTCAAACCAAAAACTTGAATTTCCATCAAGGACCTGCCACCAAATATTATGCTCAACTTCCTCCCTTACCATAATCATTCGTCTCCATATGTTAGAAGCTCCCCTGCCCTATACAATGATAAGATGTAACTTCTTACAATATTTATTCCACACATAGTTACTCCATAAGGATGTTGTGCTCACCCTGAAATTCAACCAAAGCTTTGCAATCAAAGCTTTTGAAATATCATGTAAGGATCTAAAGCCCAAACCACCTTCCTCCTTAGGCAGGCACATCCTATCCCATGATATCCAATGCTTATTTTTAGCACCAGTGGTATTTCCCTAAAAAATATTAGCAAAAAACTAATGAACTTGCTTAATCTCACTGACAGGTGGATTCATTGCTAAAAATAGGTAAATAGGCATTGATTGAAGAACATGTGATATCAATACATACTTCCCTCCAAAAGACAATAATATATTATGCTAAGAGTTAATCCTTTTCATCAATTTCTTCAATAATTCTTCAAAATGTGCATTATTCTTTCTTCCGTAGAAAATAGGACATCCTAAGTATATGAAAGGGAAAGAACCCTTTCTAATGCCTGTGATCCTTTTTATCTTGTTGCGATAGCAATAGGGAGCTTTTCATGCACATAAAACAAGCTTTTGCTAAGGTTTATCATCTGCCCAGAAACCTCCCATATCCTCTAGTATCTTCATCATCATTCTCATGGATGTAGGCTTTTCAGAACAAAATAAGATGGTATCATCTGCATATGATAAATGGTTCACCTCAAGACTCCATTTTGGAAGGCCATATCCTTTGAATTCAGGGTCTTCAAACAACCTGTTGAAGTTCCTAGATAGAATTCCAGCTCCTATGATGAACACAGTTGGAGAGATAGGATCCCCTTGTTTAAGGCCCCTATAAGACTTGAAGAAGCCAAACGACTGACCATTCATGAGAACTTAGTACCAGTTGTTAGATAACAACCCCCATATCATATCTATAATAATTTTTGCAAACCCAAATCTCCTTAAAACTTCAGTAAGGCATATCAAAGTTACTCTATCATAGGCCTTAGTCATGTCAAGCTTTACTACCACATTATGAAACTTTTTTCTCTTGTTTATATCCCTAATTATCTCCTGAGCCAGCAACACATTTTCAATGATGCTCCTCCCTTTAATGAATCAAGTTTGATTGGCAGATATAATCTGAGGAAAAATATTTACCATTCTTCCATGTACTACTCTGGAGATGATCTAGTTAGCAAAGGTGCCGAGACTAATAGGTCTCAAGTCCCCAAAAGTATGAACATCCTCTTTTTTTGGTATTAATACCAAAAATGTATGAGTGATGAACCTGGGCAATTCTTGGCCACATAAGAAAGCCTTGACCATGTTGGTTATGTCTTCCTCTATGATATCCCAGAATGTCTGAAAGAAATGACTCAAGAACCCATCTGGACCACTAGCGCTATCACTCTTCAGGGTAAATACCATCTCCTTCACCTCCTCCTTACTAGGAATTCTATTTAACATTTCATTCTGATCATCTGTAATCACCTTAGGAATGGTCTCCAACAACTCATAATTTTGTGTGAAGTTAGTTTCCATGAACTGATCCTTGAAAACCTTCGCTGCCTCCTCCCCTATATTCTGAGGTTTGGTGATAATGTCTCCTTGAGTATTTTTTTTATTTAAGATATGTGCAGTTTTCTTCTTCTCCCTTTGACATAAGAGTGAAAAAACTGTGTTCCTGTCTCCATCTTGAAACCACCTCATCCCAACTATTTGTTTCCAATATTCTTCTTGCATATAGAGGAACTTGTTTAGCTCTGCCTCTACCCTTCCTAATTCTTCCCTATTGCCCCCTGATGGATTTATCTCCAATTGTTCTTCTTTCACCTTTATTACATCTTCTATGTAGCAATCTGCTGAAAAATGATACCAAAGCTTACTTTGCTCCAATTAGCTAATACCAATTTCATCTTCGTGAGTCGCTTCGAATAAATGGTGAAAGGAGACCCTTACTCTGTTCTTGACCAGCATTCCTCCACCTTCTTTTTGAAATTTGAGTGCTTTGTCTAGAAATTCAAAAACATGGAAGGGTTAACTACTGGCTCTTGTGTGACATTACATGTGACATGAAGAGGGGCATGATCTGATCCTTCCCATATCACATGATGTACCTCACTATCAGGCAATAAATTCATTGTTTTCTAATACTCTATCAAGTCTTTTAAAAATGCAGTCCTCCTTAATTCTTCCATTCCACCATGAAAATCTGCTCCCTGAGTACCTTATCTCATTCAAGTCACAATTATTCAAACATTGAGAAAAATCAATGGTTTCCTGTTGTGTGACAGGTAGACCCCCCATATTTTCTTCTTCCTTGAGAATAACATTGAAATCTCACCCTACAATCCAAGGATCTTAAGTGTTCATTGCTATCATTTCTAACTCCTCCCATAACTCTAATATTTCCAGGGAACTGCACTTGGCATATACTACTGAAACTTTGAAACTATTGTGACCAGTGTTATGAGTGAACTTCATTGTTGTATTGAATCTATCTCTACCTGTCCTCGCCATTACTCATTCTAGAAAATCCATATCTTTGCTGAGCAATTCACCATAGCATTTTGCATCCTTAACTTCCTCATGTACTCCTCTAACACCAGTGGAGTTTGAAATGGCTCTAAAAGAGCTATATAAGTGTAATTATGCCTTCGATGCAGATCCGTTAACCTCTGAAATGCATTTTGAGACCTAACTGATCTGATATTCCAAAATATAATTTTGTTAATCATTGATCAGATTGATTGACCTGCCCCTTCTTGATCCTTGTTGTTGTATTAAATGGAACCACCTTGTTACTTTACTTCTTGTTGCTTTCTTTCAACTTATTTATCTGTCTAGGTGACAGATCCCCTGATGCAACAATCTTCTTAATGTTGTTTTCAATATCCTCCTCTTCCTCTTGTCTTCTTCTTTGTTCAACTTCCTTACGTGGTATACTATAAAAAAGAAGTGTCTCCTGTGATGGATTAACAATTTGTATGGGCTGAAGACCATCTATTTCAATTGGTGTCGCCATATCATCCCCCCCACTCTTCTCCTTGTGTTTATTTAAACTTTCATCTATTTTGTACTTCTTTTGGATCTTCTGTGATGTCTTGTTTTCCTCTCAATTCCCCCTTTTCTTTTTGACTAGTTTGAGCTTCTTCTATCTTCTCCTTGTTATCTGTTTCTGCTACAACATCTACATGTTTATTATTATCTTGTCCAGCACCTTCATTATATTTCCTCAACTTGTCTTCCTCTTTGTTTGCTTGTCCCTCCTCCATCCTTTCCTCATCCTCCTCTTTTGCATCTAGGCACCAAATTTGTTTTAACTTTCTACCCATTTTCTTTTCTGGATAGCTCTTTGATTCCATTTTTGTTCTTCTCTACCCTTGTTAAGCTGTCTTCCCCTTCCGAAACCTTTGTACCTTTGTTCTCTAAAACCTTATGTATTATCATTTCTTTTAACAATGTCTTTTCCCTTTGTGTTGTCATCCATTTTTCCTTTTTCTATTTTATCTTCGTGCCCCCCTTTCTTTTCTTCTCCATTTCCTTTTTCCTCCTTTTGATATAACTTAGGATTTAATCTAAAGCAATCCTCTTCATTGTGACCCTGAAGCTTGTAATTTTTGCAATACTTAGGGATATAATCGTATCTAATTGGAATCCACTTCCCCTGCCTTCTTTCTTACTCCCACATTAATTCTCTTCGAAAATTCACCTAGCAGATCCACTTCCACCTTGACCCTAGCACAACTCGGTCTTGTTTTGTTGTGAGTCGCCATGTCAACCTGTAAAGGTTTCCCTACTGCTACATCTAATGAGAAGATTGCTTCTTTCCCAAAAAATTTGGGTGGTAGTGTAGGGAAAGAAATCCATGTTATTTCCGTTGTGGTCTCTTCTTCCGGATCAAACATGGGATCCCATTTCAATGTTCTCATCGGCTATGACCAATATTTGTGAGTGATATAGAATTGTGGTTTTGATAGAAGAGTCACATAATCTTCCAAGTTCGATGCTCTTATCAAAACATATCTATTGCTGAGCAGTCCTCTATTGACCTCTCCCTTCAATTCACATTGTTTTGGAATCAGATCCCTTAGATCTTGCATGTCCGGCCATCCATATGCAAATTTTCCTATCACAGCATATTGTAAATTCTCTTCCAATATCATGTGGGCTATCTCCTCCTCCTCCCATATAAGTCTTTGTTCACCATGAAGGTATTGTATTTGTTTCAGTTGAATTTGTTGATGTTTAGTGGTGTTTGGATTGAGAGTTGTGGAATACGAAATAGGTTTAGAATTGTATGTTGACGTCAAGGATTGAACAGCCTCCGCCGGTGGAGGCTGTCCACCGGCCGTTGTGGCCATGAGTCTGGTAGGTTTAGGCAAAATTTAGTGTTTAGGCAAATTTCAGGGTTTCAAACAGATAGAGCATATGTCCATATGTCCTTCTTCACAATAATTATTGGAATAAAAAATAGTATCAAGAATAGTTTTTCAAGAATCAGAAAAAGAAGGAAGTTTAAAAGGAAATATGTTCTCATGAAATGTAACATCTCTAGAAATGTGTATTTGCTTAGTGGCATAACTTAGAACCATGTAGCCTTTGGTTCCAAAAGGGTAACCGACAAAGACATGAGGAGTAGTTCTGGAGTCAAATCTGTGCTTGAGGTGTTTAGGAGAAGTGGGGCAACATAAGCAACCAAAAACTCTCATGTGAGAATAGTCTTGTGAAGAATTCAAGAGGACATTTATTTTTGAGATAGTTTGTGGGGAGTCTATTAATTATATAGGTTGTTGTGAGTAAGAACTCTCCCCAATATTTGGTTAGTGTTAATACATAGTCTCTTTTAATACAGAATTGAAGTATTAAAGCACAAAGAACTCGTTAAAATTCTAGCATATCATTAACATGAAGAACATCTGAATTTATACAAGAAAAAGATAACTAGCAGCCACTTACAAAGTGGATTTAAACTGAATAAGAAAATGTCCCATGTCCCATTAATCAGCCATAAAGGACCACTAACTTCAGAAATTTAAGGAACTAACTTTGACTAAGTCTTTTGCTAGAAAATAGGAAAGCAGTAAATTGAAATAAGTAAAAAACAGTAAAAATAATAAGCTGGAAAAAAATGACAGTTGTCTAACACTCCTCCTTGGCATTTTTGTGACAAACACCAATTCTTTGTCTTAGATCTTCAAACCTTTCCTTTGGCAGCGACTTAGTGAAAATGTCAGCTAGCTGGTTCTCGGATGAACAATGAACAAGCAACACTTTATTAGATTATTGGACTTCTCTAATAAAATGAAACTTGATCTTGATATGCTTAGTTCGACCATGAAACACTGGATTTTTTGAGATTGAAACTGTTGAACTATTGTCACACGTGATCTTGGTAGCTTTTGCTTGTTTATAGCCTAAGTCCTTCAACATCTTTCTTAGACAGATAGCTTGATTCACAGCAGATGCAACAGCTATGTACTCAGCTTCTGCTGTTGATTAAGCTATAGTTTCTTATTTCCTAGAGCTCCAACAAAAACAACTTGTCCCCAAACAGAAAAGATAACCAGAGGTGCTTCTAGAATCATCAACTCCACCACTCCAATCACTATCATTGTAACCTACCAGGTTCATAGTTACTTCAGTAGATGCTGGGAAAAAGATTCCAAACTTTCTGGTTACTTTAATATATCTTAACACTCTTTTAGCCGCTGTGAAGAGTGTGTCTCTAGTCTAGTGCATGAACCTAGAGAGCAAACTTACAACAAATAGAATGTAAGTTCTGCTTGCGGTTAGATATAGAAGACTGCCAATTAAGCTTCTATACATACTATCATCCACTCTTTTGGGATCCTCATCCTTGCCAAGCTTCACACCAGTAGAGATTGGAGTACTCACAGGTTTGCAGTCTTGCATTTTGAACCTATTTAGAATATGCTAAATGTATTTCTGCTAGCATATGAAAATTCCATCACTAGACTGCAACACTTCCATGCCAAGGAAGTACTTCATGACTCCAAGATCGGTCATTCCAAAGATTTTATCCATTTCATCCTTGAACCTTAGTATTAGTTCAATTTTACTTCCTGTCACAAGCATGTCATCCAAAAAAATTGAGACAATTAAGGACTCACCACCAGTGAAATTCACACACAAAGTAGCTTCACTTTGACTCCTACTAAAGCCAAGTTGGATGAGATGATTGTCCATCCTTTCGTACCATGTCCTTGGAACTTGTTATAGGCCATACAATGCCTTCATTAAGAAATAAACTTGATCCTCTTTACCAGGAATTGAGAAACCATCAGGTTGATCTACATAGATCTCTTCAGCAAGCAAACCATTCAAAAAAGCCGTTTCGACATAAAACTGATGAATTTGCCAAGAACAATGAGATGCAAATGTAAGAATAAGCTTGATTATGTCATACCTTGCTACTGGAGAAAATGTTTCCTACTAATCCACACCATATTGTTGTGTGTATCCCTTCATCACCAATCTAGCCTTATGTTTGAAAATTGAGCCATCATGATTGAGTTTTGTTTTGAAAATCCATTTTACACCAATTACCTTACAATTTCTAGGTCTGTCAAGAAGCTGTCAGGTACAATTCTTCTCAATCACGTCTAGTTCATCTTGCATAGCTCTCCTCCATGCCTGAGAGTCTTGTGCTTCAGCATAGCTTGTTGGTTCAGAGATAACAAAATTACACCGCTGATAGACATATTTTAAGGTTCGAGTTCCCCTCACTAGAACATCATCCAGTAGTTCATCTTCTGCAAGTTGAGGCTGCTCTTTTGAAAATAAATCAGAATAAGAGGTCTTTTGATTTTTCAAATCCCAACCAACTGCTTCATCAAACTTCACTTCTCAGTTGAGAATTAGTTTTTCATGTATCCTTTGGATGAACTATAGTCCATAAATATGCCCTTATGAGCCTTGTTGTCCAGCTTATTCCTCATTGTTTCTGGAACTCGATAAAAACATATACACAAAAGAATTCTGAGATGGTGTACTGATGGTTTGTTCCCACACCAAGCTTCATATAGAGATATGTCCTGCAAGGCCTTAGTAGGCAATATGTTCAGCAAATATACGGAGGTATTGACTGCCTCCACCAAAACTGATTTGGGATCTTTCTTTCGAGCAAAAGACACATGGCCATCTCCATTACTGTCATGTTCTTCCTTTTAGACACACCATTTTGTTGTGGAGTGTATGGAAATGTTAATTGGTATTCGATACCTGTGCTATTACAAAACTCCGCAAAATTGAGAAAAAGTATATTCTCCTCCATTGTCAAACCTTAAAGCCTTAAATATTAAGATTACATTGATTTTCTACTAAAGCTTTAAATTGTTTAAAAACATCAAATACTTCACTCTTCGGTCTAATGAAATAAACCCAGCACATTCTGATGTAGTCATCAATAAAGAGGAGAAAGTATTTGTTACCACTCAATGAATCTATTTTCATTGGGCTGTAAACATCCGTATGAATGAGTTGAAGTTTCTGGATAGCTCTCTATACTTGAATTTCTGGAAATGGCTATTTTGTTTGCTTTCCTTGTTGGCAGGTTCCACAAACTTGAGCATTAGAAAGTAATTCAGGCATATTTTCCACTAAGTCCTTTTTCATCTCTGCGATGCTTCTCTGATTGAAGTGACCAAACCTTTTATGCCATAAGTTTGTACATGTTTGTGAAGTAGTAGTGAAAGCCTGCTCAGTTATTTTCTCCTAATCAACTCAAAAACATTATGTTGCTCATCTTGACATAAAATAAATGTACTCCAGAAGGGTCAGAAACAACACATTCACGATTCTTCAAATTTAGAGAGTGATTATTATCAAGCATTTGTCCAACCGTCAACAAATTTTGACTCATATCAAGTGTGTACAAAACATCAGGAATAGCTTTGATACCTAATATTGTTGAGATGGACACTGTACCTCTGCCTTTGACTTCTACTGCCTCAACGTTTCTCATTTTTACTTTAGATTTGTAAGTATCATCAAGGAATTTGAATATTTCAGCATCATTGCACAAGTGATGTGTGCAACCACCATCAAGACGCTATGAATCACAGGATTAATAGATACAAAAGTATGAAACTGCAAAGAGTTGCTCCTCATGTGCATCTATAGCTTCTGTTACTTGTGCTTACAAAGATCCAGAGGTCTTTGCTCTTGATTTGCAAACCTTGGATATGTGCCCTGTCTGCTTACCAATGCCGCATATAACATCGACTCTCCACCAGTAGTAATTCTCCAGATGTGTAGTTCTTTTACAATATTTGCATGGAGGGAACTTTTGCTTCACATCTCCATTATTGTTTCCTCCATCATGCTTGCCCTTATTCTTTTGATTGAACTGTAGCTTTCCTTTAAATATTTTTTGCTTTTGTACAGAAAAAGCTCTTTCAGTGATCTTGTCCCGTCTCGTAGTCCTTATTTGCTCTTGTGCTCGAAGAGCACTCATTAGTACAACTAATGAAAGTTTGCTCAGGTCCTTGGATTCTTCAAGAGAGGAAATCTTAGATTCAAACCTCTCAGGAAGAGTCAAAAGAAATTATTCCACAATCCGTTTGCTTGTAAATTCTTCACCAAGAAGTCTAATATTATTAACAATTGAGGAAATTCGATCAGCATACTTACTGATTGTTTCATCCTCCTTTATGTTTAGGGACTCAAACTCTCTTTTCATGTTCAACACTTGCATTTGGCGCGTTCTATTGCTGCCTTGATATTCTTTTTTCAACCTATCCCAAGCCTCTTTTACTGTTTTACAAGCCATGATTCTATAAAACACGGAATCTGCCACATCATTTTGCATAAGTGACTTGGCTTTAGATTTCTTTGCCTTCTCTTCATTGTTGGATTCTATCCGCGCCAAGGTAGAATTTGTTGGTAGAACATCAACTAGTTTATCTTCCATCACAATTTTCCAAAGGTCATAGGCTTCAGAAAAAGCTTGCATCTTCACAGACCAAATTTGGTAATTTTAATCGATGAGAGTGAAAGGAGGATTTAAAGAAAGGCTATTGGATGCCATTTTTTGTAACTAGGTTAAATTAATTTTGGTCCTATAAGATCAACAAGAAGTCTAATGCCACTGTGAATAGGTAGACTCTTTTAATGCAAAATTGAAGTATTAAAGCACAAAGAACTCTTTAAAATTCCAGCATATCATTAACATAAAGAACATCTAAATGTATACAAGAAAAAGATAACTAGTAGCCACTTACAAAGTGGATATAAACTGAATACGAAAATGTCCCACTAATCAGCCATAAAGGACCACTAACTTCATAAATTTAAGCAACTAACATTGAAAAAGTCTTTTACTAGAAAATATGAAAGCAATAAACTAAAATAAGTAAAAAACAGTACAAATAATAAGCTGGAAAAAATGACAATTGTATAACAAGGAGTTGGGATTGAAATAAGAGTGCCTTGGCAATCTCTAGTAGTTATTTGTGTTTTCTCTCAATCTCACCATTTTGTTGTGGTGTATATGGGAAACCTTTTTGATGAATAATGCCTTTGGATTGGAAAAACTGGTTGACTTCTGTATTTGTGCATTCTAAACCATTGTCTGAACTGATGGTTTTAATGTTTGCACTGAATTGATTTTCAACTAGAGTGTCAAAGGCTTTGATAGCTTGTAATGCATTACATTTGCATGACAACAAATGTGTTCAAGTACATCTAATATAATCATCAACCCTAGTAAGGATGTATTTGTATTGATCATGTGTTGCAACATGATATGGTCACCACAAGTCAATGTGGAGTAGTTCAAAAATTTATTTGCTAAAAATGACTTTTTGAGGAAAGGGTAATCTTGTTAGTCTAGCCATAGGACAAATTTTACAAAAGAAAGGTTGTTTAGAAGAGGAATGGGTAGGTATCGATGAAATACCCTTCATTTTGCCGAAGGGAACATGTCCAAGTCTGTTATGCCACATCAAGTCTATATTATCTCTAAGAGAAGTAGAATAAGCAGAGAAAACTTGTACGTTATTGACATTTACAGTAGAAGAAAGAGATTTACATAGATGAAGTAGAACTAGAAGATGAAGAAAAACTAGAGTTGAGCTCATTTCTGTTCTTCCCTTTTTTTCAGAACCAGAATACAGGACAGAATTAAAAGTCCAGGTATGACAAGTAGAATTTTTTGAGCAAAGATAGCATAGAAGGTACATGCCATCTTCCACTTCACCAATCTCCAGAGGCCTCTTCATTGAAGGTGCCTACGGAAGACACAAGTTCTTAGTAAAAGAAATAACACCTTTAAGGTTCAAAGTCAAACAATGCACCAAGACTAGATTGTATTTGAAGGAAAGAGCATAAAGAACTTTATGCAAAGTAATCTCAAATGTAAAAAAAACACTACCAATCTCAGTCACTCTGACCTTATAACCATTTGAGAGACTCACTAAGAAAGGATAGCGTAGTTGTTTGATATTGGTTAAATGATACCTATGAAAAGTCATGTGGCTTGATGCACCTGAAAATATGATCTATATGTCTTCCCTTGCTTTTGAACACTTACATGATATTTTGCCAAAATCAATAGAAGAGATTCTATTAGAACATACTACAATACCTGCAAATTTCACAACACCATTGCAATGTCATATTGTTCCTTTGAAAGACTTAGGTTCTGCTTTTCCTCTCTCTGCCCCACATCATCACCTCGAACAGATAACACGTCTGGAGAGGGTCCTTGAGCATGTGCCACTTTCATTCCTTTCTAATTATAGTTATTGTTCTTCTGATGACTAGAGTTCTGATTCTGATAGTTCTAAGTTTTTTGAGGATAACCATGAATTTTGAAGCATTTGTCCTTAGTGTGACCTGGTTTCTTAAAGAATTCACACATAATTATACGTTTGTGACTGTGTGAGGATTGACTACTCTGTGAAGAGTAGTTGATTCTAAAGACATTTCCACCATTACTTCCAGATGCAGTGTAGTTAGGCTCAGAAGCACTGGCACTAAGGAATGTGGAGGTAGTACCTACTTGTTCACCATGCCTGATATCTCTTTGCTTCTCATCCTGAATGAGTAGTGAGAAAGCTTGTGCAAAGGGTTCCCATCAGAATGTTATATCCCACTGTAGTGTATACTTCATTCTAACCCATTAAGAACTGTATAAGTTTCTTGTCTTGCTATTCCTTGTGCACACATTCCTTCGCACCAGAAGTACAGGAACAACTACAATGTGCCTTCACATTCAGCTTACTTAATTCTTCCCATAGTTTCTTCATCTTTGTATAGCAACCAATTATATCTAGGATTCCCTGTGATAGATCATTGATCACTTTCTGGATCTGATACAGCCTTGCACCATTAGTTTGATCATATCAATCCTCTAACTCACTCCAGAGTTTGATTGCATCGTTCACATACTTGACGCTATCAACAATCTCTTAAGCCAAAGAATTTTAAATCCATGATGTGACCATATCATCACATCTCTCCCACAATAAAAAATTTGGGGAATTAGCGGTTGGTTTCTTCACGGACAGAGAGCGTAGTACACCTCTTTTCCAGGATCTGTATCAGACTCCATTAAAGGAAGTTGGTACAAGCATTCCACCTAGATTATCAGATGGATGCATATATAATGGACTGCACGAATCAATTAAGGTATCTTCCTTATCGAGACATGGAGTGGTAATCATCATGAAAGATTATTTAAACATAGAAGAAAAGGAGATTCTGAAACAGGAAAATAAATAGAATCTGAATTGAGATGAACTAACTCACACAATCTCAGCAAAAGCCCGACAAAGGCACATAAAATCCATAATCATCAGGCCAGACAAGGGCACACAAATCTATAACAATCCAAAACCCGACAAGGGCCAAATCAACAATAACCAACAATATAAGCAAAATAAAAAAATAGCAATCCCAACATAAAAATACAAATCAGAGGACCCTAGGGGAAGAACCCCCAACTAAGAAATGCACTGTGTCATCACACTGAAAAAATGAAAGCATAGACAGAGTTTGAGTGACTCCCCAAGATGCCTTAATCAGAACTGGAGCTACAAGGGCCCGAGAGGATATCATCCTCATCATATCTTGAACCGTAGAACTTCTGGAGCATATCCATCATCTTCGTCAGGAACTTACTCTTTTTTTTCTCATGCTCCCTCACCTTCTTCTACCTCCTCTCAATCTTGGCAAACATGTCCTTAATTTGTTGCTTCTCATGCACTATAGTAGACGAGGTCAATGAAACAATGCCTTAACCAGTGGAGGAGCTCTCTCAAGGGCCGATGGGAAGGCACTATACAAGCTCCCGAATATGAGAATCCATGCCATGCACCTAGATGGATATGTAAAGTACAGTTGGGGGTCAACTCTATGGTGGCCCAATAGATGCGTAGGTACCAGCTGAATCAAGTGACTCAGTACCCTCAGTGAATGTGCCAAACACTGGACTAAGTACATGAATCGTCCTATTTAACAGAACATTTCCTGGCCCCTTTTTCTTCAATGGGTGAATTGGGCTTTCCCGGCCTTTCATGCTTTCAGTGCCCTTTTCAAACTCTGTTTCCTGGCATAAATGAGTATTCAAAGAAGGAAAGTAAAGATTATTGGTACCTTCAATTACTACCTCATGGATTTGGTGCACAATGATCTCACTAGTATTTATCTAAAGTCCCTCCATAATGGCCCAAATGAGTATCGCCTTGTCAAAAGACACATAGGTGTTATTCCTCGAAGGTATGTGTCGGCGAAAAATGATGGATAACCATGTTTTGGCCTTGGCAGTAAATTCTGATAACTCAATCTATAGGTTTGAAGTGATCCATTGTGTCCTATGGCCATCATATAAGTTCCTCACGAACCATTCTTACCCTTCTTCCCTTGTCTTTGCTTTGTGATTGTAACTATCAAGAAAGCCATAGTAAGCATTGATTAGAGTGGGGTCAAAACGGACTTGCTTACCCTAAACTGTGACAACAAAGCAACTGGAAAAGTTTGTTTTTGCGGCGTTAGCATAGAACTCATGAACCATGGAATTATTCGCCATGATAGGATCAACTGCAAAGCACATCCAGCAGTCAGTTTCCAATCGGGCATAAAGATCGGGCATTCAGGATTGAAGGTGGTCCAATATAATGCCTCTTTCCTTGGCAATGTTTTTGAATCTGAGGCGGTCATTCAATCGGTGACACTTAGCTCAAATAAATAGATCTTGGTTATGGAACTCCTCCCCAACTATTTGTTCCTCAATTTGTTGTTCATTTAGAATTGCATTGGAGGCCATTTTTTTACTATTAAAATACCTACAAATGATGCAAACTCATTAGAAAAGAGTATAGGCACGTAAAGCAATTTATTATCATGTAATTAAGCCAAAGAAATGAGTGAAAAAGGGTTTGGGGACACCAGGCAAGAGCTACTATTTTCAGCATTTAGAACGCCAGTTAATTAACTCATCACGATCACGAAATTTTGTCTTGCGATCTCGAAGGTCTACGGTTTATTTCATTGCAATCGCAGACGATAGAGGCATTGTTCCTTTTATCTCATTGCGATCGCGGTATTAGACATGGCAATCACGGAGAACAAATAAATACTAGAAAACAGATTTCACTCAGGCATTTTATCAAATAGCTTATGGGAAATCTTTTTTCAAGCAATTCTCAAAACAATTTAGCTTATATTATTGCCCCAATCACAAATATCAACAATAACAGTAACAAACTACCATAACAACCCAACAATTAACTTTTAATCGAACAATCTTTTACAATAAACACTTGGATGAGAATCAACCTAGTTTAAGGAACGTACCAACTAAAGAGACAACAAGAGAGAGAGGAAAAAATGGCATACATTGGGGGGAAACATTAGAAGGGAGCTCTTTCACCAAAAGATCAAAGGGTGCTTGAGTTTAGAGGGAAAATTCGAGGTTAAAGGGTATGAGGGAGTTTCTTCAAACTAAAAGAATCTGACTTTTTAACTGATCAAGACTCTTCGCGGTTGCGAGCCCGCTCACGCGATTGCTACTAGACAAGAATTAATGATTCACGATCGCGGCTATTGCCTCACTCGATCGCGTTCAATCGGTTGTTTGCACGTCCCGATCGCATCCTAATGCTCATACGATTGTGATGTTGAAATGAAGTGAAATACCTACAAAAGTTTTCAAAATATTTTGTGATGCAGAGTTAATTTCATGACTCGCTGATAATGCTCAAATTACTCGTAAAACAATTTAACAAATAAGCGATCGTTAGCAATATAATTATCCAATGTATGAGATCGGGGTCGAATCCCACAAGGAATAATTTATCTGTGATAAAAAAGATAAAAAAATTACAAGCTACTAGTTTGAATCTAAACGAATAATGCACAATTATAATATCAAGATGATTTTAGTAACAAGCACGGATAGGGGCAAAAGGTCTTTCCAAGCAAGGAATCAAAGGGGATTAGGGAATGGGAAGCTAATTGACATTCAAACAATCCATTGCAACTCAATCGCATGCAAACTCATTCATGGATAAAATCATCAATTATCCGCCTATTTCTTTCGAGTATATGTAAATATATCTCAACTAGTTCTATCAAACCTAGCTAAATATCAAAACAATCAATCCAATTATAAGCATTGCAGGAATTCATTATTTCTATCTATAATCCGATGTATGAGTTGTTACACCTCAAATTGCACTAATCAACTTTTTCCAAGCACAATTGATCCTTTCAAACTCAATCAAAGTAAATGGGCAAGTCCAAGGAGTGATCAATTCCATTAGGAAAGCATGTAAAGCATGATATTGATTAGATAATCAAAAACACATTTCATAAATGAAAAATAATCAATTAATTAAAAAAGCAAAAGAATAAAATCAACAATCCAACAATTGTCTATTTCTAGAACAAAACCCCAAATCTCCAATGATCAATTACACCACAATTCAAGTAATACAAAGCAAGAAAATGAAGGAGTAAAAATTACTACAGTAAAATTTTCAATCTTCAAACCCAATTGTGAATTGTAAGGAAACTTGCTATCCAAGCCTAAAACCCCAAGCTAACCGTTCTCAAAATATGGATACAATCAATAATACTCTCTAATGGTTGTTCATGAGTATAAAATGGGATTTTGGGATCAAAATAGTGAATTTCGAGTTCTGCCTTGCCGCCAGACATTTGTTATTCGCGTCCGCAAGAATTAACCCATGTGATCGCGGTGGGTAGCAGTTCTTAATCACATGATCGAGAGGTCTCTATTTTGAGTTGACCGCGATCGTGACCCTTTGACCACACGGTCACGATGACTAAGCAGATGCCGATTCAAATTTCAGCTTTTTTTCCTTTTTTGCTTCAATTTCACTTGGTTTCTTCAAATATCTTCTAAATTCACTATTCACTTCATTTTCCTGCAAATATAAAAAAAACCACATTAAAATCACAAATTATCATCTAAACAAGCAAAAAATAAAAGCTTAAAAACAAGATAAGTTGGTATAAATACACAGTTATCAACACCCCCAAACTTAAATCATTGCTTGTCGTCAAGTAAGTTAGAATCAAAGCATCAAGAACCCATTCAATTCAAGCATACCAATTATCCCTTAGGCATAAAGAACATGGCTTCAGTTGGTACTAACAAATAGTAACCACATGCAAACTTTTCACAAAAGAACTCTCCTCATTCTCATATAACATTTTCAAGAATAAAAAATAATTAAGTGACAATACCTCAAACTCAAGAAGTGACTCAAACTCATTAGTTCCTTCACATGCTCAATTGACTCAGTTAGGATTTTTCGAAATCATCACTATCTCAATTTACATGCCCTCACAAGAAAGAAAATGTACCAAACACTCACAAAGTATTTACAAGACAAGGGACAAAGGCACAAGCACTCACCCTCACACTAACAGAGAACATCTTATGCACACAAATACCACACCATAGGCTTTCCCTTATTTTCAATCATCATTGGCTCAAAAGTATTCGGTGAGAGATCACAAAAGACTTTATTAAGCTTGTAATATACGCTTAGGGATGGCTAGTATAGCATTTGGGAAAAAGTGACTACACCCTCCTTAAACAGTACACACAACAATTCATCATTTTTTAAATTATGTTTAGCTTCACCACTTTTCTTTATTTTTTCAGACCAATGCACACTTCTTCTCATTTCACTAAAGATGTCCCACATGCAACAATTTTAGACGTTGGAGGATTCACTTTTCTTTTATTCTCATCTTTCCTTCTTTTTCAAGACTTTTCTTTCTTCAAAACTTTTTCCTCCATTTTTCTCTCTCTCTCTCTCTCTCTCTCTCTTTATATCTCTAAATATCAAGCTCTCATGTGATAATCATTTGCTGTATGGATTTCCAATAACACCCCAAACATAGGCTTTAGCCTTAACTTTAAAAATTTTCGAGTTCAAGGAGGGAAGGGTTCAAAAGAGGATTTCTTTTTCAAAATGGGAAAGGCTTGTAATGAGGTTGCCAAGAAAGTGTTTAAGCTCAAAGGGGACAACTAGGGATACATTTAGTGCAAAGGTGGAAGTTTTAGGTCAAGTGGACTTCAAATACAATCACAAAGAATGCCTAAGGTCATTTCTCCAACCAAACTCAATCAAGCAAACATCGAAAGACTAACCGGGCAAGTTATAGCTAGTACAAATGAACACAAAGAATTATTCAATAACTCACCACACATGGCATGTAAATCAATCAGGATGGCTCAAATTTTTCTTTCCTTTTCACATACAAATGACATTGAACATTCAAACCATAAACTAATCAAGATTCACAAAAGGGTCGCAGAGTTGTCACAAATTTTTTCACACCATGCATTTTAAATTGAAGGGGTATGCTCGACTTTTTACAATGCATGACTATATCACTAGTACTAACTAAGTCACAACCTCACAAAGAGACGACAATTTTTCCCTTAAGAATAACGTCACTCGATCTATCATTGGGAAAATTCATGCATCTCCTCGAGACATGGCTGCTCAAATTCTACTACGTAAGGCTACTCAGGCTTCACCATGTATGGTGATGAGTAGGTAGTTTGGACTTATTTATAGCTTCGTTTGTGCCAATGTAGTGTCCTTAATGTCAATTTTTGCACCTATAACTAATGTTAGATCGTTTGTGTGCAGCATGAGAGACAAGGAATGGGATGAAGCCGATATATTACAAAAGGAAGTCAAAAAGCACAAAAATTGAAGGAACTAAAAGGCTGAGGCTCGCAAAAGTCAACTCAGCGATGCACTGAGTGGACAGGACCTCGCCTAAAGTTCCAGGGAGCAAGGGAAAGATCTAAGTTAAAACGGCGAGCTGATAGACCAGACGGCATGTCACTGATCTAAACGGCGATACGCGATTCACATCGCCTAAAGTTCCAGAATGGAATCAGCACTGAAGGAGTAAATTGAAAAGGCGAGATTGAGCAACTCGGGGCATCACTGAATAGATAGGTGGGCCCCGACTTATGCCACCAACTGGTCCTCAAATTCAAAATCATGGGAAACTTTTGGAAGTATAAATAGAAGATTTTAAATGAGAGAGAGTGTCGAATAGAATTGTATTGAGACAAAGAAGTACATTGCACTTTAGAATACTTAGTTTTGTTCTTGCAGATTTACCTTTTGGAGTTTTTCTTTGGGAGATTGTAACATTGGGTATACTTTTAGTTGATTACTTCTGTTGTGTGAAGATTTGGAAATTCAATGGAGAATGCATTTGGTAACCGTTTCTTCTCTTTCATTATGATTGACTAAAACCCCGATGCCTTAGGGGTGTGATTATGTGTTCAACCACCTAATTAGCTTATGGGTCTTATCAATTGCTGAATTGCTTTTTGATTTAGCATGGGTTCAGTTGTTGATCTATGTTTTTATCTTATGAATTGAAGTTGCAAATTCAATTGTAGCTTATATCTCTTTGTATGCTTGTTGAAGATGCATTTGATTGGGATTGATTTCTGATAATTGTATGAGTTCTTAATTGTACTACTCAGCTTGTTAAAGTGGGTTTAATTAAGGCATAAGATTGTGCCCTGATTGGCGAGCCTGTTGGGGTTTGGTGAAATCCAATTGAAAGCATGATAGTTGGTTGCAAAATAGCTATCATAGTGATAATCTTGCCTACCCATTACAGATCAACATTATTAGGCAATTGGTAATGACCCATTTAGTTAAATTGGTGGTTGAACATTCACACATCCCGAAGGTCACTTCTCTCATTGATTAAATTCATTTTTTTAACTTGTGTTTTATTGAAATCATTCATTTGAAACTCATCTTGCTTGTTAATTAAAACTTCGTAAATTTACATTATGCACCGTTTCGCTTGTTTTCCACCTACAAAAATCTAGATCACCTTAATACTTCGTATTTGAATTGTTAACTTAGTCCCATTAGTCATGGGATCGACCCCAACTCCTTGTTGGGTTTATATTGCTAACGACCGCTTACATCTTGAATCGTGATAGGTGTATTTAAACGTTATCAAAAATGACGCCGCTGCCCGGGGAATGGCGTTTAGAATTCTTGTACCAACGTATTCTAGTGAATTAGTTTGATTGTAGTCGAATTTTCTTATTAGCTTTTTCGTTGTTTATTTTCAACAGGTGACGACATGAATGATGCTGATAGTATTGTTGGTCAGAATGATGAGATACGTCATGTGAATGATGACATTGGTAATCTGAACGACTGCAATGTAGCTCAAGTGGGAAGTGCTAGAGCTATATGCTTGCCCCCTACTGTGGGTAATGCAATCTTTCATGTGACCGGAACTATGCTTTAGCTGTTGCAAATCAAAAGATCATTTGGAGGACTTGCTCATGAGGATCCACATGAACCCCTTAAGAACTTTTTGGATGTGTGCAACCCTTTCACCTTCAAGAGCATCTCCCAAGAGTCAATTCGACTTCGGTTGTTTCCTTTCTCTCTAAATGGGGAGGCAACAAAGTGGTTGGCTGAATTACAAAGAGATTCAATTACTTCTTGGGCGGAGCTAACGGAAGCATTCCTTGAACGATTCTTTTCTTCTTCGAAGATGGTTAAGTTGAGAGATGGTATTAAGAACTTCAAGAGACTTGATGGAACACCAATCCATGAGACATGGCTCAGATTCCAAAAGCTTCTTCTCCAATGTCCCACTCATGGGTTGCCTGAAAATGTGTTGTTGCAATATTTCTACCGTAGCCTTGATTCGGTAAACAAGTCTATTTCCAATCGTTTGATTCAAGCTGGAATCATGAGGTAACCATTTCCTATTGCATCAGCCCTGCTTGATGATATGACAAAGATCAACCGGGCTTGGCACACAAGAGAAGATCAAGTATCACCTTTTGTAGTCGGAATGACCAAGGAGCAAATTGAGAAAGGCCATGAACGTGATGCGAATATGGCCAAGATGATGACTTAGATGGACTTGCTAACAAAGCATGTCATGGGTGTGGGAACAAAAGTTGTAAACGCAGTTGCTATGAGCCCAGATCATGCTGCATTTGAAACCATGTACAACGAAGAAGTCCAATTTGTGTCGAATCAAATGGTGGGTTCTCGTCTGAGCTATCAAAAGCCTGGTGGGAATCAACGTTGGAATAAAGATCAAGGTAGTAATTGGAGAGACAATTGGGAGTGGCGTGATCAAGGAACCAATTGGAGAGAGGGTGAAAGAGATAGGTATGTGCCCCCACATGATCGTGTGAAGATTATCGAGCAAAAGGCTTATCCTGAAAATTTTAGAACTGAAGATATGCTTGCTCGTATTTTGAATAAGGTGGAAAGGTCAGACAAAGTACTCAAGGAGATGAAGGCTGATTTTTCTTCTTTAAATCAAACGGTCACTTCTCACTCAGCTTCAATTAAACATCTTGAGTCTCAAATAGTTCAAATTTACACTCAGCAGAATCAGAAGCCAATTGGTGCCCTTCCTAGTGACACCTTAGCCAAACCAAAGAACGAGAATGCTCAATGTATGGTGGTTGTGACTTGAAGTGGAAACGTTGTAGGTAGCGATGTAGTTGAGAACAATGGGGCTGAACGGAGTAAAAGTCCTCCTCTTGTGAATGATGAGGACGGTATTGAAGATGAGGTGAACAATTCAGGTAGAACCACTACCTTAAAGGGGGAGGATATGTCTATATCGGTTTCTCCCAAGCCGTTGCCCAAGATTAACCCTCCATTTCCACAGAGGCTGAAAAAAAATGACAATGCAAAACTCCGAAAGTTTCTTTCTATTTTCAAGTCTCTATAAATTAATCTCCCTTTAGTGGATGCACTACTAGAAATGCTGGAAAATGCAAAGTTTATGAAAGAATTGGTCACGAAGAAGGGAAGTTTGAACTTTGAAACTGTGGAGATATTGCATAGTTGTAGTGCTATTATGTGAAATGTGGTTGCGAAAAAAGATGATCCGGGAGCATTCACTATACCTTGCACTATTGGGATGTTCAAATTTGCTAAAGCGTTGTGTTATTTGGGGGCGAGTATTAATTTGATGCCATATGCTATTTTCAAACAACTTGGGCTAGGTGAGCCCAAATCTACCATAATGCGACTTCTCATGGCGGATTGTTCTATCAAGCGACCCATCGACGTTCTTTATGATATTCTTGTGAGGGTTGACAAATTTATTTTTCCGGTGGATTTTGTTATTCTTGATTGTGAGATAGATGTCGAGATCCCTATTAATCATCGTAGGCCATTCTTGGCTACCGGGAGAGCACTTGTTGATGTGGAAAGCGAAGACTTGAAGTTTAGAGTGAATGTGGAGGAAGTCACTTTTCATGTGTGTAAGGCCATGAAACAACCCAATGAAATCCATGTGGTGTCGGTTATTGACGTCATCGATGAAGCGGTAGCTAGTATTGGTGAATCATTAGCTGCTGTGATGTTGAACTATGACGGGGTACACATCAAAGATTATGATGAAGTAGTGGTTGCTCTATCGGGTTTAGGTTCTTGCTCAAAAGCCCCTTTGAAGATTGAAATTGATTTGAAGAATAGAGAAACTCCTCCCGTGAAGCCATCCATTGAAGCACCCCTGATAACGCTCAACCACACCTATCACGATTCTAAGTGTGGGTGGTCTCTATGCAAGTATAAACCCAATGAAGAGTTGGGGTCGATCCCATGAGGATCAATATGCATGGCGATTGAAGAGACAAAAAATTCACTAGCTACTAGTTTGAATCCGAAATTAAGGCTACAATTATAAAAATGAAGGAGGTTATCAAGTAAAATGCTATGATTGGGGGATGAGGATATTGAGGGACAAATCTATATCGAACAAGATTACCTAAGGGATTTGGGAATAGGAATCAATAAAAATCCATACGATCCATTGCACCTTAGAATCACGCAATATCAATCAATCATGGGTTATCTCATATATGCCTCGAAAACTAGATTATCTACCTAATCCTATCAAACATAGGCAAATATCTCTCAATTAGTTCTCACGAACCCAATAGAGTAACAACACAAGCAATCTGATTAATGGCAATGCAAGGATCTACTATTTCTAGTAATAATCCAATGAATGAGTTGCTAAACCTCAAATAATGCACCAATCAATCTTACCCAACCTCAATTAACTCTTGCAAGAAAAATCAAAGTAAATGGGCAAGTCCAAGGAGTGATCAATTCCAAAGGAAAGCAATTAAAGCATGAGATCAATTGGATAATCAAAAACCCATTTCATAAATGATAAAGTAATCAACTAAAAGCAAAAGCACAAGATAGAAATTGAAACCCAAATGTTGATTATCTCTAATTCAACATCCAAATCCACTATTCAATAATTAACACCTAAGATTCAACAATACGAAGCTAAGAGTCGAAGAAAAGTGAAAAATAATTACAACCCAAGCTCACAATCTTCACTCTAATGGTGTTTGTTGAGGAATCTTGATCTCAAAGCTAAGCCCAAGCCTCAATCCCCAAGGTCTTCTTCTCTATTCTCTTTGTTCAATATGGAATACCAAAGATTCAAAAGATTATTGATGTCCTCCAAAATTAGCAGTGAATCAGTGCATATGGTGAATTGGGGTCAAAAAGTGAATTTCCAGAACTGCCCAGACGTCAGTCACCTATTCTTCTCCGTGTTCGTGGAGCTCAGTGTAATCCTTCTCCATTTTCGCGGAGGACATCTGCGTTCGCGGTACTCATCCTGCATGTCCTCCGCGTTCGCGGAGGCTTCCTACATTGGCGGTACTCAACTTGCCTACACTCTGCATTCGTGGAGTCTTCCCGCATTCGCGGTTCAATGCCAGCTGGAACTCTGCGTTCATGCCCAACTCTCCGTGTTCGCGGAGAGCACTGCCAGCTCTAAAATCTTTGTTTTTAGCTTAATTTTGTCCCACTTTTCATTCTTTTTCATCAAAGCTCCTTTTTCACTATGTACCTGAAACACAACATTCAAAGGAAAATTAGTCTCTTTTTCTACTTAAGTATCACAAAATTATTAAGAAAAGGACTCCAAATGAGTGTAAATCACCCACTCATCAACACCCGAGCCTTGAATTAAAAGCTCTTCCTTCCCATCTTAGATATGTATTCTTGGGGGATGATTACCTTCTGAATGTGCTATATAATAATTTGGGCAACATCGATAGGAAGTCCCTCCATAATAGCACAAATCAACAAAGCTCTATGCGGAGACACATCAGTCTCATTCTTTTAAGTGATAACTCAGCTGCATATGATAGAAAGACAAGTATTGGCCTCGGTTGTGAACTCGGATGAGTCAATCCGATGGTTGTTATCGATCCATTTTTGCCTATGGCCATCATGCAAGTGCCTAACAAACCACTCTTGTCCTTCTTCCTTTGCTCTTGCCTTGTGTACATAATTATCAACATTGGGAAGGTCATAGTATGCATTGATCTTGGTGGGGTCAAAACAGACTTGTTTGCCTCGTACCGTGACTACCAAGTCATTGGCAAAGTTTGTTTCGGCGGCCTTTGCATAAAATTGATGCACCAATGTGTGATTAGCCTTGATAGGCTGAGTAACAAAAAATAACAACCAACTCATCTCCAAACGCACACAAAGCTTGGGCATGTGTTCTTGAAGATTGTCCAAAAGAATGCCCCTCTCCTTTGTAATATTGTTTTCTAGGAGGCGGTCATTTAATTGGTGGAATTTTGCGGAAAAAACTGCTCACGATCGAAGAATTATTCCCCAACAACATTTTCTCTCACATGTTCCTCAACTTGGTTAGCATTTGCGGCCATTTCTTTGCAAATAAATTACCTAAAATAAAATAAAACAAGGGAGGTAAGCGTAATATTGTAAATCACGAGGGAGGTGAGTGTTACGGAGTGAAACCCGTGAGGAGGTTTTTGAAATTATCCCCAAAAAAAAGATGTTTCATCTTCTTAAACCCCATATATATAGCAGCACTTAATTTTATTGAAAAGATTTTTTGGATAAAAATAGCAGCACATAAATATCATTTGAACAAATTTTTTCCTTTAATTATTTATTCTTTTCTTCTTTATTTTTCTTAATTATTCACCTTCATAACTGATATCTAATTACTTATTGCTAATCTTAATATCCATAGATTGCATATTTTTTATAGTCATAACTCCAAATATTTGAATTATAACTTTAAGATATCTTTTGATATTCTTCCATTTTTATTTATATAAATTCATTATTTTTGTTTTAAGAACTCCTACTCAAAAGTTATTATTTTTCATTCTATTGCTAAAGTAGTGAAGCACTGATATCATTCTTGCACCATTTTCATGTTTTTGTTTGATTCGATAAAGAGAGCTCTTGAATTTTGATTGGTCAAGGGAGAAGGTATCAACAGGAACTCGAAAAATTATGTACCGACTCTGTATTTTTTTCCTTCTAAATATTTATAAATCAAGTCTTATGAAGGATGTGTATGTTGATTTTTTTCTTTGTTCTTTTTTAAAAATGTTTTTATCTTTATTAAACTTCTTTAATTTAATTTTTTATGAATATCTAATTGTAGTAAATTAGTATTTTTATTTGGGCTCAAATTAGCAATTTATGACTTTATTGAAATTTTGCTAACTACTAATTAAAGTTCATAATTTACAGTTGGTTCCTCAAAAGAAATTAATTTTAAAAATTAAAGTATGTCACTCATTTGATCTTCCTTATAAAACTCTTAAAAAATTAATTTGAAATTGTTGCATTTCATTACTCATTATGCATGTATTTTTATAGAAGTTTAATCGTCCTAACAAATGTATAAAAATTTTCATGGGATACACAAGCAACGCACGTATCCAGAACAAGATTCAAACCCACGACCTGGTGAACATCAGTACTAAGCTACTATGCGAGTACAAGTCCCAAAAGTGGATCAAAAGTACATACTTTTCTTGAAAACAAAGGAATACCAAAAACTATATACATAAGGAGATAGGTCGAAGGTATAACATTCCCTTTTAGCTGATTTGAAAATGATTAGGTTGTACCATCAATCCCTTGCTGCAAATATTGGTGTAGTTATATTATTTAGCCACATCGTGATGCTAAAAGCATGCCCAATCTCACACATGTACATGTTTAATGTGCTTCTATGATATAAATTTGATTATATTTGAAATTTTCTATGGAGAATGGTTAGTGTTTTAACTAATTAGTCTATCTGGCATGTACCACCTCCGTCCTTCAACATATACATACACGCATCACAATAATAAAGAATAAAAAAAATGGTAGAACCCTATGTCAAGGTATGATCTCTAAGGGAGAATCTTAATAGCCTAGTTTGTAAGAGTTTGGTTCCCCAACTTCTAATCCCATTATGCTACACCCTAAATTTAAAAGAAAAAGAACAAAAAATGTATGATCACTGGCATTAAGTCTCCAAATAAGGGAAAAACACTTTTACTATGTAGCACCAGCTTTAAAAGACACATGTAACATAGATATGGGTAGTGAATTCAAGTTATTGCTTTGGCCATAACAATTATTAACATAGAAAGTGTTCATTGAAGTTCTTGTTAGGTAAATACTTACCTCATCTGAATCTGTCCAATGTCATTCAATGCATGTGTTATTGTGCATGTCAAACTCTTGTCCTTGTATGTTTGTAAGAGATCTCTTTTGAAGAAAATTGGCTAAATGAGCTATGTCTAGACAGTGTTTTGTCTGATGAATTTTATGTTTTTTCATGTGTAATTATGCTAAAGAAGATTTAAAAGTCACTTTTCATGTCTATATATGTATGCATAGAAATGTCTTTTGGAGTTTTACCCCGTTACTCATAGTTTTTGAATGTTCATTGGAAGAAACTAAATCATCAAGCGAGACCACCAGAAACTTTCCAGTTTTTTCATCTTCAACAACCAGTGTTATTGAAACTACTCCGACCACTTCTCATAGAAGCAGGGAACTGGTAATGGTTTCTCAGCCTCGAAACTTTTCTTTTAATGAGCTGAGTTTTGTGACAAGGAACTTCATACGTGAAT
This sequence comes from Solanum appendiculatum, assembly GCA_018342035.1. NCBI lineage: Eukaryota > Viridiplantae > Streptophyta > Magnoliopsida > Solanales > Solanaceae > Solanum > Solanum appendiculatum. The sequence goes on from JAGDQO010000538.1 coordinate 1,695,022, forward strand.
ATCTCTTTGGAGTGGGCAGTTTTGGTTCTGTTTACTAGGGTTGGATTATTAAAAGTGGAAGTTCACTAGTGAAACCTGTCACCAGGCATGGTGTTTCAGTGAGGACTCTAAATAGACATGGACTTTAGGGTCATATGGAGTGGCTTGTATATTTCAAATTTTTGTCTTCATTTGCTAGAATGTAAATTTGATATTGTAAGTTTTTATACATGTCAATTTACTAGTTATCTCCTGTCATAGGCTGAAGCAAACTTTCTTCGTAATCTCTACAGTAAAAATTTAGTTGAGTTAGTAGGATATTGCATGGAAGGCGATCATAGTCTAATCGTCAACGAGTTTATGGTTCATGGAAGTTTAGTGAATCATTTTTTCAAAAGTATGTTATGCTTGTCCTCTTTTATATGTTTTGCTTTACAATTAGCTTTTTCTTTGTATATTTCCTACATAATAGAATTTGTTGCATATAGATTCTTTATTGGGTTGCACTCGTGGTTAAATTGTTAAATATAACACCCCACTCAAAAATTATAGGATTGCATTAAGCATTTTGGAAAATTTTAAATAAAAAGTGTATAAATTTAGGCGAATAGTGTAATTGTTTATACATAGAAACAAAACAAAAGTCAAAAGTATAGATGTTATGGAAGCTTATCAAATCTCCCTCTTTACAAAAAGATAGTCCTATTTCTTCTAATGATGTTCCAAATTAATATTCACTTATGTAACACCCCACAACTTCTAGGGAAAGAATTGTACCATCCTCCGTATGTATATAAGCCCAAAATTAATGATTTCTAAGTTGTAAAGATATGTTAAGGTCCTTTACTAAGTGTAGTAAGTGTATAAGATGTGCTTTTGGGTCGTAAGGTACCTCAAACACCAAGCCAAGTTCAAAGCATTTCTATTGGCTAAGTTTTAGAATGAGTTCATATTAAGGTCAACTTTAAACGATTATATCTCTCAGAATATAATGAATTAGGTTGCCCATGACCTATCAAATTAAATGTCTATGAGTCTTCTTTTCAATGCAACCAAGTTTGCTTAATTTCGATTTCGGAGTAAAATGTTATGATCGTTTTACCAGACACTACCACAATAGAGTTTTTCATAGTCAGTGCCTACAATCCTCATCTACGAGTCATAGATTGAAGAACAACCCATACTGTTCACTCGTGGAAAATAATATTGAAAGTTAGTTTTTGGGCCATTTCCTATGGACCCAATTATGGGTCGTAGAAGCATCTACGGGCCGTAGTGTGACTTCCACGGATAGGATCTACCATCCATAAATAAAACCACAAACCATAGATGGCCTCGTTGAAGATTTCCAACAACTTTTTAATGGGGATTTTTTAGTCTTTTTCCACTTTTCCTAAGTCTAACCAATGAAATTACGCATATCCAAAAAGGGTTTTCACTCTCAAGACTCAAGTCCTACACTCTTAACTCCCTCAAACTCACAAAGTACCGTAAGTAAGACAGATGCTGGGTTTTAATTCTTTCAAGGAAGTTCTTCTTTCAAATCTCAATCTCTCGGGTATTTGAGGCTTCAACGAGAGTATCCGTTCACTCTTATGCCTAAAGTATTTTGATTCTCAAGAATTTTACAAGATTGTTAGAAGTAAAGTTAGGTTTTTTATGAAATTATGGTCTTTCCTTAATAAGTTATGTTTTCATTGTTTCACTTTGGATTTGAAACCTAATGGTACCCATTTACCCTAATTTTTATGTCATTCAAACCCTTATGACTTTTATGCATGAAAACAAGCATGATATGAATTACAACATAAATACAGGTTATTTTAAGATATGACTTTTGAGCTTAGCCTCATATATGATTCAAGATGATAAGTGTTTTTCATACCTATGAGCATTATATGAATATATGTTGTTTTGGGAGGTCTATTCTGTACTGAGAGGATGCAGGTTTAGAAATTCCAAGTCCCATAACTACACGCCAACATAGGATTACGATTCATCACTTTGTCGGTTGACCTTCTAGCCCTGATAGGCTCTGATTAGTTGATCCACATATGATAAGATATGTTTCTATACGCTAGCAAGGTATAGGGTAGCCAATCCAAAAGGATTATAAATTGCGCATCATGAGCTCAAATGACATATGTCGATTACAAGAAACTCCCTGATTATGCATTTATGATGTGTTTTTAGACTACACGATTCCTTCTAAATATGCTATTATATATGTATGATTATGCAAGCTATTGAAAAGTCTCAACTATATGTATATGTACTTTTGGAAGAGATTTTTAATATACTTATTCAGGGACTCCAACTACCTTCCTTGTTAGATCTTCTCCATTCATATGATCTTGGAAATTTAATTTCACAGTCTTGTTCATGATTATTTGAATTATTATGCTACTGTCCCCCTTACTTACTCAACTGATTTCACAAATTGATGCATACATTTCCTTACACTGCATCTTTTTATTATGTAGATTCTGGTGTTCGCACTGAGATTCGGGGGTAGTGAGGTTGCAGCACTCCATGTTAGTTTTTGGTGAGCACTTCTCATTTGAAGACTCCATTGCTTTAAACTATCAAACTCTTTTCCTTATGTTGTCTTTGTTTTGAGGTAGCTGGGGCCATGTCCCAGTAGACTTATATTTTCATTCTAAAGTAGCAGAGGCTTTATTTAGACATTAGCAATGTAGACTCATGGAGTTTATTAAACTTTTTACTAAACATGTGTTTTAGGTTCCGCAATAGTTTTAAAATATGCCTGATATGTTAAGTCAAGGGTTAGCTCGAGATCATTCGTGGTCCTAGGTACCGTAACTCAACTGGGTCTAGACTTGGGTCGCTACAACTTAATAGGAATAGTGTTATACTTTTGATTGATATATGTTAGTAGATTTAATGGTTGGTGGTGATAGTCACTCAATGAGGGGAGTTTCTACCTATAAGACACGCATTTAAGAACTCTTTTTCCCAATTTAAAATTATAATATTAATATGTGTATAAAGAAAAGAGAAAAGGGTACCATTTCAGAAGGAAAAAAGGTAAGCAGTTTAGGGAAAAGGGAAAAACAAGAAGGAAAGGGAGAGTAGAAAGGATTCCGTCTAAACCATCATTCATGTCTAACAACTAATCCATTCAATAGTCCTAACAATTCAATACTTAATGTTATTAAAAATTCCAGCTTTTAGAGTCACCAAATAATTCAACTATTAATTATCTTCCCTTTTCAAGAGTCCTAGCTCTAACATTTTTATATAATTGGGTGTAAGCTTTCCTTGTTCTGTTTTTTAAGTAGATCCCCATTACTGAATAATTTATTGGGTGTAAGCAATCATTTGTTTGTCAGTTTCTTTGTGATTTCTGGGTGTCCGATTCAGAACCTTTCTTCTGCTTCCAAAACCATGAAGGTATAAGCTTCAAGGTCTTGTTTCTTGTAAATGTGGTTTTTCACAAAGGCATATCAACATCAGATGAATACTAAATTCTTTTCTTTGCGTAAATATGCTGCACTAAAAAGGCATGTCAATGATGCTATTCAAAATTAAGAATGTGTCCATAGATGGGCGTCAAATAATCCTTACATTATCAACAGAACTGGACATATGGATGATGTTTTAGAGGTTAGAACGTTGGTTATTACCCCCAACCAGAGCATACTTTCTTCAGCCAACTATGGATCTATCCAATACAGTCCTCAGAACATATGAACATGTTTCAGACGATTTTGGCCAGTTACTTTCATGAATGAGTGCATGCAGAACATGAATAGGATGGTTCTGACATACTATGCTATTACCATTGTGAGAGAAATTACATCAAATTCTAATCCCTTGAGAACCTCAATCTTCCAAAGGGTAAAAAATATTCTGAGTAATGAATTTTATCTCTGTGGTCGAAAGTACTCCTTTTTAATGTTCTCAGCTTACCAGCTGAGGGATCGTTTGCACATGATCATACCCAACCTGAATGCAGACTAACATTTTGCATACTTTGTGAAACATTCGATATTTTGTTGAGATGAGAAAGAAAGACATGAACATATGTGCACCTCTTGGATTTTCGCCTGGGGTTACTACTTGATCCAAAAGGTGAACAAATAGTCATGTTCTTCTTTCTCATCTCAGCAACACATCAACTGTACCACAAAGTATGTGAAATGCTAATATCATTCAACTAGGGTAAGATCAAGTGCAAGCGATCCCTCAAATTGTTAGCCAAGAATGCCAAATTGGAGCATGTTCGACCACATAGATAAAATCCATTACTTACAATACCTTTCACCCTTTAAAAGATTGCAGTTCTCTAGGGATTAGATATTGATGTAATTTCTCTCACAATGGTAGCAACATTGTATGTGAGAACCTTCCTATTAAAGTTACGCATTCACTCAACCATGAAAGTAACTCGTAAAAAATTATTTGAAACATGTTTATACTTTCTTAGGACTCTGTTGGATAGGTTCATAATTGGCGGAGGACAGTATACTTCAGTTGGGCGTAATAGCCAACCTTCAAACCTCTACAACATCATTAGATTGCTTCGTTCTCTCAAGAAGGATAGGATTATTTGACACACATCTATGTACATATTCTAAGTTTTGAATAGCATCATTGACATGCCTTTATTAAAAATGATATGCTTTAATGCAGCTAAACTAAGCAAAGAAAAGAATTAAATAGTCATTTGATGCTGATTAATTATGCCTTTGTGTAAAACCACATTTACCATAAAACAAACCTTAAAGCTTATTACTTCATGGTTTTTGAAACAAATGAAAGGTTCTGACGCGGACACCCCAAAATCCAAAGAAACTGACCAACAACGATTGCTAACACCCAATGAACTACTGTAAGGTGATTTGTTGCAGGGAATTACTTGAAATAGTCACACAAGCTTGAGATTATGAGACATAGAGGTAAAAACTTTCCTCAAAGGAACATAAAGACAAAAGTATTTCTCGATTGTTACAGTGAGTGAAAGGGACGATGGAGGAAGAGAGAGAAGATGGGGATGCGGCTAGTTGATTGAGCAGATAGAATTAGGGTTGCATTAGGTAAGTGCTTATTGTTTTGGGATGAATTGATAGATGATTTTGGCCTTTTGGGTTTATAGTTTGGGCTTCTTAAAAGAGAGGAATGGGCCAATGTTCTTTTCCTTAATTCATTTGGGCTTCTATTTAATAACTAGTCCAATTTCTATAATTAATATGTAACAAATTAAAACTAATATTACAACTCTTTGTTAATTATTTAAAATATATGTAAACATAAATATTATACCAAATTAATTTAATAAGTATCACACTTGAAATAAAGTGACGATAATCAATTATTTTAAAACAAGGTGATGTGATTGTACTAACTTCTAAAAAATGTAATTTTATTAGGAATTATAAAAAAGTTGACAACGATAGTTTAATAATAATAGTAATAGTAATAATAATAGTAATAGTAATAGTAATAGTAATAGTAGTATTAGTAGTAGTAATAGTAATAGTAATAGTAATAGTACTAGCTAGTAGTAGTAATAATAATAGTAATAGTAATAGTAATATTAATAGTAATAGCAGTAGTAATAGTGATAGTGATAGTAATAGTAATAATAATAGTAATAGTAATAGTAATAATAATAATAGTAATATTAATAGTAATAGTAATAGTAATAATAATAGTAATAATAATAATTGATGATGATTGTAACCCCACGGATTCGGAAAGAACGAAAAATTACAACTTTTGAAAACTTCAGTGATCTACTACTTGACCTTCTAACCGTTGGTTGTCTTACCAACAGTAGGTCAAGAGGGGTAGGAGTCGTAGGTGGGTCTGCCTAGTGGGAAAATATTTGAAAAAATGATTTTGGGTGACCTACTACATGACCTATGGTCAGTAGGTGGACCTACCAACCGTATGTCAAGTAGTAGGTTGGGCAAGTAGGTGGAAATTGTTAAAATTTAGGGGGCTTAGGCAGTGTGACCTACGGCTGGTCACCTACGGACTGTAGGTTGACCTACCAACCGTAGGTCATGTAGTAGGTAGGGCAGCCGGCCAAATTTTTTAAGGGGTCCTTTGGTCTTTTCACCTAATGGCCTATTTACTAATCTAGGTCGGTTCCTTCATCTCCTAACACTTTATAAGCCTTTTTAATTCTAAAATCTACCGTTCCAAATCACTTTACAAGTTTCCAAAACTCTCCTCTCTCAAATAATTCTCTCTCTAGAAATTAGAAGAAGAAGAAGAGGGCAAGCTAGGGTTCAAGATATCAAGTTTTTCTTTATCAATTGCTTAAGGAATTGGGACTCTAAGGTATGATACTGTTCATCCATGGAGCCCTTTCCTCCATGGAATCCCTAAAATCTCAAATTTTCAAGTTAGAAGTTCTCAATTGAAAATGGAGTTTTCTTCCATGTCATGGGTTCCTTGCAGTGTTGATTTAATTGATTGATTTATGAAATTTTAAGTATAAATTCATTTGAATTTCATGAATTTGAATGAATCCCGATGAACCCATGCCTTATTCCCAAATTTCAAAATTAGGAATGTGTTGATGGGTTGAATTGTGAAGACATGAATTTCATGAAGTGTATATGAACCTATGTATGAATTATGATTCCTAAGCTAAAACTTTTCATGATGAGATTATGAATGACCTAAGGATGGTTTTATGAAAGTAAGCATGCTCAATCAAAAACTATGAGTTTCCTCTATTATGGTCAAATTGCCTTGTTTATGATTTTCCAAGCATGAGTTTGTATTGAATAACAGATTTAAGAGGAATTCTCATGAACCTATGTGAACCCTATGTTTTTTAAGTGATGAGCATGATGAACTATGCAAAGAGGAAGTTTATGAAATCATGCATGTCTCATATGGAGCTAATGATGAAATAAGGGTGCTTTGAGATTGAAGCATCAAAGTTTATGATATGTTGATGTTGTTGTTGAGTTGTGAAAGGAATTCTCACATATTACTTAGCCCATGAATGTGAAAGGTTTTCTCACATGTAATGATTCAGAACTCGTTGAAAGTCTTGCTCAACTAAATTTTAATTGATGATTAAAGAGCTATTCTAATGAAGGGAGAAGAGGCGATCACTCATGTTTCCTATTGTAGACAATAGGCGACTATCGATGTCTACTTATGATAGTTGAGCTATGTCTAATCCGTGGGAATTATGCTTAGCACCGAGTGGACAAGTGGGGATTACCCATGTCCAATAAACTATGTGCCACCATAGGATGATGGTCTATGATAGACATTAGTTAGTGGATCCACGTAAGATATATGTTAAGGGTCCGACCTTGGCAAGTAGGATGGCCCTATTGGTGTGGGGTTAGACACCGGATTCCATGGTTCTAGCTCACACGGTCTTACATGTCTGTTAAGGCTACTTCCCACAAACAATGAACTAAAGCGCTTTTAAGATATTTCTAAAGTAAAGTAAAGATATTTAGCTTGCTTTGACCATGGTTTATGACTTATGTTTCTAACCTCTTTCATGTTTTAGCTTGGTCATTGCATGTCATGAAAACGGTCCGTTTTAGCATGTTTTAAGTGATTTTTAGCATTGCTATCATACTTGGTACCTGATTGTACTAACACATACTCTTGCCTACATTCACTTGTTAATGTAGGACTTGGTAATTCTTCTCATTCCGCTCGTTGCTAGTGAATACGTATGGATTTGAAGACTTGGAGAGTCCTTATTCATTTGATGTCACGTCTCGAGGCTACCCACTAGGCGTGACACGGTGCTTAGTGTCACGAGTGACCCCAAGCTAACCCTGAGCCTTGCATATCATAAGCATACTGAAATATGACTAAGTGAGTGGAAACATAACTATAAAGTAATAAATACTAAAAGAAACTTCAGGTGAGAATATAACTTAACATCATATGGGAAAGAACCCAAAACAACTGAATACTAACTCTATGTCTGAAAGCCTCTAAAACTGATGAGCTGCTAGGACATGTCCCTAGCTAACTCTGTAAATACTCAAAGACTGATAATAGACTGGCTAAACTAAATGCATAAAGATATGTCCTCGAACTATGAGGACTCACCACTGAAGCTGCTGAGTACGAACTGGAAATCGAGCAAAGTGCGGTCTGGATGCTGAGCGCTTGAACCTACATCATAAAATGATGTAGCGCAAAAGTATGCGTCAGCACTTTGAATGTACTGAGCATGCAGGATATGCAAGCTGACTAAATATATTTAAACATGCTAAAAATACTGGTCAAGTGTGTAACCTGAGCTGAATTGAAGAACATAGGCCCAAGATACAATAATGCATAAAAACTAGAGTGCAAGAGTAAACTAAAAACATACTAAAAAAACTAAGTAAACAAAAGGCCTGAAGTACCTTACTGAAGCTAATACTGTGGGAGAGTTTATTAATCGACATAAACCACATGGAGTTCGATGTATACGCCCCATCAAGAGGACCCAATATATCTTGCCAGTGTATAAAGTCATGATTGTGGCGTGATCACTAAAACTAATGCCCAACAGAGGGGACTTATAAACCTACGGGGGCACATAGTTCTAGGACTTGTGGGTACGCTGAACCCTAGTCCAATTCGGTGCTAAACACTACTCCAAAATTGAATACTAGAGCTCATTTTAACTGTAGTCCTGAATTCATGACGCAAAACTAAATTGATCTGAAAATGATTTCTGAGATAAATTGTGGACAGAAACTAACTAAATTCTATTCGAAAACTGAATTCTACCACCCTAAGCTACATTCTGGAGAAAAGTCAATTCATGTGAAAATACTACAATTTCATGCTAAGTTTCCCGTTTTCACATTTCCATAAGAATTCATGCAACTCATTTAAACAATTATAGAGTTTAAGTAGAAATCACAGAAATTAAATGGGATAATGAATCCGCATAGTTGGGCAAGAACCCTAGTTTCATAGATCATGATAATCAAGAAAAACAGACTGAAGTTTTTTTCATAAGGGAAAAAAAACCTTTACTGAATACCCACATACCTGGTACTTGAAAATCCCTGTGAGAAATCTGAAGTTTATACTTGGAGGAGAGAACCCTAGCTTTGGAAATTTGAGAAACGCTCTTTTTCTTCTTGTAATTGACTTGAGAGGAAACTGATTTGGTTTAGGTTGTTTTTTACTATATTACTAGGCTTAGACGGAGTAAAACGACATAGTTTAGGCATCAAACGACGTAGTTTAAGTGCCCAACGCATCAGGGAAAAGACCAAATTGACTCTGACTTAAAGCTGCCGAAGTGACTTTAAGACAGGCTTCACGGGCCATCTAGAGCACCACGACCCGTCAAGTGGGTCATGAAGATTTCTCAGCCTGACAGCGCTTCACTAAAATGGTCATAACCTTTTACTCCAAACTTTAATTGGAGCAAACTCGGTGGTGCTAGAACGAGGACTCAAAGACCGTTAATTAGTTATGGGCCACCTAATTCATTTTGTGCTAAGAGATATGATTGTTTGAATTTGAACCAAAAGCACAAAGCCTGAGAAGCCTCTTTCACGTGCCGCTTCACGGCTCGTGTGAAGCTCCACGGGCCGTTTAGGCTACCGTGGTCCTTCACAGTGGCTTGGGAGTAGTTGCCTTCTTTCTCGGGCCATTCCCCGGCTCGTGTGAAGTTCTACGGACCATCTAGTGGTTCGTGGTCCTTCATAGTGGCCTTGGGTGATAACTCACTGTCTGGGTGCAACTCCATGAGCAAGGTGATGGGTCGTGGTCCTCTTCACGGCCTGTGGTCCCGTTCGTAGTTTGCCTTTCTCTCTTTTTCATTCCTTTCACAAAGTCCGAGGTGTTACAATATCTCCCCTTTGGAATCATTCGTTCTCGAATGAAGACTAAGCAGGCTGAATTTTGAGGGAAAGAGCTGCAATCCCTACCAACTGAGTACTAGAAATATACATCTAACTGAATTGTGTTTCGTGAACATGTAAATATGTTTAAATGCACGGATAACTGGGGGGACAAGATACCGAAAATGAATTACGCAAGAGTAAACTGAGAGACTGTAGAGGAAATATTACCTCAAGATGAAACTGAATCGGAGGGAAAAAGATGAGGACACTTGGCTTCCATGGTGGCTTCTGCTTCCCAAGTAGCTCTCTCAACGGACTGATTCCTCCACAAAACCTTTACTAAAGCGGCTTCCTTATTCTTCAACCTACGAACCTGACGGTCAAGAATCTCAACTGGAACCTCTTCATAGGTGAGGCTATCCTTTACAGCCACACTCTCTAAAGGTACTAGTGACGCCGAATCACCCACACACTTCTTCAACAAGGAAATGTGAAAGACTGGATGTACCGCTGCTAGTTCAGCTGGCAACTCTAACTCATAAGCGACATTATCAACCCTTCTCTGGATTCTGTACGGACCTACATACCTAGAACTGAGCTTTCCTTTCCTGCCAAATCTCATCACCCCTTCATGGGTGACCCATTTAGGAAAACCCAATCATCAATTTCAAAGTCTAAGTCCCTCTTCCTTACATCTGCATAGGACTTCTGATGACTCTGAGCTGTCTTTAGTCTATCTCTGCTGAGCTGAACTTTCTCCGTAGACTCATGAACAAAATTTGGCCCAACCAAGGCTGCTTCACCTAATTCGAACCAACCAACCGGATTCCTGCATCTAAGCCCATACAGTGACTCATATGGGGCCATCTGAATACTGGAATGAAAGTTATTATTATAGGCGAACTCTATGAGAGGTAAGTGATAATTCCAACTACCCTTGAAGTCGATCACGTAAGCTCTCAACATGTCCTCTAAGGTATGAATGGTACACTCTGCCTGACCATCCGTCTGCTGATGAAATGTTGTACTGAGATTCACCTGAGTATCAAGACCTTTCTGAATTAATCTCTAGAAATGAGAGGTAAACTGAGGACCTCTATCTGAAATGATAATAGACAAAGGAATACCATGCAACCTGAATATTTCCTTGATGTAGAGTCTGGCGTAGTTCTCCGCTGAATCTGTAGTCTTAACTGCCAAGAAGTGAGCTGACTTAGTGACTCTGTCCACTATTACCCAAATGGAGTCATGCTGTCTGTGAGTACGAGGTAAACCCGTAATGAAATCCATATTTACCACTTCCCACTTCCAGGTAGGAATGCTAATCTCCTGAGTCACACCTCCTGGTTTCTGGTGTTCTACTTTAACTAGCTGACAGTTGGAACATAAAGCCATAAAATCTGCGATGTCCCTCTTCATGTCGTTCCACCAATAAACTTCCTGTAGATCACGGTACATTTTAGTGGCACCCGGATGGATAGAATATCTAGAATTATGAGCTTCTGTAAGGATCTGTTGCCTCAACTCACCCATATTAGGGACACATAAGCGACCCTAGTAACAAAGAACACCATCTCCCCCATGGCAGAAAACCCCGACTCTCTGCTCATGTACTGCGCCTTTCAACTGAAGTAATAGAGGATCACTTCTTGTTTCTCCTTAACCTCCACTACCAATGAAAATTTTGACCCATTCTGAACTATCACACCACCATCTGACGTGTCCATAAGGCAAACTCCTAAGCAAGTAAGCCGGTGAACATCTTTGGCTAATTCTTTCTTCTCTTCCTCAACATGTGCTACACTACCCATGGATAATCTGCTGAGGGTGTCAGACACTGCATTGCCTTACACGGATGGTAGAGCACATTCATGGCATAGTCTTTGAGGAATTCTAGCCATCTCCTCTGACAAAGATTCAACTCTTTCTTGGTGAACACATACTGGAGGATCTTAGATCTGTGAACATATCAACATGAACACCATACAAATAGGGTCTCCAAATCTTTAGGGCGAACACTACGGCTGCAAGCTTGAGGTCATAAGTCGGGTAGTTCTTCTCATGGACCTTAAGCTGTCTAGAAGCATAAGCTATGAACTTACCCTTCTGCATCAACACAAAACCCAGGCTGACCCTGGATGCATCACAATAAACCACATAACCATCTGAACCCTCTGGTAGAGTCAAGACAGGAGCTGTAGTCAACCTGGTCTTCAGTTCTAAGAAGATTTTCTCATACTCATCTTACCACTTAAATATGACCTTCTTTCGAGTTAACTTGGTCAATGGGGAAGCTATAGATGAAAATCGTTCTACAAACCTTCTGTAGTAACCGGCAAAACCCAAGAAACTTCTGATATCAGTCAGAGAGGTGGGTCTTGGCCAGTGCTTTACTACCTCAATTTTCTGAGAATCCACTTGGATCCCTTCGCTGGATACCACATGACCAAGGAAAGCGACCGACTGTAACCAGAATTCAAAATTGCTGAACTTAGCGAATAACTGGTTATCTTTGAGGGTCTGCAGAACCACTCTCAGATGAGTCGCATGCTCTTTCTCATTCCGGGAATAAACGAGGATATCATCAATAAAGATGATCATGAACAAGTTCAAATACGTCTTGAACACCCTGTTCATTAAGTCCATGAAAACTGTAGGAGCCTTTGTTAGTCAAAAATATAACTACAAATTCATAGTGACTATACCGAGTCCTGAAGGGTGTCTTTTGGATGTCACTATCTCTGACTCTCAGCTGATGATAGCCAGATCTGAGGTCTATCTTAAAAATTAAACTAGCACCCTGAAGCTGGTCGAACAAGTCATCAATCCTTGGGATGGGATATCTATTCTTGATTGTGACTTTGTTCAACTGACGATAGTCAATGCACATCCTGAGGGAACCATCTTTCTTATGCATGAACAACACTAGAGCACACCATGGAGAGATACTGGGTCTGATAAAGCCCTTATCTAGAAGGTCTTTCAATTGTTCTTTCAGTTCCTTAAGCTCTGCTAGAGCCATTCTGTAAGGACGAATTGAAATAGGATGGGTACCTGAAAGGAGATCTATTCCGAAGTCAATTTCTCTTTCGGGAGGAACTCCGGGAATATCTTCTAGAAACACTTTAGGACACTCATTCACCATTGGGACTGACTCAAGAGTTGGGGTTTCAGAGTTTGAGTCCCGAACCTGAACAAGATGTTAAATATACCCTTTGGAAATCATTTTCTGGCCTTGAGGTAAGAGATAAATCGACTTGCAGGCACTGGGTTACTGCCTTTCCACTCTAAGACTGGCTCGTTTGGAAACTGAAATCGAACGATCCTAGTTATACAATGGACTGAGGCATAACAGTAATGTAACTAATCCATGCCAAGAGTGATATCAAAATCTATCATTTCTAACTCTACAAGGTCTGTTGAGGTGACTTTCTGGGAAACAGTAACAGGGCAATTTCTGTATACCCGTCTAGCTATAACTGGGTCACTAACTTGAGTAGAGACTGAGAAGGGTTCTGAGAGAGTTTCTGGAGTGACACCAAATTTTACTGTTATATGAGGAGTTACAAAAGAAAGTGTAGCCCTTGGATCTAGCAATGCATAAACATCTAAATGAAGGACTTGTAACGTACTAGTGACTACATCAGGAGAGGCTTCCTAGTCCTGGCGAGCCTGAAGAGCATACAACCTGTTCTGGCGCTGACTACCACCTGTACCAGATGAGGCACCCTGATGAGTGGAGCGACCTACTAGAGCTACTGAAGTTGTTGGCTAAGCCTTGTTACCTCCTTGACCCTGCCTGGCAGATGGGCATTCCTTCAACCTATGCCAAAGCTGACCGCACCCAAAGCACCCCACTCTGCCAGCAAGACTCTCGCCCGGATGCTTCTTACCACACTTTGGGCAAGATGGAAAAGCCCGATTACCTGAAACACTCCTGCGAGACTTAGAGCCTGATGCACGCCTTTTTTGATCCTATCGAAACCTAGGGGGCGGAGCGCTAGCTGATGAAGGTGTTGGGGCTATAGACTTCTGCTGAAACTGTGAGCGACTTCCACCGCCCGACCTCTGCTGAGAATATTTATAGTTGCCTGTTCTAGCCTTTTTGTTATCCTTAGCCATTTCCTTGAGCTTATCTCCCTCAACCTGTTGAGCTGGTTCATTAGTCTTGAGACATCCATATCCCCTAATAACAAAGCATTCCTGCACTCGATCTTACCATCTCGGATACTCCAAACAAGAACTTGCTTATTTGTGCTCTCAGATCGGCAACCATATGTGGAAAATACCTGGAGAGCTTTGTGAACTTTAGCCCATATTCTTGGACTGATATCGAACACTGCCTCAAGTTCATAAACTCCTGAGACTTAGCCTCCCTCAACTCTATCGGGAAGAACTTGTCTAGAAAAGCTCCACTAAAACAATCCCACGTCATAGGAGTTGCATCTGAACCCCTGTAGTCCTTCCACTGCGTGAACCAAATTTGAGCCACATCCTTAAGTTTGTAGGATGCCAGCTCAATACTCTCAGTACCGGTCACTTACATTACCTCAAGGATCTTCTTGATCTCATCAATGAAGTTCTGTGGGTCCTAACAAACCTTTGACCCTAGAAAGTCTGGCGGATATATATGAATAAAGTCTCGAACCCTAGCTGTAGCTGATCCACCAGTGTGGTTTGCAGGAACTGGGGCCTGCTAATTGTTCTGGTTGGCTACGGTCTGAGCCAACATCTGAATCGTAGTACAAAACTCTGCATTCGTAACCTCATGGTTCGGGACTAGAGGAACTGCATTCGCATTTCGTGCGTTAGCATTTCGTGTGTTAGCTCTACGAGGAGGCATGATCTGAAACACATAACGATGGATTAGAAGGGAGAAGTTGAATCACAATACAACGCACGATAAAGATAGCGAAGGAAGTGAAGTTTTTCTTAAAACAGTTCGTAGCCTCTCCCTCATAGGTGTAGCACGCTTCACACTCATGAAAGAGACTCTACTTAGTGTGACTTTCATACACCCTAGGACTCTTGAACATGATGCTCTAATACCAAGTTTTTCATTCCTCGAGGCTACCCCCTAGGCGCGACACGGTGCTTAGTGTCACGAGTGACCCCAAGCTAACCCTGAGTATGGAATATCATAAGCATACTGAAATATGACTAAGTGAGCGGAAACATAACTATAAAGTGATCAATACTAAAAGAAACTTCAGGTGAGAATTTAACTGAACATCTTATGGGAAACAACCCAAAACAACTGAATACTAACTCTATGTCTGAAATCCTCTAAACCTGAAGAGCTGCTGGGACAAGTCCCTAGCAAACTCTGTAAATACTAAAAGACTGATAATAAACTGACTAAACTAAAAGGATAAAGAAATGTCTTCGGACTATGAAGACTCACCACTGAAGCTGCTGAGTACAAACTGGAAATCGAGCTAAGCGTGGTGTAGATGCAGAGCGCCTGATCCTACATCATAAAACGATGTAGCGCAAAAGTATGTGTCAATACTTTGAATATACTGAGCATGCAGGATATGTAAGCTGACTAAATATATTTAAACATGCTAAAAATATTTGTCAAGTGTGTAACCTGAGCTGAACTGAAGTACATAGGCCCAAGGTACAATAATGCATAAAAACTAGAGTGCAAGAGTAAACTGAAAAAATACTAAAAAAAATAGAGTAAACATAAGGCCTGAAGTACCTTCCTGAAGCTAAAACTGTGGGAGAGTTTATTAACTGGCATAAACCACATGAGCTAAACGTGGAGTTCGATGTATACGCCTCATCGAGAGGACCCAATATACCTTGCAGGGTATAAAGGCATGATTGTGGCATGATCACTAAAATGGATACCCAATAAAGGGGACTTATAAACCTACGGGGGCACGTAGTTCTCGGAATTGAGGGTACACTGAACTATAGTCCAACTCGGTGCTAAACACTACTCCCAAACTGAATACTAGAGCTCATTTTAACTGTAGTCTTGAATTCATGACAAATAACTAAACTGATCTGAAAATGATTTCTGAGATAAACTGTGGACAGAAAGTAACTAAATTCTATTATAAAACTGAATACTAGCACCCTAGGCTACATTCTGGAGAAAAGCCAATTCATGTGAAAATACTACAATTTCATGCTAAGTTTCTCGTTTTAAAATTTCCATAAGAATTCATGCAACTCATTTAAACAATTATAGAATTTAAGTAGAAATAACAGAAATTAAATGGGATAATGAATATGCATAGTTGGGCAAGAACCCTAGTTTCATCGATCATAATAATCAAGAAAAAGGAATTGAATTTTCCGGCATAAGGGCAAACAAAACTCTTACGGAATACCAACATACCTGGTACTTGAAAATCCCTGTGAGAAATCTGAAGTTTACGCTTGAAGGAGAGAACCCTAGGCTTTGAAATTGGAGAAACGCTCATTTTCTGCTTGGAATTTACTTGAGCGGAAACTGATTTGGTTTAGGTAGTTTTTGACTAAATTACTAGGCTTAGATTGAGTAAAACGACGTAGTTGAGGCATCAAACGGCGTAGTTTAAGTGCCCAACACATAGGGGAAAAGACCAATATGACCTTGACTTAAATCTTTCGAAGTGACTTCGAGACAGGCTTCACGGGCAGTCGAGAGCACCACGGCCCATCAAGTGAGTCGTGAAGATTTCTCAACCTGAAAGCGCTTAACTAAAATAGGCATAACATTTTACTCCGAAATTCAAATGGAGCAAACTCAGTGGCGTTGGAAAGAGAACTCAAAGACTTTTAATTTGATAGGTATGGGCCACCTATATCATTTTGTGCTAAGAGATATGATTGTTTGAAGTTTAACCAAAAATTCAAAGCCTTACAAGCCTCTTTCACGAGCCGCTTCACAGCTCGTGTAAACCTCCACGGGCCGTTTAGGATACCATGGTCCTTCAGAGTGGCTTGGGAGTAGTTGCCTTATTTCACGGGCCACTCCACGGCTCGTGTGAAGTTCCACGGACCGTCTAGTGGTTCGTGGTCCTTCACAGTGGCCTTGGGTAAGACCCCACTGTCTAGGTGCAACTTCACGAGCCCGTGGTCCCTTTCGTGGTCCTCTTCACGGCCCGTGGTCCCTTTTGTGGTTCGCCTTTCTCTCTTTTTCATTCCTTTCACGAAGTCCGAGGTGTTACTTTCGAGGACGCATCGTTGTTGTTCTTTTAAGTTCTTTCATTTTGACATTGTATTGGGTTATGTCCCAACGTTATTTTCATCCTTATGCTACATTGGCTTTGAGACACTTCATGTAGACTTCCGCTACTTTTATCAAACTCTTATGATTTGAACTTTATTTTTATACTGATTTCTATTATCTTTTCTATGTATGCTAAGTGGCTTGTATGAGGCCTTTCGGGGTCTTGTACGCCATGCCACTGCTAGGGTGTACTTTGGGTCATCACAAATTTTGTATCAAAGACAAAGGTTTTAGAAAGATCCTAGGTTGTCGTATAAGCCACATCGTGTAGAGTCTTGTTCATGAGTGTGAAGCGCACTACATTTACGAATGAGTGGCTATAATATGTTTAGGAAACTTCACTTGTTTCATTACTCTTAAGTTGTGCGATAAAGTTTAACCTCAAAGGTCCTTCTCTCCTAATCCATTTCTTATGCGTTTCAGGATATGGCTACTCGAAGAGCTTATGCTAGAAGAAATGCGGGAAAGAATGTGGAATAAGAAGCTCTTCCCTCAAGATCCGGCCGATCCTTTGGCCGAACAACTGACTAATGCGGAGTTTAGAGCTGCTTTTCAAGTGCTGTCTCGACCCATGACGGCTAAAGCCAATAGGGAGGTTGTTGGTCCCACGAACCCAAATGTGGGTACGGTGGCAAAAACAGTGAGGGACTTTGTTAGGATGAATCCTCCGGAGTTTCATGGTTCTAAGGTTGAGGAAGATCCTCAAGAATTCATTGTTGAGGTTTATAAGGTGTTGATGATCAGGGGTGTGATACCGGAGGTTAATGCGGAGTCTTCCGCATATCAACTCAAGGGTGTGGCTGAAGTGTTGTTTGAGCAATGGAAGAGTGAGAGGGTGGAAGAAGCCAGTCCTCTTGATTGGGAGAAATTCATGGTTTCTTTCCTTGATAGGTTCTTTCCCCTTGAGATGAGGGAGGCAAAGGTGCTTTAATTTATCAATATTCTTCAAGGAAATTTGAGTGTGAAGGAGTATGCTTTGAAGTTCACTAAATTGTCTCGATATGCTCTTACTATGGTTGCCGATCCTAGGGCAAAAATTACTAAGTCCATTTTAGAAGTGTCCGAAATGGTGGTCAAGGAATGTCGTACCGCCATGCTTGTCAATGATATGGATATTTCTCATCTCATGGTGCATGCTCAACAAATAGAGGAGGAGAATCTCAAGGAAGAGTCTAGAGAGGCAAAGAGGGCTAAGACCGGTGACGGTAATTTTTCAGATTCAAGGTCCGATGGACATGATCGTTTTAAGTCTCAACAAAGGCTTTCTGGTCAAGATTCCTCCAATGATCCACCTAAGTTCAACAAAGATAGGGTGTCTAACCCTAGGCCTCAAGGAGGAAATGGTGGTGAATTCTCATCTTCCACTTGTGCTAGGTGTGGGAAAAAGCATGAGGGTAAATGTCTAGCTGGTTCTAATTCATGCTTTGGTTGTGGCAAGATGGATCACACTATAAGGGATTGTCCCTTAGTGGCGAAAAATGAAGGGGATAACCGTCGACGAACTCAACCCAAAAATCCATCGGGTTCTAGTGGAAATCAAAAGCAAAACCAATTCTACGCACTTCAAGCTCATCATGAGCAAGAGGGTTCCCCGGATGTCGAGATTGGTAAGTTATGGTCTTTTAGCTTGTGGTTATGCATTGATTAATGTTTGTTGTTTGGTCGGTTATGATAAGACTCCATGTGTGGTTAGTGTGTTTAAGGTCGACTTTGAAATTCCTGTGGAAACTTCTTAGGTGTTTTCTTGTAGCAATGGTTCCGTGGTTGTTAAGGTTTTTGGTACTATTTTTGGATTGAGGGAGATGGCTCGGAAGAATTATTGAGGTTTGCTCCCAAGGGGGAGATAGGGTGTTTCATGATTGGTTAGTGTGGGGACTAATTAAGTTGCCGGAAAGAGTTCCTTGTTATGGGTTGATATATGTGAAGGTTTGGAGGCGAAGTGATGTCTTAGTATCACTATCTTTATTTCCTCGTACCTTCGGGTCTAGCTTGAGGCCTTAGCTCCTCATGGTTCACTTTTTAAGATCCTTGTGTCTTGGTCATTCTCATGTTTCCTCATGCATTCATGCTCATGAAAATTTGATTTTTCAAAGATATTACTTAGTATGATTGATTTATCTATGATGTTGTGCATTTGAGTATGAGTTGCATAAAGTCTTCATGAAATGATGTTTTGAACATGCTTTAGCTTGGAGTTCATGTTTTCCTCCTCGGATATGTACATTTATGTGATTACATTTACGTTTGGTTGTTAGCTCTTGTTTCTTACCCTCCTTATGATGTCTTGATTCTCATTCGAGGATGAATGTTCCCAAGGGGGAGATAATGTGACACCCTGGATTCGAAAAGAATAAAAAATTCAAACTTTTGAAAACTTCGGTGACCTACTAACCGTTGGTTGACTTACCAACAGTAGGTCAAGAGGGGTAGGAATCGCAGGTGGGTCTGCCTAGGGGGAAAAGATTTGAAAAAAAGGATTTTGGGTGACCTACTACATGACCTACAGTCAATAGGTGGACCTACCAA
Organism: Solanum appendiculatum; assembly: GCA_018342035.1. Classification (NCBI taxonomy): domain Eukaryota; kingdom Viridiplantae; phylum Streptophyta; class Magnoliopsida; order Solanales; family Solanaceae; genus Solanum; species Solanum appendiculatum. The sequence continues at coordinate 1,714,573 of JAGDQO010000538.1, forward strand.
CCGTAGGTCAAGTTGTAGGTTGGGGAAGTCGGTGGATATTGTTAAAATTTTGGGGGCTTATGCATTGTCACCTACGGTTGGTCACCTACAGGCAATAGGTTTACCTACCAACCGTAGATCATGCAGTAGGTAGGGCCACCGGCCAAATTTTTTAAGTGATCATTTGGTCTTTTCACCTAATGGCCTATTTACTAAACTAGGTCGGTTTCCTTCATCTCCTAATACTTTATAAGCCTTTTTAATCCTAGAATCTACCCTTCCAAATCACTTTACAAGTTTCCCAAACACTCCTCTCTCAAATAATTCTCTCTCTAGAAGTTAGAGAAAGAAGAAGAAGAAGAGGGCAAGCTAGCATTCAAGAAATCAACGTTATCTTCATCAATTGCTTAAGGAATTGGGACTCTAAGGTATGATAGTGTTCTTCCTTGGAGCCCTTTCCTCCATGGTATCCCTAAAATCTCAAATTTTCAAGTAAGAAGTTCTCAATTGAATTAGGGATTTTTTTCCATGTCATGGGTTCCTTGCAATGTTGATTTAATTGATTGATTTATGAATTTTGAAGTATATATTGAGTTGAATTTAGACGAATCCCCATGAACCCATGCCTTCTTCCCCAATTTTAAAATTATGAATGTATTGATGGGTTGAATTGTGAAGACATGAATTTCACGAAGTCTATATGAACCTATGTATGAATTATAATTCCTAAGCTAAGAATTTTCATGATGAGATTATGAATGACCTAAGGATGGTTTTATGAAAGTAAGCATGTTCAATAAAAAATTATGATTTTCCTCTATTATGTGTGTTCCTTCCATTATGGTCAAATTACCTTGTTTATGATTTTCTAAGCATGAGTTTACATTGAATTGCATGATTTAAGAGAAATTCTCATGAACCTGTGTGAACCCTATGATTTGTAAGACATGAGCATGATGAACTATGCAAAGAGGAAGTTTATGAAATCATGCATGTCTCTTATAAAGCTAATGATGAAGTAAGGTGCTTTGAGATTGAAGCATCAATGTTTATGATATGTTGATGTTGTTGTTGAGTTGTGAAAGGAATTCTCACATATTACTCAACCCATGAATGTGAAAGGTTTTCTCACATTTAGTGATTCATAACTTGTTGAAAGTCTTGCTCAACTAAATTTGAATTAATGATTAAGGAGCTATTCTAATGAAGGATCAAGAGGCGATCACCCATGTTCCCTATTGTAGACAAGAGGCGACTACCCATGTCTACTTATGATAATTGAACTATGTCTAATCCATGGGAATTATGCTTAGCATCGAGTGAACAAGTGGCGATTACCCATGTTCCATAAACTATGTGCCACCATGGGATGATGGTCTATGATAGACACTAGCTAGTGGATCCACATAAGCTATATGTTAAGTAAAGGGTCCTACCTTGGCAAGTAGGATGGCCCTATCGGTGTGGGGTTAGACACCGATTCCATGTTGCTAGCTCACATGGTCTTACATGTTGGTTAAGGCTACTTCCCCCAAACAATGAACTAAAGTTCTTTTAAGATATTTCTTAAGTAAAGTAAAGATGTTTAGCTTGCTTTGACCGTGGTTTATGACTTATGTTTCTAACCTCTTTCATGTTTTAGATTGGTCATTGCATGTTATGAAAATTTCCCGTTTTAGCATGTTTTAAGTGATTTTGTGCATTGCTATCATACTTGGTACCTGATTGTACAAACACATACTCTTGCCTACATTGACGTGTTAATGTAGGACTTGGCGATTCTTCTCATTCCGCTCGTGGCATGTGAGTACGTAGAGGCTCGAAGACTTAGTGAGTCCTCATCCATTCGAGGATGCAATCTTGTTGTTCTTTTATGTTCTTTTATTTTGAAATTGTATTGGGTTATGTCCCAACGTTATTTTAATCGTTATGCTAGATTGGCTTTGAGACACTTCACGTAGACTTCTGCTACATTTATCAAACTCTTATGATTTTAACTTGATTTTTAGACTCTTGATTTCTATTATCTTGTCTATGTATGCTAAGTGGCTTATATGAGGCCTATCGGGGTCTTGTACGCCATGTCACAGCTAGGGGGTACTTTGGGTCGTTACAATGATGATGGTGTTGGTCATGATGATGGTGATGGTGATGGTGATAGTGATAGTGATACTGATACTTATAATGGTAATAATATAACTTATCCACAACATCAAGGCCCGACAAGGGCACGCCAATCCCTAAAAAAATGAGCTCGACAAGGGAGGCACCCCAAACTGAAAATGCAATTGTATCCTCATAGTACAAAAATCAAAAGAGAATACGAGGGCTCCCTAAAATGATGTCACTAAGAGAAGGAGCTATCGAGGTTCGAGAGGACATAATCATCATCATCGCCTGACCCAAAAAACATTCGAAGCGTGTCCATCATCTTGTTTAGACACTTGGTTTTCTTCTTTTCATGCTCCTTCATATTCTTGTGCCTCCTTTCCAATTTAGCCATCCTGCCCTTGAGAAGCTGCTTATCATGCACTAGAGTGGACAAGATAGAAGAAATAATACCTTAGGCTGGTGAACTCTCTCTAGGGCTAGTGGGGAGCGCTGTACCATCTCCGAAATCCATGCATCCATGCCATGCACCTGACCTAATATGTCAACTAGTGTGGTCCACTCAGTAGTGACCCAGCAAAAGTAGAGGTGGAGTCTGGACCAAGTGAAGTGTTGTTCTCAGCGAATGTACCAGACGCCGGATCACTTACATCAATCATCTTCTTCTTTATTACGTGTCCTAGACTCTTCTTCTTGAGTGGATGGATAGGATTTTCAGGATCTCTCATGCTGTCTCCCTCCTTTTGGTCAACCCCATCTGTCTGAAACAAGTAAGTGATCAAAGAAGGAAAAGAAAGACTCTTTGTACCTTAAATTACTACCTTCTAAATGTGTTGTATAATAATGTGAACAACATCAATAGAAAGTCCCTCCAGAGACACATCAGTCTCATTCCTTTAAGGGATAACTCAGCTGCATATTATAGAAAGCCAAGTCTTGGCCTCGGCTGTGAACTCGGAGGAGTCAATCGGATGGTTGTTCTCGATCCATTTTTTCCTTTGGCCATCATGCAAGTGTCTAAATAACTACTGTTGTCCTTTTTCCTTTGATCTTGCCTTGTGTACTTAATTATCAACATTGGGAAGGTCGTAGTATTCATTGATCCTAGTCAGGTCAAAACTAACTTGTTTGCCTCCTACTGTGACTACCAATTCATTGGCAAAGTTGATTTCAACGGCGTTGGCATAAAACTCATGCACCAATGTGTGATTATCCTTGATAGGCTCAATAGCAAAATATAACCATCCACTCACCTCCAAACTCACACAATGGTCGGGCATGTGTTCTTGAAGATTGTCTAAAAGAATGCCCCTCTCCTTTGTAATATTTTTTGCTATGAAGTGGTCATTTAATTGGTGGCATTTGGTGTAATAAACCACTCATGATCGAAGAATTCACCCCCAACAAAATTTTCTCTCACTTGTTCCTCAACTTGTTTAGCATTTGCGGCCATTTCTTTGAGAATAAATTACCTAAAATAAATAAAAACAAGGGAGGTAAGCGTAATATCGTAAACCACGATGGATGTGAGTGTTACAGAGTGAAACCTGTGGGGAGGTTTCTTAAGTTATCCCCAAAAAAAGGTTGTTTCATCTTCTTAAACTCCACATATATAGCAACACTAAATTTATTTTTTTTTTAAAAAATGTTGGCATAAAACTAATAACACGTAAATATCATTTGAACAATTTTTTTTTCCTTTATTTATTTATTTCTTTTTATTTTTCTTAAATATTCACCTTCATTACTCATATATAATAACATTTTGCTAATCTTAATGTCCATAACTTTCATGTTTTTTATAGTGATAACCTCCAAATATTTGATTTATAACTTTAAGATATCTTTTAATATTCTTTCATTTTATTTTTTATAAATTCATCTTTTTTGTTTCAAAAACCCCTACTCAAAAGTTACTCTTTTTCATTGTATTGCTAAAGTAGTGAAACAATGATATCATTATTGTACTACTTTCACGCTTTAGTTTGATTCAATAAAGGAGGCTCCTGAATTTTGATTGGTTAAGGGAGAAGGTGTCGACAAGAACTCAAAAAATTATGTACTGATTTTGTATTCTTTTTTCATCTGTATTGTTATGAATCAAGTCTTATGAAGGATGTGTATGTTGATTTTTTTCTTTGTTCTTTTATTGTATTTTTTTTTTCTATTAGACTTCTTTAATTTAATTTTTTATGAATATCTAATTGTAGTAAGTCTGCATTTTTATTTGGGCTCAAATTAGCAATTTATCACTTTATTGAAACTTTGCTAACTACAAATAAAAGTTCATAATTTACAGTTGATTCCTTAAAAGAAATTAATTTTTAAAATTAAAATATGTCATTCATTTGATGTTTCTTATCAAACTTTTAAAAATTAATTTTGAAATTGTTGCATTTCATTACTCATTATATGTGTATTTTTATAGAAGTTTAATCATTCTAAAAAATGTACAAAATTTTACATGGGACACATGTGCAACACACGTATCCAGAAACCTATATATATATATATATGTATATGTATGTATGTATGTATGTATGTATACAAGGCAGAAGTACAAGATCCAAACCCACGACCTGGTGGACATCAGTACAAAGCTATTATATGAGTACAAGTCCCAAAAGTGGATCAAAAGTACAAACTTGTCTTGAAAACCAAAGAATACCAAACACTATATACAGAAGGAGATACGTCGAAGTTATCACATTCCTTTTTTAGATGATTTGAAAATGATTGGGTTGTACCATCAATCCCTTGCTGGAAATATTTGTGTATTTATATTATTTAGCCACATCATGATGCAAAAATCATGTCCAACCACACACCTGTACATGTTTACTGTGCTTCTATTGTAACACCTCAGACTTCGATCATTTTTCAGTTTTAGATCAACTTCAAATGACCATGTCTTTTAGCATATAAAGAGTTAGGTGGCCTCATCAAATCTAAGGTCTTTGAGTCCTCTTTCCAATGCCACCAAGTTTGCTAAATTTTGAGCTCGGAGTGAAAAGTTATTGCCATTTGAGTAAAGCCTCTCCAGTTAAGGCTTTTCATCCATTTAAGGAAAGGGTATTTTGGTTTTTTTCTTACCCCAATAGGCCTACCCACACTTTAGTCACCCAATTTAGGGATCTAATCAGACGCTAAGTTAATTTTCATATTCCTAAACAATTAGAATTCTAGGGCGAAGTTTCAAGAAGAGGAAAAGAGGGTTTTCAAGCGTTCATTCAAGGGTTGAGGAATTTTGCCAAGAACAATCGTTCTTTCCACGTATGTGAGGCTTCCCATACTGATGCACTTGTTTGTCCTCACGCCAATAATGTAATTCTTTCGTTGATTTGCCCATATAATCGTTTATGTATATGTTCTTGAAGTGTTCTTGAGTTTTAAGCTTCATTTTTTATCAATGGAAGTTTTGAATTCTTGAGGTGAGGATTTTGCGAATGAGTGGTATTTCTTGATAGAATTTGATAGGGATTTTGATAATTTCGTGTTGGGTTTGTGAATAAAAGAGAGTTTAGAAGAAAGCAATCGATTCTAGATGAGTTAGGACCAAAAATTGATCAAGAAAATTTAATGGATTTCTGGGTTGGGGGTTGACGTGGCACGCCACCATAGCGCCAGAACTACTGCTCACTAGTTTGGGGCCTGGCATGACACGCGAACAGTGCGACCCAAACTCTGGTCAGTAGTTTGGGGCCTAGCGCCCCACGCCAGCAGTACTCTAGGGGTCACCTGGCCTTTTTCCTTCCGTGTTTCATTTCGAACGTGTTTCTTTGAGTCGTGACTATGTTCTCTTCTTTGTATTAGCTCTTAAAGGCTTCATTAATCCTTGAGAGAGTCTACATGTCCCACTCACATGACTTTATTTTCATTCAAAATTAATGTTAGAAAAGAGGAAAGTTTAATGGTTCTATTTCATAAAAATTTAAGAGCTTCAAATGTTATTTATGTATACATATATATGTTCCTATGTTGATTATTGGGCTTGAAACATAAGTTCATAAGTTCATGTTTTAAGGATGCAAGTATGTCTAATGTTTTGAAAAGTACTTCAATAAAGTAAAAGTACCTTCTTTGAAAGGGGTGAAATGAGCATAAAGTTATATCGATAATTTTGGGAGTAGTACGAGCATCGAATTGGGTTAGAGTCTTTTATGACTCGAAAGTCCAATAAAACTATGTAGCCATCGTAGGATAGGATAGCATTGATTCTTCATGCGACTACTCACTGCCTCTGAGAAGGCCTATTAGATGGATCCATAGTCACAATATCATCCTATGCCCTCTGCAAGGTATAGGATGGTCCTTGCAACGTGGGCAAAACGTTGTATCATTGCTTGGCTCATAGTAATGGTTGTCGAGTAGAGAACTCCTCACAAGTAAAGTATGTTATTTTCGTATTGGTTTTATTGCATATCGTATTATAAAGCTTATAGAGTTTTCATGTATTGATATACTGTTGAGTTGCCCTTAGTCATTCAGTTCAGTTATCATTTAATCTAGCCATATTACATACTCATAAATTCCATGTACTGATGTCATTCGACCGACATCTTTTTATGATGCAGTTACAGGTGTTCAGGGTCATAAGCAGGGACTTCGTTGATACCATTTGCACTCCATCTACCTTTGGTGAGCCTTCTCTCTTTCAGGAGGGCTTCCCACTTATTTTTCTGCTTTTATTAAGTTGTCATGGGTGTTGTCCCGACATCTATCTTACATTGTTAGAGGCTTCATTAGACAGACAGATTTAGATGTTTCTCTTGTTTTTCTCATGATATTTATTTAATGTATGACTTATGTTAAGCATTTGCAAGACATTATTTTAAGACTTTCTTTAATGTCTAAGTGTTCATCTATTTTAAGCTTCCACGTATTGATTAGAATCATCTAAGTCATGAAGCCTGGCCAAGGGTTCACTTGGGGATCACAAATGGTTCTCAGGAGCTGGCCACGTCCAGGGTGTAGGCTCGGCTCGGGGTGTGACAAACTTTGTATCAGAGCACATAGATCAAGATTCCTATGGTGTCTATCGAGCCGTGTCTGTAGAATCCTCGTTATCGGTGTGAAGCGTGCCACATCTATAATTAGGGGGCTACAACATTTTAGGAAACATTTCACTTTCTTCTTACTCCTTTTCGTGCGATAGAGTTCAACTCTATAAAAGATTCTTCTAACTCGTGCTTTCGCGTGTCCTTTTAGATCATGCCTCCACGAAGAGCTGTTTGAGGACGTCCTACTAAGAGGAATGCTAATCCTCAATATCAAGGGGTTCCCAATGCACTAGAAGTGCAACCCTCTCAAGGAGAGGTCACAAATGCTGAGTTTAGGAATGCAATTCCGATGTTGACTCAAGAGATGACATCACAGGTTGGTCGCCAAGGAGCCGGACATCAGGATGTGAATGATGCATCAAAAATTTGAGAATTTCTGAGAATGAGTCCCCCGAAATTCACTGGGTCAAAGCTCAATGAGGATCCAGAAAACTTTGTGGATGAAATTCAAAAGGTGTTTGAGGTCATGCATATTGCTGATGCTGAACGTGTAGAGTTGGCTACATACCAGCTCAAAGGTATTTCTAGGATATGGTATGATCAGTGGAAAACGAGCAGGGCAGATGGAGCACCACCGTTGAGTTAGGTTGTGTTCGAGGATACTTTCTTGGGGCGCTTCTTTCCCTGAGAGCTCAGGGAAGAAAAGGTAAGAGAGTTCCTCAATCTGAAGCAGGAATCTATGAGTGTACAAGAGTAAAGTCTGAAGTTCACCCAACTATCTCGCTATGCGCCGGAGATGGTGGTTGATATGAGGAGCAGGATGAGTTTGTTTGTGTCTGCACTATCCCACTTGTCAACATAGGAAGCATGGAGATAGCCAGGCTCATGATCCATGTGCAGCAGGTTGCAGAGGGCAAGCTGAAAAACAGGGAAGAGTTCCGCAGTAAGAGGGCTACGATAACAAATTATGAGTCCGACCAACAGAAGATCAGAAATGTAAACCGGTCCTTTTTTCAACAAAGGTCACCAGGACCTGCTCCATCATCAGCTAGTGTGCCTGCACAAAGGAACAAGAAGGATTACAGAAACCAGAACTCCCAAACTTTTAGAGCTCAAGGTTCTCAGTCGCAGGGAAGTGTGGCACAAGGGTTCACTCGCAACCCACTCTGTGGTAAGTGTGGTAAGCTTAATCCTTGAGAATTTCATGTTGGTACTGATGTATGCTACAAGTGTGGAAGGGCAGGTCACTTTTTTAGGGAATGCCCTAAGAAAAGGCAGGGTAATGGGGGCAATAAGTTCCAATCATCTTCAGCAGCTCCAGCAGATAAAAATACCAAGAGAGTAAAGCCTCTCTAGTTAAGGCTTTTCATCAGTTTAAGGAAAGGGTATTTTGGTCATTTCCTTACCCTAATGTCCTACCACGTTTTACTCACCCAATTTAGGGGTCTAATCAGATGCTAAGTTAATTTTCATATTCCTAAACAATTAGAATTCTAGTGCGATGTTTCAGAAAGAGAAAAAGAGGGTTTTCAAGCATTCATTCAAGGGTTGAGGAATTTCGCCAAGAACAATCATTCTTTCCAGGTATGTGAGGCTTCCCATTGTGATGGACATGTTCGTCCTCACACCAATCATGTAATTCTTTCGTTGATTTTCCCAGATAATCGCTTATGTAAATGTTCTTGAAGGATTCTTGAGTTTTAAGCTTCATTCTTTTTCAATAGAGGTTTTGAGTTCTTGAGGTGAGGATTTTGCGAATGAGTGGTGTTTCTGTATAAAATTTTAGTGGGATTTTGATAATTTCATATTGGGTTTGTGAATCAAAGAGAGTTTGGAAGAAAACAATCGATTCTAGATGAGTTAGGACCCCAAATTAAGCAAGAAAATTCGTTGGATTTCTAGGTAGGGGGCTGGCGTTGCACACCATAATAGCGCAAGAACTAGTGCTAGGTAGTTTGGGGCCTGGCGTGACACACCAACAGTGTGCCCCATACTCTTCTCAGTAGCTTAGAGCCTGGCGCCCCACACCAACAGTACACTAAGGCTGGCCTGGCCTTCTTCCTTTCGTGTTTCATTCCGAACGTGTTCCTTTGAGTCGGGACTATGTTCTCTTCTTTGTATTAGCTCCTAAAGGCTTCATTAATCCTTGAGAGAGTCTGCATGTCCCACTCACATGTCTTTATTTACATTCCAAATTAATGTTAGAAAAGAGGAAAGTAAAAATTTAAGAGCTTCAAATGTTATTTATATATACATATATATGTTCCAATGTTGATTATTGGGCTTGAAAGATAAGTTCATAAGTTCATGTTTCAAGGATACAAGTATGTCTAATGTTTTTAAAAGTTCTTCAATAAAGTAAAAAGTCCCTTCTTTGTAATGGGTGAAATGAGCATAAAGTTATATCGATTATTTTGGGAGTAGTACCGAGCACCAAATTGGGTTAGAGTATTTTATGACTCGGAAGTCCCCTAAAACTACGTAGCCAGCGTAGGATAGGATAGCATTGATTCTTCATGCGACTCCTCACTGCCTCTGAGAAGGCCTATTAGATGGATCCATAGTCACAATATCATCCTATGCTCTTGGCAAGGTATACAGTGGCCCTTGCAATGTGGGCGGATCGTTGCATCATTGCTAGGCTCATAGTAATTGTTGTCGGTTAGAGAAACTCCCCACAAGTAAAGTATGTTATTTTCATATTTCTTTTATTGCATATCTTATTGTAAAGCATAAAGAGTTTTCATGTCTTATTCATTTATTGATATATTGCTGAGTTTCCCTTAGCCATTCAGTTCAGTTATCGCTTAATCTAGCGATATTACATACTCATACATTCCATGTACTGATGTTATTCTATCTACATCATATTATCATGCATATACAGGTGTTTAGGATCATCAGTAGGCGCTTCGTTGATACTATTTGCACTCCAGCTAGCTTTGGTGAGCCTCCTTGCTTTTCGGAGGGCTTCACACTTCTTTTCTGCTTTTGTTAAGTTGTTGTGGGTCTTGTCCGGACATCTATCTTACTTTGTTAGAGGCTTCATTAAATAGACAGATTTAGAAGTTTTCCTTATTTTTCTCAGGATAGTTATTTGATGTATGACTTATGTTAAGTATTTGCACGACAGTATTTTAAGACTTTCTTGAATGTCTAAATGGTCATCTATTTTATGCTTCCGCGTATTGATCTGAATCATGCAAGTAATGTAGCCAGGCCAAGGGTTCGTTGGGGATCAGAAATGGTTCTCGGGTGTCAGCGACGTCCAGGGTGTAGGCTCGGGGCGTGACATCTATGATATAAATATGATTATAATTGAATTTTCTACGGAGAATGGTTAGTCTTTTAACTAATTAGTCTATCTGGCATGTACCGCCCCCGCCCTTTATCATATACACACAGACATTACAATAATAAAGAATAAAAAAGTGTAGAATCCTATGTCAAGGTATGATCACTAAGGGAGAATCTTAATAGCCTAGTTTGTAAGAGTTTGGTTACCCAACTTCTAATCCCATTAGCCTACACCCTAAATTTAAAAGAAATAGATTTAAAAATGTATGATCACTTGCATTGAGTCTCCAAATAAGGGAAAAACACTTGTACTATTTCGCACCAGCTATAAAAGACACATGTAACATAGATACGGGTAGTGAATTCAAGTTATTACTATGGCCATAAATATTACTAACATAGAAAGTGTTCATTAAAACTCTTGTTAGGTAAATACTAACCTCATCTGAATCTGTCCAATGTCATTCAATGCATGTGTTACTGTGTAGCTCAAGCTCTTGTCCTTGTATGTTTGTAAGAGATCTCTTTTGAAGAAATTGCCTAAATGAGCTATGTCTAGACAGTGTTTTGTCTGATGGCTACTCATAGCTTTTGAATGGTCAATGGATGAAACTAAATAATAAAGCGAGACCACCAGAGACCCTACCGTTGCCAGTTTTGTCATCTGCAACAACTAGTGTTACTGAAACTACTCCAAACACTTCTCATAGAGGTAGGGAACTCTTAATGTTTTCTCAGCCTCGAAACTTTTCTTTTAATGAGCTAAGTTTGGTGACAAGGAACTTCATACCTGAATATCATCTTGGAGTGGGAGGCTTTGGTTCTTCTTACAAGGGTTGGATCAATGAAATTGGACGTTTGCTAGTAAAACCTGGCACCAGGCATGCTGGTGCAATAAGGACTCTGAATAGACATGGACTTTAGGGTCATAGGGAGAGGCTTGTATGTTTCAAATTCTTGTCTTCATATTCTAGACTGAAAATTTGATACTATAAGTCTTTATGCATGTCAATTTACAAGTTATCTCCGATAATAGGCTGAAGCAAACTTTCTTCGTAATCTCTACCATCAGAATTTAGTTAAGTTAGCAGGCTATTGCATGGAAGGCAATCATAGACTAATCGTCTACCAGTTTATGGTTCATGGAATTTTAGTGAATCGTTTATTCAAAAGTATTTTATGCCTATCCTCTTCTATATGGTTTCCTTGACAATTAGCTTTTTCTTTGTATATTTCCTACGTAATAGAATTTGTAGCATACATATTCTTTATTGGGTACAACTCATGGTCAAATTATTAAATACAACACCCCACTAAAAAATTATAGGATTGCATTAAACATTTTGGGAAATTTTAAATAGAAAGGGTAAAAATTAAGGTGAATAGTGTAATTGTTTCTATCTAGAAACAAAACAATAGTCAAAAGTGTGGATGGTATGGAAGCTTATCAAATCCTCCTTTGTCAAAAAAGATAGTCATGTTTCTTCTAATGATGTTTCAAATTAATATTCACTTATGTAACACCCAACAATTTCTAGGCAAAGATTTTTACCATTCTCTGTATGTGTGTAGGCCCGAACCCAATGATTACGAAGTTGTAAACATATGTTAAGGTCCTTTACTAAGTGTAGTAAGTGTATAAGATGTGCTTTAGAGTCGTAAGGTACCTCAAACACCAAGCCATGTTCAAAGCATTCCTATCGGGTAAGTTTTCGCATGAGTTCATATTAAGTTCCACTTCAAACGATCATATCTCTCGGCATAAAATGAATTAGGTTTCCCATGACCTATCAAATTAAATGTCTATGAGTCTTCCTTTCAATACCACAAAGTTTGCCTAATTTTTAGTTCAGAGTAAAACGTTATGACTGCTTTAGCAGAGACTACCACAATATAGTTTCCAAAGTCAATGCCTACGAACCTCATCTATGGGTCGTTGATTGAAGTACGACTTGTAATGTTCAGTCGAGAAAAAAAGTTGTAAAAGTTATTTTTTGGGCCCAATTCCTATGGACCCAGTTATGGGTCATAGAAGCATCTATGGGCCGTAATTTGGGTCCTTAGAATGAAGTTTTGAAACTCAAAATTTTAGTCTAACTTCCATGGATGGGATCTATGTTCCATAGATAAAACCACGAATCGTAGATGGCCTCGTTGAAGGCTTCTAGCGGCTTTTAATGGGGATTTCTTTTGTATTTTTCCACTTTTCCTAAGTCTAAGCCATGGCATTACGCATATCCTAAAAGAATTTTCACACTCAAGACTCAAGTCCTACACTCTTAAATCCCTCAAACTCAGAAACTACCGTAAGTAAGGGAGAAGCTAGGGTTTCAAGACTTTCAAGCAAGTTCTTCTTTCAAATCTCAATCTCTCAGATATTTGGGCTTCAATGAGAGTATCCCGATCACTCTCATGCCTAAAGTATTTTGATTCTCAAGAATTTCACAAGAGTCTTAGAATTAAAGCTAGTTTTTTTTTATGAAATTATGATCTTTCTTTAATAAGTTACATTGTAATTGTTTTCACTTTGGATTTGAAGCCTAATGGTACCAATTTACCCTAATTTTTATGTTATTCAAACCCTTATAAAATTTAAGCATGAAAACAAGCATGATATGAATTACAACCTAAATACAAGTTATTTTAAGATATATTTTAGAGCTTAGCCTCATATATGATTCAAGATGATAAGTGGTTTTCATACCTATGAGCATTATATGTACATATGTTGAGTTGGGAGGAATATTTTGTAACGAGAGGATGCAGGTTTAGAAATTCCAAGTTCCATAACTATGTGCCAACATAGGATTATGTTTCATCGCTTTCTCGGTTGACCTTCATGCCCTGATAGACTAAGATTATTGGATTCACATATGATAAAATATGTTTCTATACTCTAGAAAGGTATAGGGCATCCCATCCAACTGGATTATAAGTTGGGCATCGTGAGCTCAAATGTCCTATGTCGATTATAAGAAACTCCCTAATTATGCATTTTATGAGGTGTTTTAAGACTATACATTTTCTTCTAAATATGCTATTTATACATATGAATATAAAAGTTATTGTAAAGTCTCAACTATATGCATACGTACTTTTGAAACAAAGTTTTATGATACTTATTGAGGGACTCCAAATACCTTCCTTGTTAGATCTTCTCTATTCATATGATCTTGGAAATTTTATTTCACTGTCTTGTTCATGATTATTTAAATTATTATGCTAGTGTTCCCCCTTTCTTACTTAGTTGATTCCAAGTATTGATGCATACATTTCTCTGCGCTACATCCTTTTATGATGTAGATATTGATGTTTGCACTCAGATTCATGGCTAGTAATGTTGCAGCACTCCCTGTTGGATTTTTGTGAGTCCTCATTTGGGGACTCCATTATTTTAGACTATCAAACTCTCTCCCTTATTTTGTCTTTGTTTTGAGGTAGCTGGGGGCCATGTCTCAACAAACTTATATTTTCATTCAAAAGTAGTAGAGCCTTTATTTAGATATTAGTAATGTAGTCTCATGGAGTTTATTAAATACTTTGTTAAAAATATGTTTCAGTTTTTGTAATAGTTCATATTATATGCCTGATATGTTAAGTCAAAGGTTAGTTCGGGATCATTCATGGTCCTAGGTACCGTGTCTCGACTGGTGACTAAACTTGGGTCGTGACAACTTTATAGGAATACTTTTGATTGATTTACGTTAGTAGATTTATTGGTTGATGGTAATAGTCACTCATTGAGGGAGTTTCTACCTATAAGACATGCCTTTAAGCACTCTCTTTCCCAATTTAAAAGTATAATATTAATATGTGTATAAAATTAAAGAGAAAAGGGTACCATTTTCAGAAAGAAAAAAAGTAAGCAGTTTAGGGAAAAGGGAATAACAAGAAGGAAAGAATGAGCAGAAAGGATTCTGTCTAAACCATCATCCATGTCTATCAATTAATCCATTTAAGAGTCCTAACAATTCAATACTTAATCTTTATTAACAATTCCAGGTTTTAGAGTCACCAAAAAATTCAACTATTCATTATCTCTAGCTATAATATTTTTATATAATACTTTGGGTGTAAGCTTTTCTTGTTCTCTCTTCTAAGCAGCTCCCCATTATTGAATAGTTAATTGGGTGTAAGTAGTAATTTTTTTGTCTGTTTCTTTGAGATTTCCAGGTGTCTCAATCAGACCTTTCTTCTACTTCCAAAACCATAAAGGTATAAGCTTCAAGATCTTGTTTCTTGTAAATGTGGTTTTTCATAAAGGCATATTAGCATCAGATGACTATTGAATTCCTTTCTTTGTGTAATTATGCGGCACTCAAAAGGCATATCAATGATGCTATTAAAAATTTAGAACGCGTCAATAGATGGGTATCAAATAATCCTAACATTCTTGAGAGAATTGGACACATGGATGATTTTGTATAAGTTACAAGGTTGGTTATTACCCACAACCAAAGCATACTTTCTTCCACCAAGTATGGAGCTATCCAATATAGTCCTCAGGAAGTATGTACATGTTTCAGACAATTTTTGTGAGTTATTTTCATGAATTAGTGCATGTAGAACATGAATAGTATGGTTCTGACATGCTATGCTACAACCATTGTGTGAGAAATTACATCAAATTATAATACCTTGAGAACTTCAATCTTCAAAAGGGTGAAAAGTATTCTGAGTAATGGATTCTTTTTGGGTGGTCGAAGGTACATCTTTTTGGTGTTCTCAGCTAACTAGCTTAGGGATCATTTGCACATGATCATACCAAACCTGAATGCAGACTAACATTTTGCATACTTTGTGATACAGTCGATATGCTGCTGAAATGAGAAAGAAAGACATGAGAATTTGTGCACCTTTTAGATCCTCACCTCGGGTTACTTCTTGATCCAAAAGGTGAACAAATATTCATGTTCTTCTTTCTCATCACAGCAACATATCAACTATATCATAAAGTATGTCAAATGTTATTCACCATTCAGCTTGGGTATGATGAATTGCAAATGATCCCTCAAATGGATAGCCAAGAATGAGAAAAAAGAG